>CAUYUJ010014991.1:168318-228318 GCA_963575745.1 Prorocentrum cordatum | reverse complement strand
GTAGCAGGACTGTTCGATCTGCTTCAGGCGGTCCGGTGGGGGCGTTCGTCGAGGAACGTGCCCGGGAGGCTTCAGACCCTGGAGGGTTCCTTATCGGATGAGGGCGGCGGTGATATCCATGGCCAGTCCACGATTGACTTTCTACTGGGAGAGCGCGGAGGCCGAGGGGGTGCTCCGCGACCTGCTCGGGCGGCCGGCGCGGGCGCGGGCTGCGCGGAGTGACTGAGCGTGTGGGGCCGCGTTGCTCGGTGGGCCCCAGGCCCCTGGGGCGGGGTGGCGCGCGGGGGTGCTCGCGCTCCCCATGGGGTGGTCCTGGGCTGCGCCGCGGGCGCGTGCTCGCGCTGCTACGTCGGCGCTGCGTCTGGAACTCGTTGCTCGCACGGGCGTCGGCGCCCTCGATAGAGAGAGCATGCCGCATCCCGATTCGATCTGCTTCGGGCGGCAGTGCGCGATGCCTGGCCGGGCGGCAGCATCCGCCGAGGGGGGCGCGCCGAGGCGCGCCCGGGGAGCGTCGCAGTGCTGCCACGGGTGCCCAACCGCTGCGCGGGCCCTCGCGCGGGGGCCTGCCTGTGCAGGGGCGTGCCTCCCTGCAGCTCCGTGCCGGCGCGGGTTCCCCCCCCTGGCGGCGCTTCCCCTGCCGCAGCCGGTGACTTGCCTGAGGGCCCAGACCTCCGACGTCGTGATTTTTCCACGACGTCGACCCCAAGAGGTCTGGACCCCTGCCCCGGGACCGGTTCTTCATCCTGAGCCGTTTTTGACGGTCCCGAGGCCCGGGAAGGGCCCCCAGAGGCCGAAAATAGCCAAAAACCTCCCGTCGCGATTCTTTCATGTCGCGAGGAGGTCTGGGGGCCCGGCTTCCTCTCTCCCTGTCGCGCCGGGGCTCCTCCTCATCCTCCCTCGTGCATCGCGGAGCAGATCGCCCTCCCTCGTGCATCCTCCTCATCCCTCCCTCGTGCATCCTCCTCATCCCTCCCTCGTGCATACAGCGTATCCCCTGTTGCCAGATTGCCGGAGCAGCCACTCAGTGTGCGGGGCCTGCGTGTCTAGGAGTGCTTCCCAGTCCAGGCCGGATGAAACCTGCTGGTGGAAGCTGCGGTCAAGTCGGGCCTGTCCCCCTACAGGAGGAATGTTTAAAAATTGTAAAAAATATAGTCTGGGAACGATTTCTGACTATTTTTGGCTACTAGGGGGTACGTTTTTGGCTACTTGTCATTTTTCTTCCCAAATCCGCCTGTAGGAGGACATGCCCGACCTAGAGGTACGGGTTTCCCCTTGTAGCTTGCGTGGTGGGCAGGCACTCGGTGTGCTCTGGTCGCAGTGCTGCCTGTCGTGGGCCACGCCGAGGCTTCGGCATATGATGGCGGTGCCGGTGGAGGCGGCGGTCACGTCGACGTCCAACAAGCGCATCAGGTGATAGACGGGCCCGCCAGCAGGTGTCCCAGGGAGCAGGCTTATCCCTCGAGGTGCACATCCAAAGTGCTGGAACACAGTGGGGAGCCCAAATTATCGACAAACAAAAACACGCGAAGCGTGCTACATCATTCTACGAGACGTGTTAATGGGATGGGGCCCATATCGAAGCTGACACCCGCAGACATCGGCGGCACATGGGGCACATAGTGAGTTCTTCGGGAAGCACATCGATGGCTCTTGCCAGTTCGTGCCAAAGACTTTCTGGTGATGCGAGGACTCGGCCTGTGAGTGCCTGGGCGCGCTCGTCGAGTCGGATGGGGCAGGTATCGGCGGGAGTCTTGTGCGCAGATCTGGCATATGGCGCCGGTAGGGCTGCGCGGGTACCTGTGGACATGGCGGCTGAGGTCAACGGTGCGCGCGTCCTTGGTGACCGTGGCTCCTTTCGGCGGCGAGCGAGGAGGGGAAGTGAGAAGGAGAAGGCCTTCTCAGGAGGCGGCGCGGGTTCCCAGAAGGCCTCCGGCCCTTCTGAGGGGTTTTCTGTGCCCTCGGGGCGGCTTGGAAAACTTCCCCGAAGGCCGAGGGACTTCCGAGCCTTCTGAGATGGCCCGCCCCTTCTAACTTCCCCCCCCCCCCCGGGCTCGCCGCCGATCCTTGCCTGCGTCTGGTCTTTCTCCTTCGCTTCCACCTCCACCTCCACATTTTCTCGCGTGCTCTGCCTCCTCGGCCTCCTTGCCCCCCGCCATGGCCTCTTTCCCGTTTCCCCTCCTGCCGAGGAGGAGGCAGCGAAGGAGGGAGGAGGATGACAGTGGTGGTGATGGTGGCGAAGAGATGAATCATGAACGGGAATGGGAGTCAGGAGCGGGACGAGAACGCGGAGGAGCACGGCAGGTGTGAGCAGCAGGACGAGGTGAGCAGGATACGGAGGATGAGGAGGATCGACTAGAAGTAAGAGTGACCCTTCGCCGGAGTGACCTTTGGTGTGGGCACATTGGAGTCCCACAACCGCCGGACGCTGCGCGATAGCAGCGTCTGGCGCTGATCTGTTTGGGCCACCCGCGGCCCCCCCAAAGCCGCGCACCAAAGGTCACTCTTACCCAGGGTCGCTCCTGCGTGTAGCGGAGAGGGCGACGAGGAGGAGGAGGAGGAGGAGGAGGAGGAGAAGGAGGAGGAGAAGGAGGCGGATGGACACATGCGGAGGTGCAGGATCGGCAGCAGATGGAGGCCCGCCTCTCCATCCTCGACGCCCGCTTCTCTCCCCATCTCTGGGCGCGGCGGCGGCCGCCGCAGTTTTCGGTTTTTGGCTTGCCTGCTCGTGCGCGTCACCGCGAGGCGGCGGGCCGGAAAGCTCGTGGAGGTCAAGTGGTTCGGGCTGGCGGTGATGGGGGGTGACCTGAAGGGGGGTACAGAAGCGGGTTCTAAAGGGGCCCTTCTCTTCACCCCCCCTGTTGCGTCACCACCCACTACCACCCAACCGAGCGGGGAGGCGGGAGTCCTCGCTTGAGGCCGAGGATGACGATGACGATGCCGACGTTGATGATGCTGCTGATGATGACGATGCTGCTGATGATGATGATGCTGATGCTGATGCTGATGATGATGATGATGATGATGCTGTTGATGATGATGATGATGTTGATGATGACGATGACGATGAAGATGATGATGAGGGGGGGTAGTGATGATGCTTATGATGATGATGGTGATGATGATGCTGATGATGATGACGAGGATGATGATGATGATGAGGATGATGATGATGATGATGTTGATGATGACGATGACGATGACGATGATGATGATGGGGGGGTAGTGATGATGCTTATGATGATGATGGTGATGATGATGCTGATGATGATGACGAGGATGATGATGATGATGATGATGATGATGATGATGATGATGATGATGATGATGATGATGTTGGTAGCGATGATGATGATCATGATGATGAGGAGGAGGAGGAAGAGGAGGAGGAGGGGGAGGAAGAGGATGAGGATGAGGATGAGGATGATTGCAATTACGATGATCACCATGATAGTAGTGATGATGCTGATGATGATGATGATGGCGATGGCGATGGCGATGAAGACGATGCTGATGATACTGCTGCCGAATATCATGATATTGATGATGATGAGGGTGATGATGATTTTGATGATGGTGATGCTGACGACGACGACGGCGACGACGACCACGATGATGAACATGGTAATGATGATGATGATGGTGATGATGATGATACTTATGATGCTGATGATGATGCTGCTGCTGACGACGATGACTGGTTGCGCATAGTGGGATTGCAGGATGTGGAGAAGCAACGCGTTGTTTGTGCTCTGACCGCGGTGCAGCCGCAACCGGTGCCCGATGGTCCGAGACATCCTCCTGTCTCTGCACCCCGCAGCGCAGGTGTGACGGTCATTGGTGATTGGAGAGCTGCTCCAGCCAGGCAGTACGAATCCGAGGACGGACGTGGCAAGGCGATTCAAGAGATGCTGCTGCTGATGATGATGATGATGATGATGATGATGATGATGATGACGATGCTGTCGATGTTGGTGCTGATGATGATGCTGCTGCAGATGACCATGTTGATGATGGTGGTAATAATGATGATGCTGGTGATGATTGTGTCGGTTGTGATGGTGTTGGTGATGTGTTTCCTTTATGCCGATTTGTATGCTGCTGCTGTTGATGGCAATAGCGATGATGATGGTGATTATGACGGCGATGGTTTTATGATAACATTGATGATGATGGTAATGTTGATGCTGCTGATGATGCTGATGGTGGTGATGATGCCAATGTTGGTGATGATGGTCACGATGAGGACGATGATGATGACGATGATCTTGATAATGAGGATGATGGTGACGCTGGTGATGATCATGACAATGATGATGCTGACGATGACGATGATGACGATGGTGATGGTGATGCTGCTGATGATGATGTTGGTGGTGGTAATGACCATTCTGACAGTGGAAATGTTCATTGGAGTGTTGCTACTGCTGCTGATGATGGTGTCGGGAAGAGGATGAAGCGGAGGAGGATGCGGAGGGGAAGGGGGACAGGGAGAACGGGAGGGCCGGAGATGGAGGGCGGAGGAATGAGGAGGCGGTGGGGGAGGCGGTCGAGGGACGAGGCGGGAGTCGGGAGGAGGTGGGAAGATGAGGAGGAGGAGGAGGAGTAACGGGAGGAGGAGGAAGAGGAGGAGGAGGAGGAGAAGAAGGAAGAGGAAGAGGAGAAGGAGGAGAAGGAGGAGGAGGAGGAAATGGAGGAAGAGGAGGAGGAGGAGGAGGAGGAGGAGTAGGAGAAGGGGAGGATAAGGCGGACTGGTGATGAGGGTGAGGACAAGGAAGGGGGGAGAAGAGATCATTGGGAAGCAGGTGCCGGCAGGGAGGGGGGGTCCGCGGACAAGCGGATGCCGGCGGTGAGAGGCGGCAGGAAGCCAGGGTCGACGGGGAGCCGCGTCGCAGCAGGGGTCGGGTGCGAGAGGACAACGTGGGAGGGGGCAGGGCTGGCAGAAAGCGAAGGAACAGAAGGAGGGCAAGGAGGAGCAGGAAGAGGAAGATCAGGCGAAGGAGCAGGATGACTAAGGATCAGGTTGCTGGACATCTAGGCGGGGCGTGCTTCTCTTTTCGTTCAGGTGTGGTCTCTGATCCACCTGAGTTGCGAGTGTTTGAGTTTTTTTTGAGATGATGAGGAGGAGGATCCGAAGGAGAAGGGGGAGAGGAAGAGGGCGATGGAGATGATCAGGACTGCTTCGCAAGGGTTTATGGGGTTCGATGCGTTCTGGGAGGAGGGCGGCGACGATGAGGAAGACGGAATGACGAGGAGGTTGTGGATGAGGGGAGGGCAGGTGTGGACGGTTTAATAGAACGAGTCGAATCGCGCCTCGGGCCGAGGATCAGAAGGCAGACGGGAGAAGGCAAGATGGCACACAAGGCTTACGAATGATGATGATGATGATGAGGATCACGATGATGATGGTGATGATGCGGATGTTGATTATGATGATGAGGAGGATGAGGAGGAGGGGGAGGAGGAAGGCGACGATAACGACGACGACGACGAGTATGAGCAGGATGAGAACGTGTACGAAGAGGAGGATGGGGAGGAGGAGGAGGACCAGTGTAAACCCAAGAGCCATCAACGATGTTGGAGTACCCTCCCTCCAAGCTCCCTCGTCATAGGCCCCTGCAACGGTTCATTTCCACTGAAGGAACTGCCTCAAGACAACCGTTTGAACAGCCTGAAGCGTGCCACGACATTATTCTCGGGACTCCAACGCCACGGATCAACCTGACTGTTGCGTCTTGACGACCTTGAATCGCGCCAGAACGCCTGTCCTGGGACTTCAACACCGCGAATTAAAGTGACTGTTGCACCCTCATAATCCAGAATTTTTCCAGGACGCCATTTCTGGTACGCTGACCATGGGAACCCGTGAGACTCTTGCAAATGTTTAGAACGAATGTGCGCTGCGCTATATCGGGAGCCACATGTTGAAAAGGAGCCGCCCTCAGTCCGTGAAGCTCTTGTATTTTTTATTCGAATGGCTTAGGCGAAACGCCGGGCCCGCTCTTTCGACCGGCCTCGGGGTGCGACAGGGAGAGGTCATTTACCAGGAAAGGGAAGGGAGGAGGAGGAAGACGAAGGGGCCAGAGAGGGGGCGACGCGGCATAGCAAGCGGCGATATGAGCCAAGGCAGGCAGAGCGGGAGGACGCGAGGCCGGACGAAGCGGCATCGCTTTGGGCTGCTGAGCGTCGCCGCCGCCCCGGGGCCCTGACCCCCCTGAGGTCTCCGAAGGCCCCCCGAGGCCCCCAGCAGCTCCTCAGAGCGGCCCCTCCCCCCTGAGCACAGCAAATGTGTACAACTGTTTACAGATGAGGCGTTCCAAAGATGGCCCTGCCTTCGAGGGTCAGAGGAGTTGTCGTCTCTTCCGCGGCGGAAGGTCGGCGGAAGGCGGCGGAAGCAAGACGAGGTCGCCTCCGCTGGCGGAAACCAGCAGAAGGGCGGTGGTAGGTGGCGGAGGTTTAAGATGCGCCACCATGAGATGAAAACGTTTTTGGCCCCAGGGCTTCTGGAATCGGCCAGATGGCGCGGGGGGCCGGTGCCCTTCTGTTCTCCGTGCTTGGGCTTCCCACCTTGGCATGCCATGCTCTTCGTTTGGGGCAGCTCCACAGGGGCCCATGGCCTTTGGCGCAGGGGCTCATGCTCTTGACCGAACTCACCGTCCGTGCTCCGACTGTGCGGTCGGGAACCCTGAGAGTCGATGTCGTGATTTTTTCCATACGGGGTCCCCAGAAGTCTCGACCCATTCCCCAGCACTGGGTTCTCGTCCTGAGTCGTTGTCTGACGGTCTCGGGGCCCGGCGACGGCCCCTGGGGGCCGAACTCTGCGAAATAAACCCGTCTTGACTTCTTCAGTGCGCTGGATCTCTTCACCAGCCTCGAACTTGTCCCTATCCCTAAGATTGACACGCCAGAAGGCGACGACAATCTTGGGGATGCACCCTCAGAAACTCAGGGAATTCCCAAGATCGGCATCGTGATGAGGCGATGCCCAGCATAGGGCTAGGGGTATGTTCCGGGCCGGTAATCTCCGGGAACGTTGTCTCCGCGTGTCGCTCCTCCGGCTTCCTGGCACGTGCTGGCCCACCGCTGTGCTGGCCCACCGCGCTGCGGCGCGGCACGCGGTCCGCCCCCACGTCCAGGCTTAAGTCGGCCCTGCCCCTTCTACAGGGGGGATATTCAAAGATAGTCAAAAATGAGTCTGGTGACGATTCTGAGAGCATCTTGTGACCATGCTTGGGCATTGCTTGGATATTTGTTTTTTTACGTCGAAGATCGGCCTGTAGGGGGACTCGGAGATGGATATACCTCCTACCCTGACACTTCGATTGAGGAATTGGCCGTTTTCGGTTCGCGAGAGGGCGTCGTGGCCGTCATCTTTGCGGGTCCAGGTCCGTCGGTTTCGGTCCTAGGCCGTTTTCACTAAGGGGAGGTTTACTAAAGGGAGGCTTTCCCATCACCGAGGAAGCAGTTCCCCGTCGGTCGTTGAAAGTAGGTATTTTGGGATTCCCAGAACCCGCTCTGCTTCAAGCGCCTTCCCGCTCCAAGAAGCGGCACGCTTTTGCTGTGCTTTGTTGTTCTCTGGGAGGGCCTGGACCCCATCTATCACCACCCATCAAACCACCCCAACCCAACCCGAAGGCTCAGATTTACCCTCGATTTCCAGTGGGGGGGGGTCGGGAAACACCGAAAAAACACGCGTGGAACCCTTACCCCCCCCAACCCGAAATTCGCGTCTTCGGGTTGGGTTGGGGTGGTCTGGTAGGTAGTCAATCTACGATATCCGCCTTCCCACTTCATGCTTACTACAAGGGAGGTTTCTCCACCGCCGAGGGGCACGCCCGACCGACCGTGCAGGCCTCGGCGCCCCCGGCTGCGACCCCCCCCCCGCCCCCGCGGAGCGGAGCGGTGCGCACCGCCCGCCCGCGCGGCGCGGCGTGCCGCCGGCTAGGAGACCACATGCGAACCCTACCCCTACCCCCCACGATTTCTGAGGGGGAGGGGGGGGGTCACTTCGCTCGAGAGCTCCCGAACGAAGTGAACCCCACCCTCCCCCTCAGAAATCGTGGGGGGTAGGGGTAGGGTTCGCATGTGGTCTCCTAGCCGGGGCCGCCGCCGCGGCGCGTGGGGCAGCTCGGGGGCAGGGATGGGATGAGGTCGGGCCTGTCCCTCTCCAGGGGGGGAGTACTCAAGAACAGGCAAGAACTAGTCCAGGGAGGATGAGTTGACCATTCTCGAACGTTTTCGCGTACTTTTTTACTATTCGCTATTCTTCGTCGAAGATGGGCCTGTAGGGGGACAGGCCCGACCCAACGATAGGGGGGGATGGGCACAGGGGCGCATCGAGCCCCCATCGCCTACTGGTCGCCCACCCCGCCCAGGAGGGTGCGGATTCACGATCGGGGGCCCTGCTGTACACGAGACGCGCCTGATTCGGGGGGGCGCGAAGGTTGCCATCGCTCGGACGCCCATTCCTTGTGTATATTTTTCGATGTCGTGCGTGAGTTTTTCGCCAAGCCACGCCAGAAACAGCTCCAAGATACCCGACGGGCCCCCAACGGGCCATCTGCATGCAGCCAAGGCGGCCCCAAGAGGCCCACCCCTCTACACACCCAGACACATGCGGCACAACACATCCAGAAACACACTCGACGATGCATCGCCGATTCCAGGGCGGTGCATCCTTCCCTGTGCCTCTCCCCCCCCCCCAGCGTTGCCCCTCGACAGGGGTGCCTGACCCGGGGGAACAGAAACGTACTGGTACCGCTACTCTTCGGACCTCTCTGAAGTGGTTCCCACGGGGGACCCCAGGGAAAGGGACATTTGAGACGGGCGATGCCGATGCACCGGCATCGACCGTCTCGCGATGCCGATGCATCGGAAACGCCCGATGCATCGACATCGCGATGTCTCAAGTCCGCTCGGCTTCGCCCGCAAGGTTGTCGCATGACGCTTTAACTCGCACTCCGAAGTCTCACATGCAACGCCGCGGTCTCAGAAGTCCCTTTCTCTAGCGTTCCTTTGCGAAGCGTATCGCTCTCCCAGGGTGCGTTCTGACCAGAATTTCGAGGCGAATCCAGCGGTGGCGACGAGGGCTGCCCAGGAGGCCCAGAAGGGCGCGAACGAGGCGCCGGCTATTCATTTTCCCAGAAAGGGCATGGGTCCAGGGTTTTTCTTCTTAGTGGGTAAGCCTGTTCCCAGCGCCTCGACTGAGGCCCGCGGATTTTCTGTTCGAAATTATCCCGGCAAAGCAACCTAACAGCGATGTGTAGGAGCATATCTGGAAGCATTCCCCTTAAGATTCAGATGAGAATCCAGTTGTAGAATTCTGCTGTTCTCGCAGTCGTAGTCGCATTCGCGATGACAGTCGCAGTGGCAACGGCAGTCACAGTCACAGCCTCAGCCTGCCTCAGCCTCAGCCTGCCTCAGCCTCAGCCTCAGCCTGCTTCAGCCTCAGCTTCAGTCTGCCTTCAGCCTCGGCCTCAGCCTCAGGCTGCCTCAGCCTCAGCCTGCATCAGCCTCAGCCTCAGCCTCAGCCTGCCTCAGCATCAGCCTGCCTCAGCCTCAGCCTCAGCCTGCCTCAGCCTCAGCCTCAGCCTGCTTCAGCCTCAGCCTCAGTCTGCCTTCAGCCTCGGCCTCAGCCTCAGCCTGCCTCAGCCTCAGCCTGCCTCAGCCTCAGCATCAGCCTGCCTCAGCATTCAAAGTGTGGCCCGGGAATGGAGTTCTGGGAACTCGAAGAACACGAAGTGGCCTACAGTTGGCTCCGGGCATTCAAAATCATGCCCAGGAATGGAGTTCTGGGAACTCGAAGACCACGAAGTGGCCTACAGTTGGCTCCGGGCATCCAAAATGTGCCCGGAATGGAGTTCTGGGAACTCGAAGACCACGAAGTGGCCTACAGTTGGCTCCGGGCATCCAAAATGTGGCCCGGGAATGGAGTTCTGGGAACTCGAAGAGCACGAAGTGGCCTACAGTTGGCTCCGGGCATTCAAAATGTGGCCCGGGAATGGAGTTCTGGGGACTCGAAGACCACGAAGTGGCCTACAGTTGGCTCCGGGCATTCAAAATGTGGCCCGGGAATGGAGTTCTGGGAACTCGAAGAGCACGAAGTGGCCTACAGTTGGCTCCGGGCATTCAGAATGTGGCCCGGGAATGGAGTTCTGGGAGGTCGAAGAGCACGAAGTGTGTGACTGTTGGCTTAAAACGACTTCTGCGGCACCCTGTCCGGCACCCGCCCAGACCCCCCTGTGGAGTCATCTGCTGCTCTCTTTTGACCCCACTAGAAACCTATCAGAACAAGCTGTTAGGTAATTATCCCGGCAAAGCAACCTAACAGCCATGTGTAGGAGCATCTCTGGGTCGAACAGCATCTCGACGAAAAGGCAGCGACAAAAAAGGTGACGTCGACGACGGCGGTGGCGGCGGCGACGGCGGCGGCGGCGGCGCCCCCCCGCCGCCATCCGCAGAGGTGGCTCGTTCGTGTTCTTCGTGGCCCGCCATACCCGGGCCACATTTTTTGCTTGTTGATAGCAGTGTCTCGTTTCCAGATATGCTTCCAGCATGTGTAGAAGCATATATGGGAGCATTCCCCTTGAGATTCAGATGAGAATCCAGTTGTCGAATCGAAATAGGAAAGCCAAGACGTGTCCGTACTGGTGGGAACGACAGTACCTGCTCGTCCTCGTGCTCCTCCTGCTCGTCCTCTTTCTCCTGCTCCTCCTCCTCCTCCTCCTCCTCTTTCTCCTGCTCCTCCTCCTCCTCCTCCTCCTCTTCCTCCTGCTCGTCCTCGTTCTCGTCCTCCTCGTCTTGGTCGTCCTCCTCCTCCTGGTGCTCTCTCCTCCTCCTCCTCCTCCTCCTCCTCCTCCTCCTCCTCCTCCTCCTCTGGTGTGTCCTCTCCTCCTCCTGGTCCCTCCTCCTCCTCCTCCTCCTCCTGGTAGTCCTCCCCCTCCCCTCCTCCTCCTCCTCCTCCTCTTCCTGGTCGCCCTCGTTCTCGTCCTCCTCGTCTTGCTCGTCCTCCTCCTCCTGGTGTTCTCTCCTCCTCCTCCTCCTCCTCCTCCTCCTCCTCCTGGTGGTCCTCGTTCTCCTCACTGGTGCTCTCCCCCCCCCTCCTCCTCCTCGTCCTCCTCCTCCTCCTCCTCCCTCCTCCTCCTCCTCCTCTTCATCCTGCTCCTCCTCCTCCTCCTCCTCCTCCTCCTCCTCCTCCTCCTCTCCTTCATCTCCCTCCTCCTCCTCCTCTCTCTCCCCCTCCTCCTCCTCCTCTCCTCCTCCTCCTCCTCCTCCTCCTCCTCCTCCTCCTCCTCCTCCCTCCCCTCCCTCCTCTCCTCCTCCTCCTCTTCCTGGTCGTCCTCCTCCTCCTGGTCGTCCTCCTCCTCCTGCTCGTCCTCCTCCTCCTCCTGCTCGTCCTTCTTCTCCTGCTCCTCCTGCTCCTCGTCCTGCTCCTGCTCGTCCTCGTCCTCCTGGTCTTGCTCGTCCTCCTCCTCGTCGTGCTCTTGCCCCTGCTGAAAATGTGGCCCAGGAATGGGAGTTCTGGGAAGTCGAAGAGCACGAAGTTGCCTACAGTTGGCTACGGGCATTCAAAATGTGGCCCGGGAATGGAGTTCTGGGAACTCGAAGAGCACGAAGTGGCCTACAGTTGGCTCCGGGCATTCAAAATGTGGCCCGGGAATGGAGTTCTGGGAACTCGAAGAGCACGAAGTGGCCTACAGTTGGCTCCGGGCATTCAAAATGTGGCCCGGGAATGGAGTTCTGGGGACTCGAAGACCACGAAGTGGCCTACAGTTGGCTCCGGGCATTCAAAATGTGGCCCGGGAATGGAGTTCTGGGAAGTCGAAGAGCACGAAGTGGCCTACAGTTGGCTCCGGGCATTCAGAATGTGGCCCGGGAATGGAGTTCTGGGAGGTCGAAGAGCACGAAGTGTGTGACTGTTGGCTTAAAACGACTTCTGCGGCACCCTGTCCGGCACCCGCCCAGACCCCCCTGTGGAGTCATCTGCTGCTCTCTTTTGACCCCATTAGAAACCTATCAGTCTTCGCTGTTAGGTAAAATACATGGATAAAGTCGAATTCCGAATTGAAGAAGTGCGTTTCGTGGGTGCCGGCCCGAAGAAAACGTACCCCCTGCGCTGCAGCGCCGCCGCCTTGCGCGCGCCCGCCCGCGAAGGCGGCCAGGCGGTGCCATCGGAGGCTTGTTTTCCATCGGCCTGGGTCAGGGGTTGCGGCTCGCAGGCCGGAAGGGGTTTAGTCAGTGTACCATAGTTGCGGTTTTTAAGACATACCCCCATGTCGGAACCTCAATAAATATCAGGTTCCGCGGACTTCCGTTTTCCTAGTCGGAAAAAGGGTACGAACCTTTTTGCGCAGAATCCCCGTGAGCGTGCGTTCAGATCTGCAGGACATTTGCAAGAAGCCGACAGCAAGTTGTGTGTGCTCGCGCGAGGATGGCGCGTCTTGCGCGCAGAATCTTCGAGCATGTCTCGAGCGAACCGCCTGTGCATATCCAACATGTGGTAGTCGGGCTCCCCGCACGTAAAAACACGCGCCCGGCGAGGATATCCAACATGCGCCTGGCGCTTGCGCCTTTGGCACGTGTGTTCACGTGTCCAGACCACCCAGGGGGGACATCTAACATATGGCCGTCGGACTCCTCGCATTTAAAACAACACGAATGGAGAGGAGATTTCATATGCGCCTGGCGCATGTGCCTCTTGACATGTTTTTTTGTTCCGCGTGCCCACGCCACAGGGCGGGGGACATCTAGCATGTGGCAGTGGGACTCCTCACACGTTGAATTAGTTACGCGGAGTGTGTATATCTAACATGCGTCTGGCGCTTGTGCAGGCGCCTGTGCACTTGGCGACTTTCCACGTGTCTCGGCCACCCGGGGGATATCTGACACGAGGTCATCGGCCTGGTAGCACGCAACATGGGCGCAGAGGGGTATCCAGCATGCGCCTGGCGGTTGTGTCTTTGGTAGGTGCTTTCAAGGCGCGTCCTTTGCGACGTCGCTTGGCGTGACGCCCGCGTCCCGTGGCGGATCCCCTGGCTTTGTGGAAGTCGATTAATGGAGAGGAGGCGTGCTGCCAAATAATTTCCAGATGTCTAAAAACTGTTTCAAATATGTTTCAAATGTGTTGAAAACACGTTTGAAACATGTTCAGAACATGTTTTACACATCTTAAACACATCTTTAATTCAATGATAGGATTGTTAGAGTGTCCGTTGGCATGGCATCCACAACCCTGGCTCGTCCTGTGTCGCGTTCCATGACTTGTCCCCTAGCGCTTCCCCTGCGCGCTCCGTGTGGCGGCCCTTGCCATGTCCCATGGCTCGTCCGCTGCCACGCTCCCTTGAGCGTCCTTTGGGACGCTCTCTGGCATGACGTCCTCTGGCACGCCCCGTGGCACGCGCCTCGGCACGTCCCGTGGCAGATCCCTGACACGCCCCTATCCGGCTCCTCTGGCCCTTCCCCTGGCGCGTCCATGCGCCCTGCGCCTCATGTCGTCTCGTTCCGCTTCGGAGGAGGAGGAGGAGGAGGAGGAGGAGGAGGAGGAGGAGGAGTTGAGTCTGATCTTGAGCTCGAGCTGAATGAGCGTCCCATGCGTTTCGATTGCAACCCTCTCAGGGCCAGCTGAGGCAGCTCTAGCTCAAGATCCGGATCAGTTCGGTCAGGATTCGGATGCCAAGGACGGCTTGGTCCACAACGCTATAGAGCACAACGGATGTTATCGCGGCATGGCACATCTCAATTCAGGACGGCAGCACAGCAAAACCCCTGGCACGGTACATCAAGATCGATACGCTCAGCACTTTGATTGCCCGTCGCCCAATCAGGTGTCTTGAACATGTGGCCATCTGCATCTCTAAGATTCCTTTTCCTGATTCGTGGGCCCATCATGGTTGTTTCAAGTGGGGTTTTGCCCAGGAGTCCCACAGTCGGACCGAGGTCTAAGATCAAGGTGGGTCTGGGGAGGATGTCCTCATGTGTTTCGTGGTGGTTGGACGTTCTTGTGCACCCTGGGGGGGGGGTACCCTTGACGTACACGGCAGGTCACGCCACAGCACCAGCATCGTAGCATAGCATTGCGTTGCTTGGCGGCTGGCGCTGCAACTAATATGGCGTGGCACAGCGTTGCCTCATTCCTGTCATCATCATCATCATCATCAGCAGCATCAGCATCAGCATCAGCATCAGCATCATCATCATCATCATCATCATCATCATCATCATCACCATCATCAGCATCATCATACTCCTCTTCTCCGTCCCCGTGGCCTGCAGCTGCACGCAAACACGCAAACAGTCACTTGGTTTACATACAACCCGTGTATCTTATTTCCTCTTCGACGAAGGACTCGCTGGAATGGCTACTACTGCTGCCCACCTTTTGGTCCTACTGCAGCTGCACCCCGTTCCTTGTATCGGCGTCCAGAGTAAGTTTGCCGCCGAGAGTCTCTCTAGCAGCGAGAGCGAGCGTAAAGCCGCCCTAGGCAGAATGAACAGGGTGGGGGTCACCACGTACCAGCGACACACGTTCAAGAGGTCCAGCAGGAAGGATGGCACGTTCGCCTGGCCCGATCCCGCCAACCGCGATGGGCAGACCTATTATGGTGCGACAGACCTCACAGACAACGTCTCCTGGGGCTGGCACCACCCGAGTGGCATCTACAACACCATCCCGGTCGGCAGCCCCCTCATCGATGACCAGTCGAACATCTACATCGGCTCCGACGACGCCATCCGGAAGTTCGACATTACGGGCGACATCAAGTGGAGCTACGCCCCCCGAGGACAGCTCGCAGCGGCGCCCACCCTCGTCGCCGCCAGCAGCAGGCGCCTGGCGGCCCACGTGAAGAACGACATAAGCGCGCAGGCGGAGGATCTGTTGCGGCCCGACTGGGCCAAGGACAGCTCGTCGAACACAGAGTCCGCGTTCCAGTACTTCAAGGACTTCAAGGTCGGCGACGTCGTCAAAGTGAAGCCCGGCCTGAGCTACCGCGCGGATGGCAAGGAGTTGTATAAGGATGGCGACCAGGGGCTGATATCGGGCTTCGTCCCAGGGGACGGCAAGGACAGCAGGGCCGTCATCCAGTGGACGCGCACAGGGCACAAGAGTGTGCTGGAGCTCCACGCCATGCAGAATCGCTTCGTGCGCGTACGGACAACGGAGGAGCAGGCCTCGTTACCCCCTATGATTGTGGGAAGCACCACCTCCGGCTACGTGTTCGCGCTCGACATCGACAGCGGAGAGGAGCTGTGGGCAACCTGGGCCTCGAACGACATCGCTGGTGTCAAGGGGGCTGTGGCGGCCAAGGATGGCATCGTGGTGGTCGCAACCGACAGATGCACTGACAGGTACTGCTACAGGTATCGCAACCAGACCATGAGCCTCTGGCCTGGTAATTCCTACGTCCGGGGCCTGAGCGCCGCGGACGGCAGCGCCGTCTGGGAATATAAAACCATGGCGCCGACATGGAATATGGTCCCGCTGTGGGGCCCAAGCTCCAACGTGTTCTTCCAAGACTACGAGGGCAGGGTGTACAACCTAGACTTGCAGACCGGCGCTGAGATATGGAAGTCCGGTGGCAACATCGGGACGAACACCAACGCAGCCGCCGTGTACGATCCCGGCCACAACATGGTCTTCGCCCTCGGCATGGGCTATTACCAAAGCAAGTACTGCAATCCTTACGTGGCACCTGGCATCCTTGTTAATTGCAACACGTGGCCGGGCACCAGGGGCTTTATCCGCGGCTACAATGCTACGTCTGGCAGGCAACGCTGGGAGACTACAACGCCAGAGCCGCCGGCCAGCGCCGCCGTCGGCATGCTCAACAGTCAGCCTGGTCACACTCGTGTGGTGGTCACCGAGAGGGAGGGAGGAGAAACATGAGGAGGAGGAGGATGGAGGAGGAAATTGAGAAGGAGAAGGAGGTGTGGAGGAGGAGGAGGAGAAGGAGGAGGAGGAAGGATTTGAGGTCACCATCGGCTACAACTGCCTCATGAATTCCCCCACGCAGATCTGGTCCGTCGACCCTCACAACGGCCACAAACGGTGGGAGAGGGACGGCCCGACGCTGTGGTCCAACCAGTGCGCTGGCGACAAGGAGGGCGCCGACATCCGCAGGGCTATGGGCGGCCGCGCCGCCTGCGTGCCCAACAGCTGGTCCACACCGGCTATCGATTCAAACGGTGACATTTTCGTTGGCAACCAGGTCGGCGTACTGCAGAAATGGGGATCGCCGACTGGGAGGACAGCGGACGTCGCGCTTCTCTCGACCTTGACCACTGGTCATGCCTTCCAGGATGCAGCCATCGCGTTCGGCGACGGCATCATGGCCATATCCACATGCACCTCCCTCATTGTCTTGCAGACTTGGACAGACTACTTCACGGATAACGTTACCGTCACGGCTCCGCCGAACCTTGATGGGGAACCTTACGGCTACAACCCCACTCGCCCACCGGTGTAATTCTGAGACGTGAGTGGATGGCGCGTGACTGGCCATGCCCTGTGCCCAGAGCACAGTTGAGCGGCTCTATCTGCTGCCATTTCGGCTACTCGTCAGGACGATTCTCAGTCCACCTGACTAGCTGTCTCTCCCTTCTGACAGGTTTCGACATCAGTGTGCTTCCGTCTGCAGCGCCTGTCTCTGTGCTTCGCAAGGTGACCATTACATCGTGAGACACTGCAGCGATTCACCCAAGGCAAGGTCGGTTTGGAAACACCCTTCTCTTGCTCCCCATGTTGCTGCGTACCATCGGCCTCTTGGGACTCCTCCTCGTCCTGGTCGCCGCCCTCCTCCTCTCCCTCCTCATCTTAATCCTCATGTTGATTTTTCTTCGTGTTCTTTTTACTCAGGAGGGAAAACACACACAGACACAATTAATCGTCGATTCCCATGAAAAATGGAAACATATGGGAAGTGGGGGGGAAGACAGAAACCCAGAACATATGGGAAAACATGGGGTATCCTTTTATCTGTGTGTGTGTGTGTGTTTGTTTGTGTTTCTCCCAGGACCCCTTCCTTTTCCTCCCTGTCCTCCTCCCTGTCCTCCTTCCCCTCCCTGTTGTTTTTGTTCCCTGTCCTCCGTGTCCTCCCTGCCCTCCTTCTCCTCCTCCTCCTTGGTTTTCCTCGTGCTCCTTTTCCTCCCTGTCGTCCTCCCCCTCCCTTCCAAACTCTGCAAGCCACCCGGCTGCATGGAGCCCGCAGGGCGGGCGTCACGGCGGTTCCCCGAGGGGGGAAGCTTCGTGCGCCAAGGCTTGCAGATCTGCGGGTGCTTTTGGGGCACGGCCTCGACGGGGGTCTTGGCATCGCTCGGACGTGTGCACTGTTCCTTCGGCGAGGACCATCCAGGAGCATCCTGGATCATTTGGCGAAAAAGCCACGCACGAAATCGAAAAAAGCACAGGACATGGACGTCCGAGAGATGGCGAGGGTTCAGTACCAATCGTTGCAAGTGTTCCTGGGGCCGTATTTGCGCCCCCTCAGGGAGTGGGCGGAGTTGGGGGCCAGCCAAGGGCTTGTGGGGGTCCATGGGGCACGAATTGCGTGAGGGGTGCGCCGATTTGAGGCTCCAAGGAGCCGTCTCGGGTGCCAGCTGAGCGCCCAAGATGCACGAAGTGCGTGAGGAGTGTGCCGAATTGGGGTCCCTAGCAGGATGGTTGATTCCCCAAACAGCTTGCTGAACAGGGTGTTCTTGTGAGAGGATAGTTAACTCCGGCCGAGGGAAGGGGGAGCAGAGGCATCCTCACACAAATCTAGTGGTCTGGGGGGCCGTTTCGCCTGAGTCATCCTCACAACTCTCGTTTCTGAGTTGTTTGGGATTGGCCGTTTCGCTTGAGATATCCTCCAAAACTTGGGCTCCAGGAAGCCGCGCGCGAGGTGGTCTGGGCCGTTTCGCCTGAGACATCCTCGAAATTCTAAGCCCCGAGATGCCGTGTAAGAGGTGGTCCGTACCGCTTCGCCTGAGACGTCCTCGGAAATCTGGGCTCTGGGACGCCGCGCGCGAGGTGGTTTGGGCCGTTTCAATTGAAAGGTCCTCGAGACTCTAAGCCCTGAGACGCCGTGCGAGAGACGGTCTGGCCCGATTCGCCTGAGACGTCCTCGAACATCTGGGCTCTGGGACGCCGCGCGCGAGGTGGTTTGGGCCGTTTCGCTGAGGACATCCTTTAGATTTTAAGCCCCGAGATACCGCGCGCGAGGTGGTTTCGCTTGTTTCGCCTGAAACATCCTCACAGCTCTGGCCTCCAAGATGCCGCGCGCGAGGTGGTCTGGCCCGTTTCGCCTGAGACATCCTCGCAACTCGGGGCTCCGAGATGCCGCGCGCGAGGTGGTCTGGCCCGTTTCGCCTGAGACATCCTCACAATTCTGCGCTCCGAGCTGCCGCGCACGAGCTGCGCTGGCGCGTTTCGCTTGAGACATCCTCGCAACTCTGAGCTCCGAGCCGCGTTTCGCTTGAGACATTCTCGCACCCCTCAGCCCCGAGATGCTGCAAGAGAAATTCGGAGGCGCCGAAGGAGGAGGAGGAGGAGCAGACGGAGGAGAAGGAAGAGGAGGAGGAGGAGGAGGGCGAGAAGGAGGAGCACTGCGAAGCGGAGGAGGACGAGGAACACGAGGAGGAATACGATGCAGACGTGGAGGAGCACGGCGAGCAGGAGGAGCAGCAGGAGGAGAAATACAAGGAGGCGGTCGATGACGAGTTGGAGGATGAAGAGGAGGAGGAGGACAAGGAGGAGGAGGAAGAGGAGGAAGAGGAGGAGGAGGAGGAGGAGGAGGAGGAGGAGGAGGAGGAGGAGGAGGAGTGAGAAGAAGAACACGACGAGGACTACTGTCTAACATGAGGAGATGCAAGAGGAGGGGGAGGAGGCGGAGGAGGAGGAGGAAGCGGTCGAGGAGGAGCAGGAGGCAGAGGAGGATGAGGAAATGGAGGATGAGGAGGAAGATGACGCGTATGAGGAGGAACAGGACGGGGATGCCTAGGAGGATGGGGGAGGAGGAGGATGAGGAGGAGGAGGAGGAGGAGGAGGTCCGTAGCCTTTTTTGGCTCAAGCCATTTTGGCTCAAGTAAAACATATATCGAGCCAGCTGGGCAGGGCAGCTTGCTTGGGAATCACAGAGGTCTGCCCAGACAGATCCCCATCTCTTTTGTTCTCCCTTCTACATTCCTCTTCCGCAACTATCCAACCCTCAGACGCAGTGGCATGCCGCCCCGTGGCAACGACACCAGGAGTCGCAGCCATGAAACCCGACGTTCTGAGGTCGACACACGCCGAATTGCAGCGGCTCAGGCGACCTTCGATGAGCTGGAAGCTATGCCGACCTTCCCGCCGTCACAGCGCGACCAGACCACAACAGATTTTCTACAACAGTTTGGGGCCATGTCGTCCTTCCCGCCGTCTCCCGCCCCTGGCCCTCATCATGATCATCCTGCTAGTCCCGTTCGTGACATTGCAGCACCTATCAGCGGTGGCAGCTGGGCCATGGCAGGCCCTGATGGCACGAGTGCCGACCCCATCGCGGACATCCTCTCCTACGTCGACCCCGCGACAGTGAACTCTTTCGGGCTGTGGCTAACCTCCAGACAGGTGCCAGCGGCCTCGCCCAGACCGTGGCCAACACGTGCTCCCCCCGTGGCACGCAGATGGAGTCCCGCCCCGCCAAGTGCGAGCTCAAGCAGAACCAGCACGAGGCCAGCATCATGCAGCCGGAGAACAACATTAAACACATGCGCGCCTTGCTCGGGGTCATGCAGCAAGAACAGCCAGCCCGAACCGAACTCGCAGACACTGCTGTCAACCCTACCGCAGATGTCATCAGCACCATCGCTCGCACTCAGGTGGTCATCCCGCGTAAGAGCGTGGTCATGTCACTTCAAGCGTGGCCCGACAGGGTGCAGCTCGACCCCGACAAGTGCACGATCGAGTCGGGCCCTGTCGATATGAGGTTCATCTTCCGCATCAAAGGCCAGGCTTCCCTGGCTTCCAGGTGCGTCGGCCAGGCCCCCAGCGCGCTCAAGTTTCCTGGCGGCACGCGGCATTGTCTCAAGACCGCGGACACTTGAGGCTCTCACACGGAGGTGTTCATCTCTGCTGACAAGAGCCCAGCCATGTTGCGGACCGAGATCGCGCTCAAACATGCCACCCCAATGCGAAGTTCTTCGTCGACAAAGCACGGGATGTGGTTGCGTGCCAATGGAAACAACTGGTTCGTGTCTCCATCCAGGGCGCATCTGCTGCGCCAGCCGTGGGGTTCTGTTCCGAGAACATCCGCTTCCTTCGCATCAATGATCATTTTTCTTGCCGATCTCCACATTCTCTCTACCTCTACGCAGGCCGATGCTGTTTCGTGGTCTGCCCAGCCCCGTCTCTCAGACTTTGCAAGGTCAGGGGTGCAAGGGGACCCCTATCAGTGTCAGTCCATGGAGTGCTTGTGCATTGTTCCACTGCCGCTTGGGTCTGCGAGCCAAGAAGTTCTCCGATTTGAAGCAAGTGCTGAAGAGCGGGGCTCTGGTCGCAGTTCAGGAAACCCGCGACACGCAAGCCGCAGCGGACGACTTTTTGCACCACTTGCATCGTCCAGTCATCGCCTTCTCCTCCCCCGTCGACGGCCCGAACAACCGCGCAGGGAGTGTGAAAACGTTCGTGCCCGACTTCCAGCTCTCCCATCCTCAGGACCCCCAGTTGTTGACTCTCAGGTTTTGGCTCCAGGTAGGGCACTGCGGGTCTCCATCGGGTTCTCTCCAGGAGTGTGGATAGCACGCACAGCGCAGGCGCATTGAACACACGATTCAGCTGGACTTCCTCAGGGCCCCCCAGAACCCAGCCACGCCCATGGCCTTTCTCACGGGGGACTTCAACATCGCTGCGGGGCCAAGCCGTTCCCTTTCCCCCCAGTTCCCTCCTGCCCAGCGTGTAGGCGCTGACCTCCAACGACCGCGAGCATCAGCCCGGCGGGCTATCTTCCAGGGATTGACATAGGTGGAGGTGGACGAGGGTACTCACTACATCAAAACAAACAAAGCCATAAACAACATCGACCGCGTCTTTGTGTCTGCCCCAGGGTGGGCGCAGGGCGGGCGCTGACCCGGCTCTGCGCAGTCGCGCAGGTGCACGACGTACCAGACATCGTGGACGCTAAAGATATTTCAGGTCATGTTGCGCTGTCGGTTTCGTTCCATCCCAGGACCCGTATTGATTCTGACCTTCAACCCATCCCGAAGGAGATTTTCAGGCAGCCCGAGTTGTAAGATTGCCTGGCAAGAGCTCTGGCACAGGTCGACACCAGCGAGCTCACGCCGCCGCTGCAGGTAGCTTTTTCGCAAGAAGTTGATGCGAGCAGCAGCGCAGCGCACCAGGAACTGCGTCATCCGTAACAGGTCTAACTCCCCCCATCGCCTACCTCATCATCCTGGAGTCTATCTTCAGAGCCGTGCGGTACCAGGACCGCACCCTCGCCTCCCGCCTTCCCCGCTCTCATCATCTTCCCCAGAAGTATCTCGAAGTGGACGTGCTGCGCTCGCTGTCAGTTTGAAGGGGCCCGACACGTTTGCCATTGTGATTGCTGAAGCTCACATGTCAGCGTCACAACGAGCTCAGGAAGAAGCGCGCCAGGCGCTTCCAGCAGATGCGCCAGCTACTGTTCTTGCTAGACACCATGGACGTATGAGAGGCCTGGCACGCAGAGTTAAGCTATGGGGCCCTCTAGATCGCTGATTAGTTATCCAATGAGTCAAATGCGCCAACGAGACCATTTCCGACCCTGAAGCTAAGCTCCAAGCCCTGGGCGCTGGATGGTGCCCCATATTCGCGTCAAAGCAGATCAACGAGCCAGCAGCGGATGCGCGCCTCGGCAAATTCGCCCCTCGAGCCGATCTCCTGGACCTTCCTCCCCGGACCCAGTGCACCATCGAACAGATCTTGAGACGAGCCAGAACGAGCGAGCTTGGCCCCGACGGGCTTCTCTGTTCTGCGTGGGCTTCACATCCGCCAGGTAGTTCGCCGCTGGCCAAAGCCATCTGGTGGCACTCAGACTGCGACAGCATGCCCCCCCCCCCCCCCCCCCCCCGACTTTAACACATACAAGAGGCAGACTCGCCCTTTTGGCTCGAAGGAGTGCGATTGCGAGATCATGACTGGAGCGCGCGTGCGGGCCCCCCCGAAAGTCACCGTCGTTCATCGAGAGCTCCCAGCGAGGGTTTGTTGCAACCAGAAACCATGGGATGAAGATCCTCGAGCTCGGCGTCAAGGCGCGCATTGCATCAAAGTCTGAGCAGGCCCCCATCCCACCTCCCCGCTCTAGTCAGCTTCGTCTTTGGGCGCGCTTGCCCCTTTCTCGCCCATCAATGGAGTTTCGCCGTCCTCTCCCGTCTCCGCATTCCCCCCCCCCCCCTCGCCTTCCTTCGCCTCATCGGTGACAGCGTTTTCTGCGTCGGCCGAGCTGGCCGTGTCACCCAGCCACTTTTCTTCATCCTCTCAGGCATTGTGCAAGGGTACCCAGCCTCCGGAGCGCTGCCTGCAATCTCGGCGCACCCATTTCTAGCTTGCCTAAGTCGCTCGCTTGAGAGACCAGGCGGAAGAGTGGCAAGACCGTGCGCATATGACCTCGGAAGCGTAGTCGCCCGCATCTCGCACGTGAGTATTTTTCCAGAATGTTCAGAGCCGCCGACAGGCTTTCTGCTCTTTTCTTGAAACACAAGAAATGCTTCTTAGTCCCACTCGTAGGCGAATTCCCAAAGGAGATGGCAAAGCAGTGCCGTGAATTGATATTGCATCGCGCCCCTGATTGGGGAGATGTTCAGATCTCTGTCTAAAATCTGTACCTTGGCATGCAGATAGGCCCAGCTGTGCAGTCATACTCGCGGGAAACACCTCGTGCGAAACATGCGGGGCGGACCGCGCGCATCGCCGCAGAAAGCGCTCCTGTGGCAGTTGGTGCGGCTCTCTACTCCAAGCGTGCCCTCCCCGCGTTGTCGCACGTCGGTCAGTTCCTCATTCCCCGTCGGGGCATCCGGAAAAGAGAGCGTGCGCAACTAGCCAGCTTGTGCAAGACCCCGCTTTTCGCACTCCCGCGCAGAGACTTCTTCCATTTCAGAGAATGGGAAGGCCCGTATTTTCCCAGCGCCGAAGCTGTCCTGAATGCCACTTCTAATGCGAGCTGTCATCGTCACTTCTGCTGGATGGGATGTCTGGCGTGAAGAATTGGAAGCCGCTGCCCTCGCATTTCTTCCCGTGGCCCAGGTCCTCCAGGACGGCCCCAGTCCCAAGCTGTGGCGCAGTAAAAGCTTCGTCGAGAACCTGCAAGCAGCCGCACGTGGCTTTCCCTCAAGCAAGACCCCGTAGCGCAGGAACAGCAGCCCTGGATCTTATCCAACCTCACTTCCCTGCGGTGCGTAGCTGCTCTGTTGCCCCCGCTCCTGGCCCCAGGCCAAAATACAGCGCATGCTCATTGCAGCGTTCACTTCGACCCTACGACGGGCCGCCGTTTTCAGAAGAACCGTAGTTGTATAGTGCACTGTAACCAGTACGCACATGATAACATACCACATTAGTTACCATGTCCACTGATTATTTCTTTCTGCGCGCGCGTTCTGAAGCGTGTGCTGTCTGACTGTTCTGTCGCAGGGCTCGGTCTCCTCGATTCACCCATTTCCCCCGAATCTCTGCATTTTTCTGTAGTCGCGTTCATCGTGTATACTCACATCGCACCCCTCTCAACGGCAGTGGCGGTGCTCGCAGAGAGGCAGGTTTCAGATGCGCTCCCACAAGTGCGAACCGCATTCTATCGGCTTTTGCACGGAGGAAACCCATGACCAGGCTCCGATGCTACGAGCCTAGAAGGAGGAGGAGGAGGAGGAGGAGGAGGAGGAGGAGGAGGAGGAGGAGGAGGAGGAGGAGGAGGGAGGAGGAGGAGGAGGAGGAGGAGGAAAAGGAAGGGGGAGGAGGAAAAGGAGGAGGAGGAGGAGGAGGAGGAGGGGGAAGGAGGAGGAGGAGGAGCAGGAGGAGAAGCAGCAGGAGGTGAAGGAGGAGGAGGAGGAGGAGGAGGAGGAGGAGCGGGAGGAAGAGAAGGGGGATGATGACGGTGAGGAGGATGATGATGAAGAGGAGGAGGAAGAAGACTAAGCGGAGGAGGATAAAGTATAGTGGAAGGGGGGCGGCGACGGCGAGAAGGATATCTAATTGCGTGGATGCGGGGGAAAAAGACGACGACGATCGCGACAAGGTAGACAAACACGCCGAAAGCGCAGGTGCATCACAAGCAGGACAACCCGCGAGCGTTCTTAGGAGCCACCTTGTCTCAAATAGCGATGTTAGGGGATGCTCGACTCTGGTTATTATTTTTACCTCTCCCAGTAGGTAGCCACGGGGTTTCTTATCGTGTGTAGTTTCATGTGTCCGAGGAGCCCGAGATCGCAGCTAACTCGCACTCTTACGCGTGCCAGGATAGAATGGGGCAGGAATTTTGTGTGTTTTTCGAGGGTATGCGCGCGGGGCCTGGCATGATCCAACATCGAAGGCCATCGGAATGCGCGGAACCGTTCTTAGCATGTCTTTCTGCATGATGATGATCACCATTGTCAATTTCATCATCATCTCACCATCTTTCGTCGACGGCGAACACGGCGCGTGCCCGCAGGGGGCCCGCCGAGTCCCATCGCTTCGCTCACTCCGCCGGCCCATCCTATATCATCGCTGGCACCTGTGTGTGAGCTCGCGTGAGCTCGGAAGGTTGTTGGTTGCGCTCGTTTCCCTGAACCGTCGCGTGAACCTCGCTCGGGGCAGAAGCAGTGACAGAGCAGGATGCCTCGCGGGGTCACCGGAGGCTCCTTGCACACCCAGGGCCTCTTTGGGGGCCTCTCGGGGGGGTCGTCTGGCAGGCGTCAGTCCAGAGGGTTTCTCATCGCCTCGTGGTGCCCGTTGCGGGCCTCTGGGGGGCTCCAGCAGCCTGGTGCTGCTGCTGGCGTTTGGGGCCTCTGGGACGGTCAGGGAAGCGAGCTGGGGGACCTCTTGGGCTGTTGGAAGCCTGGAAGAGCGTGACTGGGCTGTCTTGAGGCCGTCTTGGGCCGTGTTGGAGCGTTAATGGCCCGTTTTGTGCTCCCTTCGGGTGCTCCTGGGGCTTTATCGTGGTTCCTGGAGTCCGCGCTCAAAGAGCCCTGGCATTTCTGAAACGAACCCACAAGAAGCTTGCAGGACCTTGAGTGACCCTGGCAAGACCTTCCTGTGACCTGCCGGGGGTACATATTTTTCTTCTGGACCCACCCTGGGGCCGCCACGCGTGCGCGCGTGAACTAATACTATACAAATGCACTGAACCTATTGCCTGGTATTCTAGCACGGCTTTGGTCTGCTGGGCCTGCGAATTCTGGGTTGGACTTGCGCATGATAAAGGTTGTCCAGCCGTGGGGCTCCCAAATTCATGTCAGACTTGTAGGTGGAGGAAGGGAAGAATACGGAGGGGATGCGGAAACATGAGGAAGAGGAACATCAGGAAGATGAGGACAAGGAACAGCAGCAGAGGATGGGAGAGGGAGAGGTCGTAGCAGAGGAAGGGGAGGAGGAAGGGAGGAGAAGGAGGAGGAGCTGATGTAGATGGAGGAGGAGAAAATGGAGGAGGAGGAGGGGAGGAGGAGGATATCATGTTGATGGAGGAGGAGGAGAACGTGAAGGAGAAGGGGAGGTGGCGATGAGGAGGGGAGGAGTGGAAGGAGAAAGGCAGGAGGAGGAAATGAAGGAGGAAGGCGGGGGACGGCCAGGGGCAGATTTTCTTTGGTCACTTCGCTATGCGCGACAGAGGTATCGTGTTTTTTTTGCTCGCAAGGAGGATGAGGATGGGGAGGAGAAGGAGGAGGGGGAGCAGGGAGAAGATGAGGAAAAGGGAACAATGAAGGGAGTGGGGGAGTGTGAGAAGCAGGAGCAGGAGTTCGAGGAACGAGTCGAGGAAGCCAGCTGATTGTGGTGGTCGTGTTGATGACTGCGATGGTGTGATGATGCTGATGGTGCCGTGGACGATGCTGCTGTTGTTGCTGATGATGTTTCTGCGGCTGCTGTTGATAGTGGTGGCGATGATGCTGATGATGCAGATGCCGATGATGATGCTGATGACGATGGCGATGATGTTGATGTTGTTGCTGATGCTGCTGATGATGATGCTAATGATGAGGATGATGATAATGGTGGTGATGATGATGATGATGATTGTCATAGGGCGGACATGATGATGATGACGATGATGGTGATGGTGAAAAGGATGATGACGATGCTGATGATGATGCTGATGGTGCTGGTGCTGATGGTGGTGATGATGAGGATGCATGGGGATGCTGATTATGATGCTGATGCTGATGTTGATGTTGATGACGATGGTGGTGATGGCGATGATGGTGGTGATGCTGATGGTGGCGATGATGATGGCGGTCGCGGTGATGAGGAGGAGGAGCATTGGACGGAGTGGGAGGAGGACGGATTCTTCTTCTCCCTCCTGTCTCCCTCCCGTCTCCATCCCCCGCCTCTTCTTCCTCCCCATCCTCCCTCTCTTCCTTCCTACCTGCTCATCTCAAGGACGCAGGCACGCTGATCGAGGTAAGCGGATCGGCAACATGTTCTGAAGTCTACGGAGCACCACCAATCACCACCAAGTATGAAGTCAGAGCCTCGGCAGTAGAGGCGCAAGTTGTGTCAGCGGGGTAGAGCCACGGTTCTCTACGTTCGCAGCGTTGCTGTGTATGTGAGATGGCCAGCATGTTCGACATGTCGTGTGGCAGGCCAGTGCAATTGGTGACGCGCTCCTCCGCCTTCACCACCCTTCCTCGGCCCTTCTCCATTCTGCCTCCTGGCCCTCTCTGCATTCTGCTTGTCATCCTCTGAGCCTTCCTCGTCTTCCTTCTCCCCGAGTCGCTCGACAAAACATCCCTGCTCTTCGTCTTCCTCGACCTCGCCCCCCCCCTCAGTCTTGGTTATTACTCCTCCCCCTCATCATCACGCTTCTCCCGCCCGACATCCTAACCCCCACCGTCCGCATCCCTCCTCCTCCCTATTCCGCTTGTTATCATTCTTTCTCTCGCCATCCCTGCCTCCTCGTCACCGTCAGCATCGTCCGCGTGTTATACATTGTTCACGTGGTTTTCATCGCCACCTTGCATGTCCTCCTCCTCCGCCTCGCCCACTGCACTCTCGCCCGTCGTCCTCATCCGTTTCCTCATGATCTTCCTCTCCAGCCCCGTTGTCCTTTCAGACCCGTCCCAAGGCCATGCTTCCCCCTTCTGTGCCTTCGTCGGCTCTCCCCAACCTTCTCGCGCTCATATGCTGTGGCTGCTGATCCGTTTCGTGCCGTCCCCATCCTCTTCCTTGAACTCTTCCTCGTCATCCTTCTGCCCCTCGCTCCCTCCCCGGTCTGCTCCCTGCCCTCCGCTGCTCGCTCCCCGCTCCCTCGCCGCCTCCTTGCCTCGCTCCCTCCGCCTGCCCCTCCCCTCTGCCACGTCCTTCTTTACCTCCCCCCTCTCCCTCCTCTCGCCCCCCCACCCCAGGCTCCCTCGTCGCTCCACTCCCCTCCCTTCTCGCTTCTCCGTGACCCCTCCTCCCTCCGCCATTCTTCTCTTCTCCCCCTTTCCCTCGTGCCCTCTTCCCTCCGCCCCGCTGCCGCCGATCCCCCTCCTCCTCGGCCCCCCTGTCCTCTGCCTCCTCCTCCGCCTTCTCATCCTCGCGCCTCCTTGCCATCTGTGTTGTGTTCTTTGGTCCATGCTTTTCCTCTGCTTCCTCTTCCGCCTTGGGCCTCCTCCTTCTCCCCCTCCATCTTGACCGCTTTCTCGTCCTTGCTCTCCTCACCTTTCTCATTCCTTTCTTCCCCTGCTTCCCGTCACTGGTGTCCCTGTTGCGCCTCCTCTCCTTCTCCTCATCGATCCCGTCCGCAGGGTCGGACTCAAACGCTAGTCTGGTACATCATATCTACGACATTGTACACTTGTCTTACAGCAGTTGATCACTCGATATAGCAGCTAGTCGTGGCCATGGTTGTTTATGGTGCGCACTTTGTGTTCTTATCGCAACTGCTATCCATTCCTGTTAGCTGCGTCCAGACTGGCACAGTCACAGAGAGGACGCATAAAGCAGCCCTAGGCGTGATGAACAGGGTGGGCGTAACCAAATACAGGAAACACGCGTTCAACAGGGCCAGGAGGACAACTGGCAAATTCTTGTGGCCTGACTCCGCCAACCGCCAAGGGGAGCTCTACGCTGGCGCGGCAGACCTCACAGACAACGTCTCCTGGGGCTGGCACCACCCGAGCGGCATCTACAACACCATCCCGGTCGGCAGCCCCCTCATCGATGACCAGTCGAACATCTACATCGGCGCCGACGACGCCATCCGGAAGTTCGACATCATGGGTGACATCAAATGGAGCTACGCTCCCCGAGGACAGCTCGCAGCGGCGCCCACCCTCGTCGCCGCCAGCAGCCGGCGCCTGGCTGCCCGCGTGAAGAATGAGTTGAGCGCGCAAGCAGAGGAGTTGCTGCGGCCTGACTGGGCCAAAGACAGCAAGTCGGACACGGAGTTTGCGTCTCAGTACTTCAAGGACTTCAGGGTCTTGTGATTCTTCGGGTTGCGCACAGACAGCACCCTCCAGGCAGTCCAGGCTGGCCGCTGGCCTCGGCAGGCTCCCCGCTCAGTCCCAGCTGGCCTCAAAAGGTCCCCCGACTTCAGTCCAGGGCGGTCTCAACACCCTGCTGCCGCCTCTGGCGGCGCCCCTGGGGCGCGGATAGCCTCAGGCTTGAGGTGTCGAGACTGCCCCGGACTATTCTGGGTGCTTGCTGAGGCAAGCCGAGACTCGGGGGGCCTGTTGAGGCCAGCCGGGAGTGCCTGTGGGGGCCGTCTGGTTGCGCAACACGAAGCCTTACCATCAAGGACTTCAGGGTCGGCGACGTCGTCAAAGTGAAGCCTGGCCTGAGCTACCGCGCGGACGGCAAGGAACTGTACAAGGACGGCGACCAGGGGCTGATATCTGGCTTCGTCCCAGGGGATGGCAAGGACAGCAGGGCCGTCATCCAGTGGACGCGCACTGGGCACAAGAGCGTGCTGGAGCTCCACGCCATGCAGAACCGTTTCGTGCGCGTGCGGGAGGCTGAGGAGGAGTCCTCGCTGCCTGCCATGATCGTGGGCAGCACCACCGCTGGTTACGTGTTCGCGATCGACCTCGACAAAGGAGAGGAGTTGTGGGCAACTTGGGCCTCGAACGATATCGCTGGGGTCAAGGGGGCGGTGGCCGCCAAGGATGGAATCGTAGTTGTCGCAACTGACAGATGCACCGACCGGTACTGCTACAGGTACCGCAACCAGACCATGAGCCTCTGGCCGGGCAATGCAATGGTACGGGGCCTGAGTGCCGCGGACGGCAGCGCCGTCTGGGAATTCAAGACCACCGCGCCCGTTTGGAACATGGTTCCGCTGTGGGGCCCCGACTCGAACGTGTTTTTCCAAGACTACGAGGGCAGGATGTACAACCTGGACTTGCAGACTGGCGCCCTCATATGGAAGGCCGGTGGAAACATCGGGACGAACACCAACGCAGCCGCCGTGTACGATCCTGGCCACAACATGGTGTTCGCCCTCGGCGTGGGCTACTACCAAAGCAAGTACTGCAATCCTTACGTGGCGCCTGGCATCCTGGTTAATTGTAACACGTGGCCAGGCGTAAGGGGCTTTATCCGTGGCTACAATGCTACGTCTGGCAGACAACGCTGGGAGACTACAACGCCAGAGCCGCCAGCCAGCGCCGCCGTCGGCATGCTCAACAGTCCATCCGGTCACACTCGCTTGGTGGTCCCCATGGGAGAGGAAAGGAGGGAGAGGGAAGCAGAAGGTGAGAGAGGGAGAGAGAGAGAGAGAGAGCGAGAGAGAGAGAGAGTACAACAAGAAAGAGAGTCCGGAGTAGGGGGACGAGGATGAGAATGAGGAAGATGAGAGGGAAGAGGATGAGGACGAGGAGGAGGAGAAGGAGAAGGAGGAGGAGGAGCAGAATGAGGTCACCATGGGCTACAACTGCCTTCACAACTCTCCCACCCAGCTCTGGTCCGTCGACCCTCACAACGGCCACCCTCGATGGGAGAGGGACGGCCCGACGCTGTGGTCCAACCAGTGCGCTGGCGACAAGGAGGGCGCCGATATCCGGAGGGCTATGGGCGGCCGCGCCGCCTGCGTGCCAAACAGCTGGTCCACACCAGCGATCGATTCGAACGGTGACGTGTACGTTGGCAACCAGGTCGGCGTATTGCAGAAATGGGGATCGCCGACCGGGAGGACAGCGGACGTCGCGCTGCTCTCGACCTTGACCACCGGTCACGCCTTCCAGGATGCAGCCATCGCGTTCGGCGACGGCATCATGGCCATATCCACGTGCACCTCCCTCATTGTCTTGCAGACTTGGACAGGCTACTTCGCAGACAACGTCACCGTAACGGCTCCGCCGAACCTTGATGGCGAACCTTACGGCTACGACCCCACTCGCCCACCTGCATGATTCTGAGGCGCCAGTGGGCGAACCGTGACCGTCCCGTCTACTGGTTGACTATGAGTAGTGGTTGAGTGCCTTGGGATGCTGATCTCATGCTATGAGGGGTAAGGCGGCTCTCTCTGCGGGCAGCCTTTACGGGTGGTCGTCACGATTGCCCTGCACTGATGACTCAGGGGAGGCCCTGTGTTCTCTGCAGGACTGCAGCCTCGGACGCCGGCTCCCCTGGCGCAGCCATCTCGTGGGCACGCTGGTTTATCTTGGGTCATGCCGCGGGTATTTCCATGCCTCTCTCAAGGGAGCAGAAACCACAGGACCCGACAATCGGCGCTTACTACACGGCCTTGGGCGTTTACTACACATCCCTGCCCTGTTCGACTCCCTCTGTGGGTGCGTTCGCGAAGCAGCGTCGCGCGTCGCCATCGGGGGGCCGCCGTGTGCTCGCCCCGCAGGGCGCTCCACCGAGGACTCCCCCAGGCAAGGCACCCAAGGCCACCATGGCGCCCCCCGCGCACTCTGGCACACCACCCGGCCCCTCCTCGCCCTCCTCCCCCGAGGTCCGACATTGCGTTCATCGGGCCGAACGAAACTGGGGGATAGGGAAAGGAGGGGTTACGAAATCTGCTGCACGCAGCTGGTTTCGGCCCTGCCGCCGGGCCCAGTCCTCGATACATGGGCGACTCCCGGCGCCGGGAGGCGCCTGCAAAATCAGCTACGTGAGCTGATTCTCAACCCCCCCCTTTGCTATCCCCCCCTTCCGCCCGGCCCGAGAGGTCCGACATTGCGTTCAACTGCGACATCGAGGGACATCGCGACCACAGACCTGGATCCCGCCTTCGGCCGCATGTTTCGAGCCGGGTCGATCTGCGAGGGTCCTGGGGCCCAGAGCCAGGCGAGGGCAACCCGTGTGAAACATTGCGACGCCCAGGTCTCGAGGTTCCCCGCCTCCTCTTCCGCCTGTCTCCCGAGCTTGGTATTGGGGGATCTCTGGTGAGCATCAGGTACTGGACGGATGAACTTGAGGCCTTGACGGCTCTGGAGACAAGCGTGCTCGTGATAATTCATGATGAGTGGCTTCGCCGATATGGGTGGTCCATCGGTCGTCTTGAGGAGCCTGTTGATGGCTTACTTCGTCTCAGTGCCGTATGCCGTGGTAGCCTCCCCATTCATTCCAGAACAGTCGAATCCGAGGGCCGAGCTGTTTGTTTTCCTTGTCGTCCTGAACACTAGCCGTGGAGGCAGTGTATGTTGTGCTGGTTACCTTTCGCCACGGCGTGCTGTATGACTAAGCCGCGGGCGCATGTTGCCCAGCATTCGCCCCTGCGCGATCTGTGGGTCATGACCTGGTCTGCGATCGATCGGCGCGGTCCTGGCAGGATCACAGCTCTGTCGACGAAGTCCCGCGTGCCTCCTGCGCCCACGCAGACATGTGCGGGGCCCAAAGGTGTACACCACCACCACCACCTCCCTCATTCCCTCCCTCTCCCAGGAAAGAGGCGAGGAAGACGAGGGTGGAGGGGGGAGGAGGAATCGACGTGGTGGTGGTGTATACTCTTTGGGCCCGCAACACTCGCCGTCGGGTCTGCTGGGTGCTGCCTGCTATGGCGTGCCGACGGTTTTTTTTGTGGGCAGGCGGGGCTGCCAATGCCTCGGCCGTCCCAGGGAGTGCTGCGGAGCAAGTTCGGGAGCAGGATGACCCGACCCCTTCCTCGAATCACACCTCGCCTCGACCCTCGATCCTCGCGTTCCTCCTTCACGATCGTCGAACCATGACCGTCGCCCTCGATGCCGACCTCCTTGCCATCAGCACGGAGGTGGCGGCGTCGTGCAAAAAGGCTGGCGGCCGATGGAGTGGGCCGCCCGCAGCCGGGGCTCCGTGCTGTCTCTCTTCTCTCTGCGCCCGCAGTGTGCGTCTCCTGGCTTCCGGGCATGCGTGTGTCTCTAGGGCTCCCAGATGAGGTCCGAGCAGGTGAGGTCGGAGGATCGCGCGTGCATGGGGATCTCGATATTCTCAGCGCCGGCGTCGCCGATGCATCGCCGACGTCGCCGACGCATCGTCGATTCATCGTCGATATATCCCCGATGCGTCGGCGATGCGTCGGCGATGCGTCGCGATCCTCCGACCCCATCTACTCGGACCCCATCTAGGAGGCCTCTAGTGCCAAGAGCGGGTACATATGGAATTGCCATATCTGTGATCGTCGTTTCCCCTTGAGAGGCCTTTTGAGTAGGTTCTGCCCAGGGCCACGTCCAGTTCCCGAGCTCTCGTCTGCTCCCATGCTCCACCCCGTGCACCCCAAGCGTGCAAGTAGTCACCGACAGAAAGTGATGCATGGTGTGATTTACGGTTCGAGAGGTAGTGCCCACGGAACTGTTGCATCACAGATTCGTAGCCAGCCGTGCAATGATTCATTGGCTTACGCCACACCGCCGACCCCTTGGGGCGGCAGCAATCGTCCCCCGCGTGGCCTGTCCGGACAGCCTGTGAGGCCCTTCTAGACTTATGATGCTCCAACCTACTTTAGCCTTGATCACCAGAAAGAACTTCGAGCGCCAGAAAAAGTTCCGAAATTCAAGGGTGTTCACGTGTCGGGCCCTGGGAGACACTCGCCCGACATTGTTTCGACACTGTTTCGACGCTCTTTTGACACTTTTTCCGGGTGCTCGAAATTATTTCTGGGATGTGGTCCTTAAGTAGGATGGGAACAGCATAACTCTAGACACGTTTTGGAGCCCTCTTAGGACCGTCCTGCCGTTCCCCCGGGCCATTGCTATGGTTTCTGGGGCCTTCGTGGGGCGCCCGGAGGCCGTCGTGGAGCTTTTTGGAGAGTCTTTTGGTGTGCCAGAGGTCGATCTTGGAAAATTACTGGGCCGTTGTGGGCCTCGCGGAACCCAAGAAGCGAATATGCAGAACATGTATGTTTTCTCCCGGGAATGGGGCGGTTTTTGCTTTTGGAGGCCTGCTTGGAGCGCCCCGTGGTCGCGTATGCAAGCGTCTTGGACGCCCATGGGGCTGTCTGGAGGCAAGCTTGGGCGGTTTGGACTGATTTGTCTCCCGCCTGGGCCGTCCAGACAGCCTTTGGGAGCCCTCTTCCTCCGTTTTTGAGCCTTCTTGGGACCGTCCTGCGGCTTTCCTGGGCCGTTGCTATGGTTTCTGGAGCCTTCGTGGATCGCCCAGAGGCCGTCGTGGAGCCTTCTTGGGAGCCCCTTCGGGTGACAGGGGTCGATCTTGGAGGTTTATTGGGCCGTTGTGGGCCTCATGAAAGCCCAAGACGCGAATGTACTGAAAATATACGTTTTACCTCGGGAGTGGGACGGTTTTTGCTTTCGGTGGCCGTCTTGGAGCGCCTCTTGGTCGAATTTTCAAACGTCTTGGACACCCACAGGGCCGTCTGGCGGCGATCTTGGGCGGTTTGGACCGAATCGTCCCCCGCGTGGGCCGTCCGGACAGCCTTTGGGGGCCCTCTTGCCCCGTTTTGGAGCCCTCGTGGGACCGTCCTGCGGCTTTCCTTAGCCGTGGCTATGGTTTCTGGGGCCTTCGTGGATCGCCCGGACGCCGTCTTGGAGCCTTTTTGGGAGCCTTTTGGGCTGGCGAGGGTCGATCTTGGAGGCTCCTTGGGCCGTTTTGCGCCGCGTGGAAGCCGAATGGTACGTTTTCCCTCGGAAACGGGACGATTTTTGCTTCTGGAGGGCCTCTTTGGGGCGCCTTGTAATATTGTTTCAAACTTCTTGGGGACTTATGGAGCCGTGTGGAGGCAATCTTCGGCGTTTTGGGGCGATCTTAGACGATTCGTAGCTCTCTTGGACCGTTCCGGGAACCTTTGGAACCTTTTTGGCCCGTTTTGATGGATTTGCCCCCCCCCCCCCCCCTCCAAACCGGCCGGACCAGGCCCCCGGGGGAGGGGTTTGGGGAGGGGGAAGCATCTCACATGCCGTGACCTTCGGATGTCGGTCGGCTTCTTGCAAAACAGGGAAGGAGGTTTCGTCCCGACTGTCTCGGGGATCCCCCCCCCAAAGTGGTGGAAGCCCTCCCCAGAAGTGACCGTGCAGCGAGCCCAGGCTTGACCTGACCTCCACAGGTTCCCGGACCGAGCCGAATCCTCCTCCTGCTGTTACCTGTTACCTGATTGGCTGAACTGTCGTGCCGACGCAGTCCTCCCTCCCAGCAGGGCGGGTCGGCCCTTGGGGGTTGATCAAAATAGTGCCGGGCGACCTCTGGAGCACTGCTCCAGGGGCCACCTGCGACACACGTGGCAACGTGTTGCTGGGAGCGTGAAGGTCAACAGATGAGGAGGAGGAGGAGGAGGAGGAGGAGGAGGAGGAGGGGGGCGTAAGCTACACCGAATCCTCCTCCTCCTCCTCCTCCTCCTCCTCGCATAGCTCGCCACGAGTGCGCGATTGCACCCGCACGCTCGCCCTGTGCCGTGCGTCTGCTCTGCCGGTGGGCGCGCCTCGCGAGCTGCCACGGGGTGGGTGTGCGTGTGCCGTGGCCCGCGCGTGTCGGGGCATCCCCTCGAGGGGCATCGGGCGCCTCCTGCCTCTTGGCCGGCCTCTTCTCGCCCCCGTGCCCCTGACCCTCCTCGTGTCCCTCCAACGACTTTTTTGATTCGCGGGTCGAGCGCGCACCTCTTCTGGTCGAATCTAAGCGGGCCGCGCGAAGCTTGAATTAACCAGAGACGGGGGAGGTCAAGGGGGGCGCAGCCTCAGAACGAGGCAGGGAGCAGAACCCCTCCAACGACACGTAAGAGCGACCCTTCGCTGGAGTGGCCTTTCTGGTGCGGGCCCGTTGGGGTCTCTCCCGATTGCGCTGGTGTGCCGGTCCCCCCGCGGCCCCCCAAAAGCCCCGCACCAAAGGTTACTCTTATCCAGGGTCACTCTTGCATGTAGCCGACAGGAGACAGCCATCTTGTGGGGTCCCGGGCTTTGGTGCCCATCGGAACCCGCCATAGAGGAGAAATCTCTGAGTTTGCGCGCATGCCGCCGCGCCGTTGGTTCCGGCAAGCGGCCCTAGGTATTTTGGGGCGAGCGCCTCGGCCACCAGGGCACACTCCGCCTCGGACGCAGCTTTTGCCGCGGGTTCGCCGTGGTGCCCGTTTCGCCCAGTTGGGCGCGTCGAGAACATCCGGCGCGGCGACGTATTCACAGACATGCGGCGTCCTGATTTTTGTCAATGCGGGGTCCCTGGAAGTCCCAACCATCTCCCCAGGGTCGGTTTTTCATCCTGAGTGCGGCCCTTTGGGGGGGCGCCGCACGCACATGCCACGCCACTCCAAAGGAGGCTGGGCAAAGGCGAGAGGCAGCGAGCGTTAGTCCGCGGCCGTTTGTCCTCAAGCGGCCGACCGCCAACATATGACTGCGCTTCATCGCGAGGCACACTATTAGCCATCGGGACCGAAAACATATTCGCTTGACATGGTTCGTCGCTCCCGCGACTCCCTCCTGCTCTTGGGACCGTCGCTATTACGGTGTAACAGAGTTGGATATGGGCTTCGCCTTATGCGAAGCATCTGGTTGGGCCTCCCAGCCTCCTTCAAAGTTGGTGGCGGAGCTGGCCTATGGTGGTCAGCTCTAGCTCTGCTCCTTACCATCCACGGCACTATCTGGTGGACTACTGACATGGTGGAACGTCAGGGTGCAGTGGGTCTGCTCGGAGGAATGTACTCACGATGGCAAAAACACTTGCAGTGATGCCCCTGTTCACGCGGAGGTATCCTACTTGAGTCCTGCCTCCCTGCGCTACTACACTCCTGAAGTCCACCCACCTACTCCAATTTGTAGTTCCTTCGAATATACGATACTTGGCAACATGCGGTACGACATTTTGCCGCCTCCACCCCCGCGCAATCAGAAGGCGACGTCACCACCAAAACCAAAACCACAAACGACCGACTGCAACTTACGAAGCCTTTTGGGTCGGTATTACCATATTTGGCATTCTATGGGTCGCTATCGGATGTGTTGTTGGACATATGCAGCGTGGACTACCGGCCCCCAGTGGGACCCTGCCGGTAACGCACCCTTCCGCGAATTCGCTCGCGAGGCATATTCCTGGATCGGCGTGGCCACAGGCACTATGACTCCCTCCAAACAGGCTGCGGCTCTACTGCGTGGTCTGGTAGGGCTCGCAAGGACCATGGCCATGAGACTTCCCCCCGCAGTGACTAACTTCGGTGTTAACATCGGTGGTCGCCACACTGATGGCGTCACCTACATCATGTTCCTCCTCAGCACGAAGTGCGACAACCTGGAAGAGGAACGCCAGTTTAACTCGCGAGCAGCTCTCGTCGACTTTTGCGTCCATGCGGAGGAGCGGATCGACCAGACGTTAGCCTGCTTTGAGATAGCACGATTTGTAGCCGAGGCCGCAGGCTATAACATCCCCAGCTTCCAGATCCTAACACTTATACTGTTTAGAGCTGCCAGTGTTGGCACATCGCGTGCGCAGCAACCATAGCAACCATTGAACCACCAAGTGCCGAGGACTCAGCAGCAGTTTGACGCCCTGTTAGAGCGCATAAGGCCTTATGATTTTATTGCTGAGCGGACCCCTGGCAACATGCGTGGTATATTTAGCCACAGTCATCGCAACGATGTCTTTCATAGTGGTACTCATGCAGGGCAACCTGCTAGCAGCGTCCGGAGTGATGATCCGCAACCAGCCGAGGCCACCACTTTATTCAGTCAACAGGGTGGCCACCCCACGGGGTCGCAAGACCCCTGGGCTCGTTATCAGGGATCGTCGGCAACGGCGGCCCCCGCCCAAACCACTGCCCTCGTAGGCTCGTCGGGGCAAGCCGCTGAGTCCGAATTTGGCTTTGGTATAGACGCTGACACCTCATCAGATGAGGGAAATGGTAACCTGGATTGCTCTGACACGCCTGTGTACCTCACTGAAGAGCAGCAGCTGAAGTGGCTACTTTTAATATACCAGAAACACAATCGCCGATGGAGACGCTGTATGAAGAAACCAGTTCAAAGGGTGCGACGTGCAGTCCGACGGGCGTGTAGGTCAAAGGGGAAGGTTCGAGGCATGGGTAAACGACGGAGATTACATGGCAGAGGTATGCCAGCATTCTTGGCACCCCTTACGGGACCACAGTATGAAGAATTGTTCCTGGAGGCAGGTAGAGGCCGTAGGCGCGCCCCAGGAAAAGGTGAGGGACGTCGGGGCAAACCGAAAGATGCCGACGGAAAAACCATGGAATGTGATATCCGACATAACACCCAACAGTTTCGTCGTGAATGCCCTTGAGGCGGTGGGGGAGGCAGGGGTCCGTCTATACATTTGGCTCACGCCGATTCCAACATCCAGTGTGTCGATTGGGGGACTCTTCTCGCCGAGCCCCCAGACGACCCCGCAGCCGCTGTCCATTTCATGGCTGCGAGGCATCTAAGCGCCAGCGTATCCCTCGAGAGGTGCGCCGACGAGCTCTTCGAGGGGGTCTACGTTGGCCATGATGAGATCGACCTTGCAGACTGGCTGGGCGTTCCTGTCGCGGGGCAACCTGCACAGATAGAGTTCATCGAAGACTGCCACGTGCCCGCCGACTCGGATCTCGAGATGGCGGGGGCACCTGCTGACTCCGATGCTACCATCCCAGCTACGGAGGGAGAGCTCAAATTTTCGCGCCAATCGCAGGAGATCGGAAATCCGATGTGCAGGGAAACCTGCGACGACGATCCTTTGCGGTGCATTCCACGTGACACTGGCGATCTCTCCGAGCGCGTTCAATTCGAACTCGGACATAAAGAAGGCTCTCTCTTCACGTTCGCACTGCGCGACCAGTCTACGAGCCGTCCGGCGCGGAGACCAGTGCGTCGATTTGATGACGACGATGAAGAATGGGAAGCCGAGAGCCATCCGCCGCGCCATCATCGGCGGAGTCATTCGCGCGGGCACTCGCGCGGCCGCTCCAGCAGCGCGCAGCGCCCACGAAGCACACGATGCGATAATGCCAAGAACCCCGCCCAGATGGGAGCGTTCGCGGGGGGCCCGCCTCGGGGCAATGAACGCCCAGGTGAACCCGATGACCTTCGCCAACGCAGACTTGTCTGTCAATGTAGCGACGGGCTCGTTTGCCAATGTATGCCAAAGGAAGACATGGGGCACTGGCTGACCACAGGGCGCGCCGAGCACGCCGCCCGCCACTGGCGGTCACTGCGCAATGTGGCGCGGGATGACCGAGGACAAATCGCCCGTTCCAATAGGAGAGGCGGCGCTAAGTCCGTCGCCACGTTGGAAATGAAGGACGCAAAAAGAGCCAGCATTCGGCATCGGAAAGACTATGAAGAACAGGTCTGCGGCTGCGAACATTTTGCGGACCACGAACCAAATGTCTCCTGGGGCGCCCGTCAAGGAGCCCCAACTTCGAGCAGGCCCCGCGGGCCCGGTCCCACGGGGCTGGCTAAGGGCGCCGGGTGGACCCAGACTGCAATCCTAGTGGGGCAATCTTGACCAGAGAAGATTATCAGCCGCTACAAGATCATGAGGCAAAACGCGCTGAGCAATAATGGAGGGAACTCGATTCGAATCACCGACTTAAGCGGTGCAGTCGAGGATATCATGCGACTGCGCGCGAGGCGCGAGCAGATGCCCCTGCGGGGCAACCCGCTTCTTATTTTCCTTCTCGCAAAGGCGCTTCTCAGGGCCAGGACGAGCGGGGTGGCCCGCCAGCCACGGCTTTCAGAGAAGGTGCGGCGCCCGGTCTCGCGCGGGCTGTTGATCCCAATGCACCGCTCGAGTGCGATTCCCCCTCTGGCGAAGCCGCCGGCGCAGACGTGGGCGCCGACGCGCGCGTCGCGGAGGGCGCGATCCTGGAGCAATGCGGCATGGCGCGCGCGCGCAGAAGCTGGATGGTTACCGTAGCGCGGCGCAAACTGCCAAATCGAAATTACGACTTGGATTGCAAACGGAATGCCGTGATCGAGCGCATGGGGATCTACCGACGCGAGCGGGGGCCTCCGACATATAGCCCCTCGCAAGAGAGCGCGGGGGAATCTGCTGGGCCCGCGGACGCAGGGGAACCCGCGAAGAAAGCAGATGAACCCCGAAGCCCCCGAAGCATTCCGATAATAATCGATCTGAGAAGCAAATTGACCAATCTCAATCATCCAGTACATCTAGGTCACCCACTCCAAAGACATCCAAGTCGAAGAAGACAACCGGCTCGGCACAGGCCGACCCTGGAAGTAAGAAAGTCAAAGATCTTCGGGAAGGCCTGCCCGTTGATCATGCCCCAGGGGGCCAGCCGCGGCGGCCGCTTCGTCGGCGTTCCAGGGCAGTGGCGCACCTCGGCCGAAGCAGCCTGTCGCACTACGCGGCCCCGCGCCTGGCAGGGCCCAGAGGGGAGCTGGCTCGGCGCTAGCGTTGGGCGGCGCATCCAGGGCACGCGCCTCGCAGCCTGACGCGGGCGCAATGGCGCACGGCGCTCCGAACCGCGCCCAAGGCGCCGGGGGCAGCTCCGAAGATTGCCGGATGCCAGTGCTATGATATCCGCGAAAATCATGGGCAATCAATTGGGTGTGCAAGCTCATCCGCAGCGCCAGCTGCTGCCTCGGCTTTCGCGGGGACGCCCGCGGCATCGGCATCTGCGTCTGCGGGGCAACTTGCAACTATCCCTGAAATGAACGAGGGAAACAAGCGCCACTTGGAGACCCGGGGCACCGCAGATGATGGTCAACCCAGCATATCGGCCCAATGCTGACGATGGTTCGAGCCGCTACAGAGTAACGCATTTCTCAACAGCACGCACCTCGACGCGCGCGACAGGAAAGGCCATCGAACGCCGGCGCTTCTGCAATCAGCTGCCGCAAGAAGAAGTCCTCACTTACAACAGTGAGTGCAGATACCTGTCGCAGATTCTGAACGAAGCGAAAGAGGATACGTCGCTACCGAGAGACAAAAGATCAGCGCAGGTGCTCGGTTGCTTACCACAGCCACTCGACACAAGGCGTTTTTACAAAGATGCTATCTCGTCTCGGCTTACGGAGTTCGCGACCTCGTTCGACGTGTTCAACAGTTGGGTGGACTTAGGTGGCATGCCGGAGAATGCAGCACCAAAGGGCTTCGAATTCTATCACGAGCATCACCTGTGCGCCGTCAAGAAATCTTCTCGGGGTAGGCATTGAGCTTGCCAAGCAATAGCTGTGCTTAGAATATGTGAAATGGTCGATGCAAACTCTGGCAGGCAAAAGAATCGACCCCATGTGAAGAAGCTCAGATTCCGCGGGGAAGCCCGCCCGACCTACTTCCTGCGACCCAGCAAGACACAGCAGCCCAGGGCTACATGTCCAGAATCATTGTAATCTCGAGCGACAGACCTGAATGAGGCGGGAGCACCCCGCAATGTCATGCACGGAGCCAAATGGGCAAACATCCCGGGTATGTTGAATGTCGGTCTGTCATGCCGAAGCCAAGATAGTCCCATGAAAAACTCAGGCAGGGAGACGATTCATGGATGCCCAGATTTACCTTGCGATGGGCGCATCCAGCCAGGCCCACGGATGAACTCCGAGGTTCTGATCTTAGCATGTCTCAAGAACTTGCCCCGTGGTAGCATTCCAGTGTGGCGATCAGCCCATGACATTATCATGATTTCGGGACTTAACGGTCGTACCCCGGTGAGTTCCCTTGTCCACGTTATCGGCATCAAACGCAACGATGACCTATGTACGTGCGACCGGGTTGGACAGGTATGGGTCAATGATTTTTACATTGGCGCTCAGCACGGTGATCGGCCGAAGCGTCATTACGCACCGATAGATTGGTACGTGAAACCAGTCGATCCTTCCACGTTGAAGGGGTGGATCGTACCAGGCACTCCTTTCAACCTGCGTGTGCCCACGCTGAGCTCGCCTACAGAAGAGGTACATCATGCCCAGCGGGGACACCTGCAGACGTCTGTGATGGATCCTGGAGTCAGGCCCACAGTGCTGATGCGTCTGGTAAGACATCCAGTGGAGCTGCGCCAAGCGATGGGCTCTATGCGAAGGACCATTCGCGCACCCAGGCGCGAGAGATGCATATCCCGGCGGGGCAACCCGCTGCATTTGCGTCCATGAGCATGCCCACATCTCCGATTGGCACTCCCCAGAGTGCTGGAAACACAAACAGCTTGCAAGCCAGACTCCAATGCATGAGGATTGATCCACAGCTCTATCAGGCCTTCTAGGCCACATCGCCCTTTGCATCCCCCCGTGCTGCAGCGCCGCGAACTGCGCCGACGCGGCAGCCAGGGGTCATGGTCCAGCACGGCAGCACGAGGCCCATGACGGGGGCTGCCCAGAGGGCCAGCCGACAGTCTGCTGGGACAGCAACAGTGAATGCACAGACGAATACAGGAGGCTACGGGGAGCATGAGGCGGGATGGGATGGACCTGCCAAATGCAAACTTGACTCCGCCTTGGCAGTATGTGCCTGATTCTAATCCGTCGCCGAACCGTCCAAACCGGCATGGTAGATACTGGCGATCTTCAGCCACCCGGCCTATGACCCGACGGCGGCAGAGAGGCCAGTGGCACCGCAGATGGATTTGGCCATGTTCCCTGACTACTATGCGCAGACGACAGGGGTTCCTCGGGTCGGAAGCCAACGCGAAAACCCGTGCGTCAGGGCGACAGAAGACGATTGTTATGATCGCAGCTCACAAGGGGAGCGGGCTACGAGTGCCCCCCCACTGGTACCTGGCAGCCCCCGTGGACGAAGACCTGGATCCACGTGGTCCAGAGCTGGTTGCACCTACATCGATGGGAGAGCTGCGTCCCGAGATAATGGCCACCCACGAGGCGCGGCAAACCAATCTCTCAATGCAGCTCGCACGCCAACGGCGCGACCAGGCGCGGCAGGCACGCCGCGCGATGAACCGCGCGGGCCCCCCCGCTGCTTCTATCTGCGGGGCAGCCCGCCATGAGCATCTCAGCAATGCTTGCCATGGGACCAATACCTGCGGGGCCACCTGCTGCACCTGCAGTTCCGCTTAGCCGCTGCGAAACGGGAGGAACTACACTCGAGCGGCAAACGCGCGCAAGACCATCAGCAGAGCCACCGATCTTCAGCGACGGTGATTGCACGAAGTGTGCCATAGGCCTCGAAGAGATTGCATACCACAATAAGGTATGGAGTCTCCAACGTGGCCATATCTTCCATGCGCATTGTTGGGGCCGTGTTGCGCAGGCACACGTGGCCGACAGCTGGAGGGTGCCCCAAACGAGGCACCATGTGCCATCTGCCGAGGTGTAGGCCTAATCACAGCGGAGTTGCATTACGCCCTTGCAGGAGAACATTATGCAGAATATCGGCATGAATAAATACCCCGCGGGGCATTTAAACTCAGGGACCTTCGTGAATAATTAAATCGGAGCACAGCCATGATGGCAGGTTCCACGGCCACCGCAGGGGCACCTGCTGCCCCTGCGGTGCAACCTGCCGCACCCCCGTACCCCTGGTCTAACCCAGCAACAACGACGCCAACTGCAGACGTGCAGGTGCCGCTGGTAGCCAAGCCAGCGGCCGTTGCAGGGACGCCCGCTGCAACGACACCTGCGGGGCTACCTGCGAATGATGCAAGGCTTAGACGTATGGAGAGATCCAACGCGCCATGCGGCAGAGCGCGGGGAAACCCGCTACGCTCGCGCAGGACTGAGAGCCCAGTGAGTGTGCGCAGCGGTGCCAGCGCCATATTCGAACGTGACATGCTGCACGCGGCTCTGATTGTTAACGCGGACGGCCTGAGCGCCGTGCGCGCCGACGAGGACACCTTTGAGAATGTGTCACTTACGCAACAGTACCCCGCTCGATGTGATGAACACCCAGCAATATCCAACTACGGAGGGCCAGGGCGCACACGAATAACGAGGGATCAGTGGATCTTGGAACAAAGGCGCCGTAAGGGCATGCAAGGCACGACGCTGTCCGCTGTGCCGGGCATATTCGGTGATCGACATGAGTTAGCCCTAGCAGCGAACAGTGGGATCATGATTGGTGGAATGTTGATTATATTGCTGGACATCGGTTGCAACATAAGCGTCATTGGACTGACGGCTGCACAGACGTTTGAGCGAGTTCCACGCTCGCATGGTCACGACATCAAGAAGCCGAACTTAAGCAGACGACTAGACGTGGCCGGAATGGGCCAAGGAGCCGCAGTTTGCAGGACGTCACGAGATTACAACATCGCCTGCAAATACAGAGGAGACTCCGCGGGGACACCCGCTATTGCGAGCCGCCAACCTAGCCAACGTGGCCTAGGGGCCCGGCGAGAATCTACCCGCAATCCTGGGGCTGAGGAGCATGGCGAAAACGCGGGCCATCCTGATCCTTGAGAAGGGACACGAGAAGAGGGTCGTCCCAGGTACAGACGTCTACAGGCTCTTCCTTGGTAAGGGCGCTAAGGTGCTTGATCTGATGGAGACGCCACCAGGACACCTGGCGCTCAAGGTCGATGAGTATGACGCAGCAACGGCCGTCGATGGAGCGACAGCTTTCACCGCCACGTCCAATCCTCAGCGCGAGGAGACGCCCGTGCTCATCAAGGGGCCACGGACATGGAGCCGATTGCGGGGCAACCTGCTTCAAGCAGCGCGGGGTCGCCTGCTCCTATGGACGCTCGCACGTATGTGAAGCGCCAGGACACCAGGGGCATCAGTCACTCCATCAATGAGGAGACATTTGCATATGCGATTCAACCCATGGTGGACAACACGCTCAAGACGCGGCGGCGCAGGAATACGGTATACAGTGGCAAACCCACACCCGCAGATCAGGATTTCGCCGCAAGGAACCTGCAGGCGAAGGTCTACCAGGCCATCAACGAAGAGGGCAGCAAGTGGGCGCCACCCAACAGCAATGCGGGGCAGCCTGCCACTGCGGGGCAGCCCGCTGCATCGAGCGACACTGTCGAGAAGTGTGACACTGATGCCTCGAGCAGTGGGTCCGGGGCCCACGCGCGGGCATTTGCACGCCCCCATCGTTTCAAAATTAGTGACGGGGGCAGGGGCGTGCCCAGAAAAGGATCGCTCATCTCATCAATATCACTCTCGTGCCCGCGTCATGGAGGATGTACGAAAAGCTGGTGCTGAACTCCAAGCCCGAGGGCGCATGTGTGACCGTATCGCACACGCAGAGGGTATGACGTCTACAGGTACACAGTACTTAGGTGGTTGACTCTCGGGATATTATCAACTGCTATGGGTGGCAGCGCCTGCTGACTGGCATGTGCTACTGCCTGGAAAGCGGGCTGGGCCGCGCTACCAACGTATCCAACATATGATGGTCAATTCTCGGGCGTTGCGCATTTTTACTACACGCTTGGGCCTTCCAAGTTATTTCTGGAGAATGGGGCCCCTGCGAGATGCCATTGAAGATTTAGGTCTGCTTGTCATGCGAATGCGGTGCTGTCACTTTGGTCTGAAGTTCGATCGTTCGAGTCGTTTGCCGAGCGGTTCGTACTTGCAGGTGGCAACCACCTGCGCGCTTTCCCGCCAATCCGCGGCAACGCGCGTGCCGAGTCGCGGGGGGCCCTGCTGAACGAGCAGAACATGAGCCAGACTGGCATGGCCAAGGCGCCCAGAGGGCGGAATGGCGAAACAAAACGATTGCTACCATGACCGCGCGGCTGATTGACCAACTAGATAATCACAGAAAACAGCGGAACCATACGAGTGTTGTACATCTCAGCGTGCACGCTCGAGTTGATAAAGTGGCTCGGACTTGCGTCCCGCCTCCTAAGAATTGCCCTCATTGGGGCCATGTGGTACGCCAGGTAACTGTGCACCTCGATGACAATACTATCATACAGGATATCACGACTCTGGACCAACCTATCAGATGATGACGAATACACCTTCATTGCACTACCAGCGGGGCTACCTGCGGATGCACGTGCTGATGCGCTTTCCCCATGTCCAACCTTGTGTTATGAACGAAACAACAAGGTAGACATGCTGGAATTGCATGGAGGTCACGGGAGGATCTCGCAATTAGCAGTCAGCCGAGGATAATCCTCAGGGGGTAACCTCGACAAGCGTTCTTACGTCGACCTTGGAAACAAGGAAGTCCTGGATGCAGTAATGCACTACTTTGACGTATGTTTTGTGAATGTTCCTATACTACAACCCAAATGCAGAACGACTGGGTTGCCTTCCTACTTCAAAAGTCAACTGCGACACGTGGTACGCACATCACAAGGAAGTCTTTTCACATATCAAGTTTTGTGGGAAGGCCGCCGTGCGTCAAGACGACCTCCGACGGTTCTGCCTACGAGAACAACCAGTGGGCACTTGGGTGGAGGAAATACCACCATGGACGACATTAGCCGAGCGCGAGGGCACTCGCAAGGATGACGTGGACCAGTGCACCACGGGTCTACGTGAAAATCTGCTGAGATAGTGGCCAGCCACCGCATATTGTTAACTCCCTTCGAGAGCAGACGGTGCGTGGGTCATCATCACCATGCCGCGGTTTTCAACGGGGAACTGGCCAGGGCAGCCCAGTATACTCTGAAGATGCAATCCCTCTTCGTTGAAACGGTTCAACTTGCACGCGACACGTTCTCAGTAAATCGTGATCCATGTCATGCTCATTCTCATACGTCATCTGTTCCAGTTACGAACGCACGTGGACTTGAAATGGATGATCCAACGATCCCTCGACATCCTGACGGACCAATCATGAGAACGCCAACAGAAGGATGAGGGTGCTCTATGTGTGCTGATAACCTCAGCATGCACTCCCAATCACATGAGAGGGACCCCTAGCACTGCAGGTGGTGCGACAAAGCAGATTTCGAATGGGAATGTCCCAGCTGCAGAAAGAATTACGTTAAAGCTAAGCCTGGTCACTTACATCCACCTGGCAAATGTAAGTTTGCCAAATCGTGGAAGCTGCCTGACAACCGCGGACAGGGGCCTCCAGCCCCCGCCGAGCCGGCAGCCCCACCACCACCCGCGGCGGCAGTAGCTTCCGACGCGCCACCACCTGCGGCGGCAAGCTTCCGAGGCACCAGCCGCCAAACAAGCTGCGCGGCTACGAGCTCCGAGACCTGGTTCCAGAGCTGGACCGACAGCAGGCGCCAGCAGCCAGGACATCACTGTAGGCAGACGCGCTGCTGAACCGGCTGCGGGGCAACCTGCTGCAAGTGGAGCCGGCAGCTCGGACGACCGCAGACGACTGCCACAAATTGTAGCCAGACGTGGACGACAACAAGGAGGTGATCCACTTCCACCACCACCTGCGGGGAAACCTGCTTCTCGTCCAAGGCTTCCAGACTGGTCATCGTTCGATGTGCAAACCCGTCTGCAGTACTTAGCGCGTGAGCTGCGGAAACTATACCTGCGGTGGTTCCACGCTAAAGAGCTTGAGATGAGATTCGTCTTAACCAAGGCGGGTCTGGACAGCGTTAGGCTGAATTTGATTACAGGCGTCTGTGGGACATGCCGGGGGTGCAGGGTTTGGGAAAAGCCTTGCATGCTGTCATGCCGTCTACTGCACTACCTGGTAAGTTGAATGGCGAAGTCAAATGAGATTTGGTTTTCTACAAACAGGAACACAGTATGTCACGCGGCGCTGAAGACGATATACCAGACAAAACCATGACCAACATCTTAGACGCGCACCATCAGTGCTCCATTCTGACGGGAAAGGCGCACTCAATAACGACGCCGCAACGGCAGTCCTTGAGGCAAGAAGGCATAGAGCTGAGGATGCGCGCGCGTGGACAACACGCGACGACCATTGAAGCCAGAAGTTTTATATTACGACGCCTACTTCACGTCATGCAGGCTGAACTCAACAGGTTAGACGTACCACTTGTTCGCCCGTCTATGACATGAGTCTTTGTTTGCCGCCAATGCGTTTACCCTCTATAATGAGGTATTTTCGAGAACCAGCTATGCTACCCGATTTGCCTGTTTGGACCACGAACAGTAGGCGGAGACGTCCGACCATACTCGAGAACAGGTTACCCGCTGGGTAAGCATTGAGGCTATCACTCAAGCCACTGCAGTAGCGAAGACAAGCCGCACACTATGGACCAAAACGACCATCACTGGTCAGCATTACTATGACGAAGGAGATCTGGTTGACTAGCACCGTCCCACTACTACGAAAAACGACTGGGGTCCAGACCACCCAGGGGGGACATCTAACATATGGCCGTCGGGCTCCCCACACGTAGAAACACACGCCCAGCGAGGATATCCAACATGCGCATGGCGCCTGCGCCTTCTGCGTGTGTTCTTACGTGTCCAGACCACCCAGGGGGGACATCTAATATATGGCCTTCGGGCTCCTCGCATTTCAAAATGCGCGAACGGAGAAGATATCTAACATGCGCCTGGCGCCTGTGACTTTTGACGCTTGTTCTGTTTTCCGCGTGTCCACGCCACAGGGCGAGGGACATCTGACCATGAGGCAGCCCGGCTCCTCACATGGTGAATTATTTGCGCCGAGTGTGTACACCTAACATGCGTCTGGCGTTTTTGCAGGCGCCTGTGCGCTCGGCGACTTTCCACGTTTCTCGGTTACCTGGGGGATATCTAACGCGAGGTCATCGGCCTGACAGCACGCAAGACATCCAGGCGCGGAGGGGTATCTAACATGCGTCTGGCGGTTATATCTTTGGTAGGTGTTTTCGCGGCGCTTCCCTTGCGACGTCTCTTGGCGTGATGCCTCTTGGCACGCTCTCTGGCACGCCTCTCGGCGCGTCCCGTTGCGCATCCCCTGGCTCGTCCTCTGTCGCGTTCCCTGGCTTGTCCCCTAGCGCTTCCCCTGCCCGTTCCGTGTCGCGTCCCTTGCCACATCCCATGGCTCGTCCGTTGCCATGTCCCCTTGTGCGTCTTTTGGGACGTCCTCTGGCATGACGTCCTCTGGCACGCCCCATGGCACGCGCCTTGGCACGTCCCGTGGCAGGTCCCTGACACGTCTCCTAGTGCTCCTTTGGCACTTCCCGTGACGCGTCCATGCGCCTTGCGCCCTGTGTCGTCTCGTTCCGCTTCGGAGTTGAGTCGGATTTTGAGCACGAGCTGAATGAGCGTCCCACACGTTCGATTGCAAACAGCTCAGGGATTGCTAAGGCAGCTCGAGCTTAAGATCCAGATCAGTTCGGTCAGGATTCGGATGCCAAGGACGGCTTGGTCCACAACGTCATAGAACGCAGTCCATGTTATCGCGGCATGGCACATCTCAATTCAGTACGACAGCACAGCACAACCCCTGGCACGGTACGTCACGATCGATGCGTTCCGCATTGCAATTGCTGGCCGCCCAACCAGGTGTCTTGAAAACGTTGCCATTCGCATTTCTAGAATTTCCTTTTCCGGGTCCGTGGGCCCATCATGTCTGTTTCAAGTAAGGTTTTGCCCAGGGAGTCCTACAGCCTGCGAAATGCTTCAGAAATCATGGGTTAAGAAATTCATAGTCTCAGAAATTGAATAAAACCCAAAACTTCTACCAACATCTTGGGATTTACATGGAAAAGTTAAGAATAATCGAGACTCTGGACGAAAACTTGGGTTTTCTTAAGCATCGCCTAGGATGTACAGTCGGACCGAGGTATAGGACCTAGGTCGGCTCGGGGCGGGTACCCTCGTGTGTGTTCGTGGCTGCTGGGTGCTCTTGTGCATCCTGGGGAGGGGCACCCTCGTATCGGGGGCGGAAAAGAGGGGGGTGATGACCAGGGGGGGTGGATATCATGGCGTGGGCCATGATGTTTCCCCAGATCTCATGGCGCCTTTTCTTATTTCATTACGGCCCTGGCCCCTCCGCTGGGCCGCGCACATGCCGCCGGTCATGATTTGCACCCCCCCCTCTTGGACACCCCCCTCTTGGCCGCTCCCGATTGTGCGTTATGTTTGGTTTGGGCGACGGAGGGTCTCCTGCTCTCGAGGGGTGCTCTTCTGGCCCAGGTCCGGTTGCACCTGTTCTATGCGGAGGCCTGGTGCCTCTGGCCCCGATCGCCCCGCCGGCTCCTGGACACTCGGGGCCCGGCTCCTCGCGCAAGCTCAGGCGTCAGCACAATGGTTTACAGTCGGCACTGACTAGCAGGTCGATCCTGCCAAATCAAGGATACCCTCGTGTCCTGTGTCTCGCGACCTATGCCTCCTACATTCCTACAGCAATGCGGCACTCGGAAGGGTCTTGTGTCCTCTCGCGTGTCCTGTCCAATCAAGTCTGGCTTAGCACAGTGCAGTAGGACATGCCATACCATGGCACAGCACAGACTTCAGATCATAGCATGACGGGTCGCATTGCAGCTCGCACAACACAGCAGACCATATGCGTACACAGCAGATCATGGCACAGCACCAGCATCGTAGCAGAGCATTGCGTTGCCTGGCGGCTGGCGCTGCAACTCACATGGCGTGGCGCAGCGTTGCCTCATTCTTGTCATCATCATCCTTCTCCTCGCCGTCCCCGCGGCCTGCAGCTGCACGCAAACAGTCACTTGGAACCACATACAATCCGTGTATCTTATTTCCCCTTTGACAAAGGACTCGCCAGAATGGCTGCTACCGTTGCCTACCTTTTGGTCCTTCTGCAGCTGCTACCCGTTCCTTCTTTCGGCGTCCAAAGTAAGTTTGCCGCCGAGAGCCTCTCCAGTAGCAGGAGAGAGCGTAAAGCCGCCCTAGGCAGAATGAACAGGGTGGGGGTCACCAAGTACCAACGCCACACGTTCAAGAGGTCCAGCAGGAAGGATGGCAAGTTCGCCTGGCCCGACCCCGCCAACCGCGATGGGCAGACATATTATGGTGCGACAGACCTCACGGACAACGTCTCCTGGGGCTGGCACCACCCGAGCGGCATCTACAACACCATCCCGGTCGGCAGCCCTCTCATCGATGACCAGTCGAACATCTACATCGGCGCCGACGACGCCATCCGGAAGTTCGACGTCATGGGTGACATCAAGTGGAGTTACGCCCCCCGAGGACAGCTTGCAGCGGCGCCCACCCTCGTCGCCGCCAGCAGCAGGCGCCTGGCGGCCCACGTGAAGAACGACATGAGCGCGCAGGCGGAGGATCTGCTGCGGCCCGATTGGGCCAAGGACAGCTCGTCGAACACAGAGTCCGCGTTCCAGTACTTCAAGGACTTCAAGGTCGGCGACGTCGTCAAAGTGAAGCCCGGCCTGAGCTACCGCGCGGATGGCAAGGAGTTGTATAAGGACGGCGACCAGGGGCTGATATCCGGCTTCGTTCCAGGGGATGGCAAGGACAGCAGGGCCGTCATCCAATGGACGCGCACTGGGCACAAGAGCGTGCTGGAGCTCCACGCCATGCAGAATCGCTTCGTGCGCGTACGGGCAACGGAGGAGCAGGCCTCGCTGCCCCCTATGATTGTGGGGAGCACCACCTCCGGCTACGTGTTCGCGCTCGACATCGACAGCGGAGAGGAGCTGTGGGCAACCTGGGCCTCGAACGACATCGCGGGTGTCAAGGGGGCTGTGGCGGCCAAGGATGGCATCGTAGTAGTCGCAACCGACAGATGCACTGACAGGTACTGCTACAGGTATCGCAACCAGACCATGAGCCTCTGGCCTGGTAATTCCTACGTCCGGGGCTTGAGCGCCGCGGACGGCAGCGCCGTCTGGGAATATAAAACCATGGCGCCGACATGGAATATGGTCCCGCTGTGGGGCCCAAGCTCCAACGTGTTCTTCCAAGACTACGAGGGCAGGGTGTACAACCTGGACTTGCAGACCGGCGCTGAGATATGGAAGTCCGGTGGCAACATCGGGACGAACACCAACGCAGCCGCCGTGTACGATCCTGGCCACAACATGGTCTTCGCCCTCGGCATGGGCTATTACCAAAGCAAGTATTGCAATCCTTACGTGGCACCTGGCATCCTTGTTAATTGCAACACGTGGCCGGGCACCAGGGGCTTTATCCGCGGCTACAATGCTACGTCTGGCAGGCAACGCTGGGAGACTACAACGCCAGAGCCGCCAGCCAGCGCCGCCGTCGGCATGCTCAACAGTCAGCCTGGTCACACTCGTTTGGTGGTCACCGCGAGGGAGGGAGGAGAAACATGAGGAGGAGGAGGAAATTGAGAAGGAGAAGGAGGTGTGGAGGAGGAGGAGGAGGAGGAAGGATTTGAGGTCACCATCGGCTACAACTGCCTCATCAATTCCCCTACGCAGATCTGGTCCGTCGATCCGCACAGCGGCCACAAGCGGTGGGAGAGGGATGGCCCGACGCTGTGGTCTAATCAGTGTGCTGGCGACAAGGAGGGCGCCGACATCCGCAGGGCTATGGGCGGCCGCGCCGCCTGCGTGCCAAACAGCTGGTCCACACCGGCGATCGATTCGAACGGTGACGTGTACGTTGGCAACCAGGTCGGCGTACTGCAGAAATGGGGATCGCCGACTGGGAGGACAGCGGACGTCGAGCTTCTCTCGACCTTGACCACTGGTCATGCCTTCCAGGATGCAGCCATCGCGTTCGGCGACGGCATCATGGCCATATCCACATGCACCTCCCTCATTGTCTTGCAGACTTGGACAGACTACTTCGCAGACAACGTCACCGTCACGGCTCCGCCGAACCTTGATGGCGAACCTTACGGCTACGACCCCACCCGCCCACCTGCATGATTCTGAGGCGTGAGCGGATGGCGCGTGATTGGCCATGCTCTTTGAGCGGCTTTGTTTGCTGCCATTCTCTCAGTCCACCTGACTAGCTGTCTGTCTTTTTTTTCACAGGTTTTGACCTCAATGCGCTTCCGTCTGCAGCGCCTGTCTCTGTGCTTCGCCAGGTGCCCATCACATCGTGAGACACTTCAGCGATTCACCCAAGGCAAGGTCGGCCTGGAAATACCCTTCTCTTGCTCCCCATGCTGCTACGTACCATCGGCCTCCTGGGACACCTCGTCCTGGTCGCCGTTCTTCTCCTGCTCTTCCTCCTCTCTTCATCATTTTCTTTTTCCTCGTGCTCCTTCTCCTCCCTGTCCCCCTCCCCCCTCGCTGCAAGATATGCCGGCGACCCAGTTGGATGGAGCCCGCAGAGCGGGAGACACGGCGGGCCGCCCAGGGGGAAACCTGCGCGCCAGTCTCGCAATCTGTTGGTGCTCGGGGTGCGGCCTCGACGAGGGTCAGCACCAACCGTTGGAGGAGGAGGGGGAGGAGGAGGAGGAGGAGGAGGAGGAGGAGGAGGAGCAGGAGGACTCCGTAGCCATTTTGGCTCAAGTCCGTAGTGTCTTGGCACAGGACCTGACTTTGGCACGGGGGAGTCGCGGCCCCCACCACGATCGACGCCCCGTCTGCCAGCTTGGACGAGGGTTTTCGGCTTTCTCGATCTACACACCAGCAGCCTTGGCTCAAACACATGGGCCGATCCGCTGATGGTTATGTCACTCCGCGCGTTCCGCGCGGGCAATGCTGGAAATGCGAAGCGTGTGGATGCCAGCGCAACTTGGCTTGGTGGACGTGGTGCAAGAGACCACCCTCGTGCTGACCCTGCTGTTGGCGCTCCGTGGAGGACAGGCCCGCCAGGTGCCTGGGCCATGGACCCGAGCGACCCGAGGCACCTGCGCCACCGAGCAGCTGGGAGTTGGCACCAGTCCTATCCTCAGCAACAGGCCCAAGGAGCCCCTGCGCCACCTGGACCTCTTGCAGTGGGAGGTCAATCGTATGTCCCTGGACCTGCTGGTGTGCAACCACCACTACAACCTGGGCTTCAACTGGCGGCCTCAGGCTGGCTGGGAACACCTCCCCGGTCTGCGGGCACTCCCTCGTACGGCCCCAACGACGTGGACAAGCTGCGCGCCCTGGTCACTACCTTCACGGAGCTGGGGGACATGGCCAAGGCTGATGCCTACAGGAAGGAGGCCGACAGAGTCGCCAGGGCTGCGCTCCCGCCGCCTCCGCTCACTGTGGGCGCAGCTAAGCATGCTTGCACCCAAGCCAAGCAGTCTCTCGAGAAGGCTGTCAAGGCGGCGGAGGTGCTCGTGCTGCAGGCCGACGAGGCCAAGGCGAAGGCAGTGCGGGCCCTCAAGGAGTACAAGAGTGCCAGCGCCAGTACTCTGCGGCGGTCACGGAGTTGGCCAAGGGAGTGGACATCGCTAAGCCTGACAAGCCCAAGCTCAGCCTCTCTGCAATCCTGGACGGAGGAGAACTGGAGTTGGACGATGATGGAGTTTTCGGATTGGATGCGGAAGGGATTTGTTTATCGGATGAGGAGAAGGAGCAACTGGTGGCCAGGAAACAGAACCTCCTCACCATTTTCCGCGAAGCTACGCATCAGCGTTCGGAGCCGCCCGTGAGAAGGCGTCCTCGCTGGTGGATGAACACAAGATGTTCGCCAAGCGCATGGAGGCGAAGCGCAAGAGGACCGACCAGCCCGCTTCAGCTGGAGAGGCCCCTGCCGAGACTGGAGCTCGAGCATCTGAAGAACCTGCCGCTGGCGCCAGTGCCCAACCTGCTGAGCCCCCTGCTGCAGCAGATGTCCCCGTCCCAGGTGCAGCGGATGATGATAAGGATCAATTCGAAGACGCTGTACGTGCAGCCAAGGGTGAGCTTGCCAAATCCTCGGATGCACCAGAGCGCCTTTGACGACCCGCTCTACTACCACAGCGAGCCGATGTACGAGCACCTCGTGGACGGCTTCAGCGACTATGTGAATATTGATGTGACTGTGGATCTGGATGACATTGTCGGTTATTTTGCGGAGCCCAGCTTCGCAGATGTGACTGTGGATGGCTTCCTTTTTGGCGGTGGTTCCAATGTCTGCAGCGACGTGCACGGTAATGAATATCCTTTTTCGGAGTACACTGTGGATGACTTCAACCTCCACCATCCTGGCGTCAGAAGTGGCCTCGGGAGCGTACCCAGGAGTTGCCTTGGGGTGAGCTGGCCTGTGGGAGGCCTTGCCCGCGGGCCTCCTGGGTGGGGGTTCTCCGCCCCGACCTCAGGCGTCGGGCCAAAGCTGTCACCACCCCATACTCCTTCCTGTTTGGGCGCGGGCCCCAGGAGGAGCGGCAGCGATGGTTGTAACCTGAGGTCTAACCAGGAGATCACCGTCGCCAGTTTTGCCACGATCGATACTGCACCTCGCCAGCAGAAACGCAGATCGGTCGCCCCTGTGAGTGAAGTTGAGGACTTGAGCCTGGACAAGTGCTTGGATGAGTGGAAGGATTTTTTGAGACGTGCGAAGACGGAGGATCTTGACTGCATGAGAACTCAATGGAGGGCCCTCTGTGGACAACTCACTGGATGCTTATTTTTTCTTGCGGCTGAACATCCTGGCGGAGAGTTTACGGCCCCTTGCCCCCGAGCACCACAGACGCATCCAGCCCCTCGGGAGCCTGTGCAGCCTCGACGCGATAGTGGATCGTTCAATGTGGTAACTTGCAATGTCAACTCGCGGGCACGGACGGGAAAAAGCTACTCCCTCTTCTAGCAGAACTTAGGGACATTATTTGCGCACAGGAGCACAAGGTCCCCAGTAGCCGGTTTAAGGAGAACCGGGACCAGCTGAGACACAAAGGCTGGAGGGTGTTTGGGACCCCTGGGGTCTCCCCGCCCAGCGGAAAAGTCTCGGGAGGTTGCATGATCCTGGTCAACACTTGGAGGCTTGGTGTGCCGAACCTGAAGTCGTCCCTGGGAGGTTGTGTTTCTGCTTCCTGCAGCATGCTGGCCTGGGCCTCTTGGGAATTTACTCGGGCTGCTTCTATGACAGCGAGGGCGTGTCTCCGAGGAACATCAGCATTTTTGAGAAGTTTGGGACCTCTGTTGCGGACCATGGGTGCCCGTTTGTCCTGGGAGCGGATTTCAACGTGAACCCTGAAACGATCTCCATGGGCTTCCCTTTGCACTCGCTTAGAGGACTTACGGGGGCCCTAGTCAACGCGCCGACGTTGGCCACTGTAATGGGAGACAAGCCCATCACCAACGCGCTCGACTATTTCTTGATGCACAGGGGCCTGGACCCGTGCCTCCTTGAGGTTGTCACGAACTTGGATGTCCCGCTCTCCCCACATCGGCCTGTTGTTGCCAAGTTCTGTAAGCGGGCTGGGGAAAGGTCCCTCCTGGTCCCGAAGAAATACCAGAAGATACCGACAATCCCGTTGCTGGGCCCGACACAGGAACCACCTGGATATGAGAAAGTCCCACGCAAGCTTGTTCCATTTTTTGATAAGATTGGAGGCACGGATGCCCCCCATGCCACACTCGATGGGCCACTCCGAGACGAGGCGGTGACAACCCTCAATGACTGCTTCGCTGACTGGAACGAGCAGGCATGGGACGAGCTCAAGCTGAGGACAGGTGTAGGGCCCAAAGGAGTACCAGGGGTGGCTACTAGTATGGGACAGCAAGAAGATTTCGGAAGTTCTTGCGACACGGACGGTTTCGTTTCCTCAACCTCCGAGAGCTCTGGGCTGGGCGCTTGCCCGCACCATCGAAATCAGAGCGCTCCTGGGGCAAGGGAGGCTACCTGATCGGGGCCCCTACCCCCGCAACCTGGTGCAGAAGCTCGCGAAGCTACCGAAGTCTGGGGGCCCGTTCCGAACAACATGGAGAGATGGTGCTCACTTTTGGAACTCTATTCTCGGGCCCATGGGCGTGATCCTCTTGGGCGATCTAGATCGGGGCGCGCTCATCCTAGATGGCATGGTCAAGTTGTTGGGGACTATGAAACACAAGATACATCTCTCGGGGGGCCAGCTCGGCGGGAAAGGTTGGAAGGATTACTGCCTTGAGGCCATCGAAACCAAAGGGTCGAACGGGGCCCGCAAGTACCTCAAGGGCCTCCCGAGTGTTCGCACCGTGCCTGGGCCTGACGGCCCCATCTCCCCTGAGAAAATGTCGGCGTTCTTGCGCGGCGTGTCGGTCGAGCAGCGACTGGAACACCAGCGGGGCATTTGGAAGAAGGCCTGAAGTGGACATGATGATGTGCCTGGGGGCCCGTTTTTATGCCCTGGTGGGCAGCTGGTTGGACCGCGACCCAAAGAAGACACCATCAGAGGCTTCTCCAAGAGCTTCAAGGACAGCACCTGCACACCCGACGGCTGGCACCCTAGGCGCCTGTCCCTGCTCACAGATGAGTCGTTGCTCGTGGTTTCGCTGCTTTTTTTTTTCAACTCATGAAGATCACGTGTTGGGCCACGACTCGGAACTCAATTGAACCTGACTGAGGTGTCGCCGGCAGTTATTCGTAAACGTTTCACGGCACAGTTGAAAGACCTTTTTATACAACAACATGTTTGCCAGGTGTGCTCCAGATTTGATTTTAAAACCAGAGACCTTGAGAATCAAGGGCTCTGGTGGGAAATCCCTCGGCGCCTCATGGTGCCGAAGAAAATGGAGTGGGGGCACCTGGGCCGAGTTCGTTTCAAACAGTTTTACTGCGGGACGGTTCCGACCAAAGCATCCTTAGCCAAGTGGGGATTTAACGTTTCGTCGGCCTGTGATAAATGTGGGGCCCTGGACACCACTTGGCACAGGATCTGGACCTGCCCTGATGATGATGTAGTGGCTGCCAGAGAGGAGGCTTTCCCACCTGGTATGATAGCGCAGGCGCTCACAGATGGGAAGGACTCCCCACTGTTTGCCAGAGGGTGGTTAGCCCGCCCTGATCTCTCGCATGAACCCCCAACGAACAGCTGGGTTGTTGTGTTTTTTGGGCCGAGTGGGGACCCGTGCGACCCTTTCGAGTTTCCTCCTGGAAGTAAGCTGTTCTCTGATGGGTCCTGTTTATCGCCGCATTTGCAACTTTTGGCCCGTGCGGGCCTCGCTGTTGTACAAACAGATGATGGAGGCAACTTGCTTAGAGGAATCAGAGCGGCGATTCCCAAGGACATGGAGCAGTCCTCGGGGACCGCCGAGCATGCAGCGATTTCATTAGCTAGCTGGCGCAGTGCTGACAGGGCCCACGATGGTATCCACGTCGATTTTGCGGCCTTGCCCAGGGCTGCGCGAGCCCCAATGTGGGCCCTGTCGGGGGCCAACGTTCAGGCCCATATTTGGAGGGAAATCTCGCGGTTTTCCAAAGAGCCTGTGCCACAGATGCTTAAAGTCAAGGCCCACTTAGAAGAAGACATGTGTGAAGATGTCGGTGCACTTGTAAAGTGCCGTGGTAACCGACTTGCGGACTACCATGCAGGCGTTGCGGCCAGAAGTCACAACCTAAGCGATGGGACTTTCAGCCAAATCAAGATGTCGCTAGAAATGTATAAGGAGTTAGTGCAAGGGGTTACTATGATTCTTGGGATGTGGCCCTCGTTCGGTGATCTCGGTTCGCTCGCTCGGAGGACCTTCGCGCCTAAAAAAGCCACCCCAAGAGTCCGGGACCCACATGAAGTTATTATGTTTCAAGGCAAACATAGGTGCCATATTTGTTTCAGAAACCTCACGCGCTGGAATGCCAGGGCGAGCTGCACTGGCATGAACCCAGCGATAGAAAGGCTTCTGTCAGGGCCCCGTCTCGGCCACAAGCTGCATTTAGCTTGGACAGAAGGGTCGGCCCTGCCTGTGTGTTTCTGTTCTGCTTGCGGGGGCTTCCTAACGTGCAGAGGAGGGGGCCCCACGAGCAAACTTTCACGTCCATGCCTTGCCACTCCATGTTCAGAATCACGGAAGCTGAACCGTGGTTTGTTGCCTGGCACAGGGTGCCGTTTGGGCCCCCCTGTTCCCCTCCCAGCCGCTGGATGCTTCCTCCGAGCAAAGCGTCCCGGAGGTACTCTGGATCCCTTAATAATCGACCCCCCCTCAAAAAACCGGACCCCCCCCTTCCTTCGCGACATAATTTTCCGGACCCCCTCCCACAGAGGGCGCCTTAATATTCCGGACCACCCCCCAGCAAAATTGCGAGCGCGACGACGACGACGACGACGACGACGATACGAGAACTACGACTACGACGACGACGACGACGACGACGACGACGACAACGACAACGACAACGAAGACGACGACGAAGGGGCAGCTTTCCGCACGAAGAAAGCGGCCTTGAAGGCGGGCTTCAAGGAGAACTGAGGGGCACTTAAGTGCGCAAGATGATGTTCGCGCTTGGGGTGCGATGAGGAAACCATCACCGAGATAGTCGTCATCGCCATCAGAAGTATCATCATTGCCACCGCCGTATCATATCGTGATGATGGTGATAACGACGATGATGAGGATGATGGCGATGATGTTGAACATGTTATTGATGATGATGCTGATGATGATGATGTTGATGATGATGTTGGTGATGATGAACATGATGATGACGATGACGATGACAATGACGACGATGATGATGATGCTGATGATGATGATGGTTAGTACTTCGCGGGCTAGTACCCAAAAGGCGCCCTCATAAACCGGACCCCCCCTGAACGTCGGCTTCAAGAAACGCCTTAATAAACCGGACCCCCTGCTTCCCCCAAAGGCGCCTTAATAAACCGGACCCGGGGGGCGATTGTTAAGCTGATGGGGGCCAATCATACTACCTGGCCGACCGACAAACATAAATGACAAATATTCAGAACATAAATTATTAGAAAAACTTTTATTCCAACGCCGAAAAACATAAATTATTAGAAAAACTGCTATTCCAACGCCGAAAAACATAAATTATTTAGAAAACTTTTATTCCAACGCCGAAAAACATAAATTATTAGAAAAACTGTTATCCCGAACTTGAATTGTAATAATACAATTATATTACCCACAATAAAAAAGCAACTACCCCAACACGTTCACACGCCATTGGCCTCGAGAGAGTCGGAGGACTCGTTCGCGCTTATTCACACGCCTGTTGGCCCCGAGCGGGTTCGGACGATTCGATTTCGGGGGATAAGGGGTCGACGATTCGATTTCGGGTTCGGACGATTCGATTTCGGGCTCGGACGATTCGATTTCGGGTTCGAACGATTCGAGTTCGGTCTGCCTCAGCCTTTTTCGGCTGAGGCGGGATGCAGGGCCTCCCACCCTGCACGGACTCCGAGGAGGAGCCGCCCCCGCCAGCGGGGGCGCTGGCCGGCCTTCCGCCCGCGGGCGGGGATGAGCCCCTGGCGCGGCCTGCCCCGGCAGGCATTATTCTTCGCTTCCTACCCTAACTTTCCTCGCTTCCTTCCCTCACTTTCCTCCCTTCCCTATCCTCCCCTCATCTCCCCCTCGTCCGAGGCACCATCCGCGCCTCGGACGTCCTCGGGCCCGCGGTCGCGGCGACGAGGGCGGTCCGGGCGCGCGTCGACTCCGTGGCGCGCAGGATACCTCCTCAACCCCTCGTCCCCATCCAGCCTCATCCTGTGTTAACCTTCTTGCCCCTCCCCGTCCGCCGCCCCCTCGCCGTCGTCGTCGTCGTCGTCGTCGTCGTCGTCGTCGTCGTCGTCGTCGTCGTCGCCCCGAGGAGATTGTCGCGCGCGCTGGGCCGCGCCGAGACGCCCCTCGACGTCCACCAGGAGGGCGCCGCGGTGTTCCAGGGGATGTGGGACTCCGACAGGCCGCGGCGCGAGCAGGAGGAGGAGGAGGAGGAGGAGGAGGAGGAGGAGGAGGAGGGGGAGGTAGAGGAGGAGGGGGAGGGCGGATGAAGGAG
>CAUYUJ010014991.1:160818-165818 GCA_963575745.1 Prorocentrum cordatum | reverse complement strand
GCGAGTATCGCCCTCGCCGGGGATGATCATTGAGGGCGGCTGGCCCGTGCGCTGATTGGGTTCGAGGCGTGCAGGTCGCGCGTCTTGGGGCAGCTCGAGGGCCGCGGGCATCCATGGCTCCCCAGGCAGTTCTGGAAAGGGCCAGTCGTCAGGCAAGGGCTCCTCATGATATGCGATTGCTTCAATCCTGCTGTGTGTACGCTCCGTGGCCTCCACGAACAATGACGCTACTTTGAGGGTCTTCGCCCGCGGGCCGGTCAGCGCGCAAAACGCGCAAAACGCTTGTAGAGAACAGACCAAGACTCTTGGTCTGTTCTCTACAAGCGGGATTCGGATACTGGTTTGTGGTGGCGGGAGAACTGGTGAAGGCAGTCACCGTCGTGGTCGCCGTCGTCGTTGTCGTCGTGATCGTCGTGGTCGCCGTCGTCGTCGCGTTCACCGTCGGTCGCCGTCGTCGTCGTCGTCCTCGTCGCAGTCGCCGTCCTCACTCATGGTCACCCCCATCCTCTCATGCTTCCTAATCCCTGGCATGCCACCCCCGCCCTCCTACCTCCTCCCGTTCCTGCCGGAGGCGACCCGCGACGTGGACTGGATGCTCTGCGGCGACAGGTGGCCTCTGGAAGAGTCGAGGCTAAAGGGGGCACTGAAAGGCGAGGCGGATGGGGGTGCGGAGGAGGAGGAGGAGAGGGAGGAGGAGGGGATCAAGCATGAAGGCGGAAGGGGGATGGGGAAGGAGTGAGACAAAGAGGAAGAGCCACGCGGGCGAGGGCCACCCCAGGGTGGTCGAGGGAGCTGGCGTTTGTCCCACTCCCCCGCCAGCCGCGTCCAGATCCTCCAAGCCCTCGCCGTCCCCGTCCTCCTCCTCCTCCTCCTCCTCCTCCTCCTCCTCCATCCTCGCTCTCCTTCTCCCCAATGTGGGGGAGACGGCCTCCTCCTGCTCGCCCTCCTCCTGCTCGCCCTCCGCTTCCTCCTCGCCCTCCTCGGCCCAGGCTTCAGAAGCTGACGAAGGTAGAGAGGGCGCGCCACGGCGTGCTGGAGTTCCTCGGCGTGCAGAGCGATCTGCACTGGAGAGGAGGCGGCGAGGTGATGCACGAGGTGACATCAGTGATGCCAGCGTTCGTCCAGCGTTGGACGGCGTCTAACTTGTACGAGGGAGTCACGGTGCAAGTGCGGCCGGGCGGGTCTTGGAAGATGATCAAGTCGGTTGCGAGCGGCATGCATTTCTTGTGCATGCCATTCTATGCCGACCTCTGCCCGGCGAACAATCGTCTCAAGGCTTACGTGGCCGCCGAAGTAGAGAAGTGGAACGTGGGCAGGGTGATTGGCAAGGTGCTCTTCCACGCGATGGTCGCTAACTGCATCAGCAAAGCAACCGAGCTCATCCCAAAACTGCGCGGCGTCGTGAAGAGCTCGGCGCAGGTGGCGACGGGAGTGGAAGGGGAGGAGACGGCCAGGAGGTAGGAGGAAAGCGAGGAGCTTTAGAGAGGGGTGGTGGCAGCAAGAGGAGAAGGAGGCAGAGGAGGTGGAGGAAACAGTTACTGGAGCGCATGGGATGGCCCCCCGCTATCACTCCCTCCCTCTTTCTCGCCTCTCCTCCTCATCCCTTCCCTCTTTGGCTCGCCCTCTCCACCACCCGCCGCCCCCCTCTCCCTCTCCTCGCCCGCCGCCGCACTTGCCTTAGGTGACAGTTCACGAGCTCACCAAGGAGGAGATAGAGTGGCACGCGCTCCGGGCCCATCCGGCACACGGCATCCGCGCATGCCTCATCTGCAGGGCCACCTTCCACAGACCGACGCGGACGAGGGGACGAGCTGGCGATGATTGCGAGCACGTTGCCCGGGGACTGGATCGCGCAAACGTTTGCGCTCACAACTTGCTCCATCAACGGCGGTGGTCAGCCTCAGGAGCAGGAAGACGCAGGGGAGGCAGACCTCTATGTGAGAGATGCCGAAATCACCGTCCGAGCGAGCGTATATTGTGCTTGTGGCACTGCAGAAGACTTATCGGACCAGGATGTACTCCCGAGAGGTGTTTATTGGCTGAGTTTCCAAGAGTGGCTCGTCAGAGAGTGGGTGTCTGTGTAGACTGCATAGCAACATCGTCTCGGTTCTGGACAAGTGACGCTCTCAGAGTTTCTGAAATGACACCGGAGTGGCCGAGTAACCTCACCATGAACTGTGCCATGAGCTGGACTACGAGCATCGAGATGCCTAGGTGCTCTATCAGGTACAAGGCGTCGGAGTGCGCGGCAGGGCCGCGCTTGCTACGGTCAAGAACACCGATGGCAAGAGTAGCGCAGCTCTTGGTAAAGATCACGATCAAGCTGTGTTTCCGAGTTCACGGATATCGAGATGCGACGTTGCGGAGCGCTGCAGCTGCTGAAGACAGGCCCATGGAGATCTACGAGGATAGCCAGACCGCGACCAGTTTCCTGTGCGTCGTGCACGCATGGTTCTTCGCGCAGCTCAAGACGACGCACGTCGACCGCGGCCTAGAGTACCAGCTCGTGCCGGGCATCAAGGCGCTCATTAAGACAGGGGCGCCAACACGCGCATACAAAGACTTCGGGGGGAAGATGCAGAAAGCTGGGGGCCAGCGCGCGCACACCAACCAGAAGTCGAACTGGGCTACAGGATTCGGGCCCCAAGCTTTCAGGACTCGGGTCCCAAGCTTTCGGCGATTCGATCGATTTGCTCTCCCCCATCTACCCGGGGCGGCACTCAGGTAGTTCGGATGGGCCAGGAGTCGATAGGCCAGGGGCCGGGGGCCGTGGCTCTGGGGCCCCAGAGGAGGGGGCGTCGGGATGGGGGAGTCAGCAGGAGTCGGGCGGTGGAGGGGGAGATTTGGAGGGGGTGCAGGAGCAGTCAGCTCAGGGGCGTACCATGTATCCCAATTCCTATCCCGGCCCATCACATTAATATCCCTGTCTGAGATCATACAGTAGTATACATGCATAGAGTCTGACCGCGTCATGCGATTAACAAAGTTTCGAGATCTCCCCTTCGCTGGCGGGCTCCAGGAGAAGCAGGGCGAGGCAGGATGAAGGGGGGGGGGTACGGGGCATGGGAGGGGATGGGGGAGAATGTCCTCCGAGGGCGGGGAGGGATCGAAGGAGTTGGACAGGGCGGCGCGACAGGGGCAAGGGCGGCAAGAGCAAGCGCGGGAGGCACTGCAATGGCAAGGGCAAGCGGGAGTCCGCGAGGGGCAACGGCGTTCGTAACGACAAGGGCGAGACGTTCACGACGACGTTAAAGAAGCGAGCCGCTGAGCTTCAAAAGACAAGAGTCAGTGGACCGGGCCCCGAGAAGAGGGAGAACAGCAGCAAGGACAAGGAAGATGAGAGGTCGGCGGTTAAGGCCTGCCCTCAAGAGAAGGCCGCGGCCACTATGGCCGGGGCGGGCCTCAGGCCCAAGGTGGCACCGACGGCAAGGGCAGCGTCGGCGTCGGCATCGTTGTTTGGCATCGGCGCCAGCGACATCAGCTGCGCCGGCATCCAGGTCGGGCGCGGCATCCGCGGCGCCAGGGACACCGTCAACCAGGATCGGAAGAAGCTAAGACGGAGGAGAGGAAGAGGAGGAGGAGGAGGAGGAGGAGGAGGAGGGGGATGAGGGGGAGGAGCGGGAGAAGGAGGACGAGGGAGAACGGGTGCGGTAGGAGGGCCAGCAGCATCATCAGTCGGTAGAGGGCGAGTAGGTCGATCATGAGAGGGGGGCAGGACAGGGCGTTCATGGGCGCGGGGGAAATGGGGAGGTCAGCGAGGGGGAGGTGAAGGCGGGAGCGGGGGAGGGGGGCGAGGACGATGCGGATGAGCAAGTAGACGAGAGCAGGCGTGGGCCAGTCACGCCGCTGTCGCCTCCTTTCGCGGGCTCGTCTTCGTTAATCGATCGACAGGAGAGGGGGCGCAGAGCAGGGGGCACGGTCTGGGAGTTGTTGGCTGAGCCTTCCCCCCCTCGCCCCCAGCCTCCGATCCCCCGAATGATCCGACGGAGAGGACGCCTGATCCGCCGGGTGCGCCGCCGCCGTGGATCGCGCCCCGCGAGGTCCAGGCGCAATACGATGACACAGAGATACAGAGAGAGTGAGAGAGAGAGAGAGAGAGAGAGAGAGAGAGAGAGAGAGAGAGAGAGAGAGAGAGAGAGAGGTGATGACGGCAGTGACAATGATGACGGAGACTGAGAAGGGGGGAGAAGACACCAGGCCGATGATCGCGGCGGCGATGATGACAAGGATCTGGATGAATAGGGGGAGGAGAAGGAAGAGGCGCAGGCGGAGGAGGGGGAGGAGGAGGAGGAAGTAGAGTGACGCCATAGCACAGATGCTCCCCCCTCCTCTCCCCTCCCCGCTCCGCTTCCTCCTGAGCGCTTTTGCGGCTCAGAGATGTCGATTTCGTCCGACGACGAGGAACAGAGGCCGGAGCTATACCACCTTACAGCTCCACACCTCGGACTGGACCTCCCCAATAGAAACGCCCTCATTGAAGGGCCTGCGGCACCGCGGCCCTTGCCGTACCCTCAGGAAGACCCCCTGCCGCGATGGGCCCCCGACTATATCGAGATGCCGTTGCCGGCCCAACAAGCACGCTGTTGGTTCTTTCCCTGGCAATCTGTTCGGCCCCACATCCCGGAGCGCTGGGTCCTCGCATTTCACGATGATTATCGGCGCGAGGACGCGAAAATGCTAGCGCTGCTCTGGCCAGACTTCGCGGCAGAGGATGGGCGCCCTTACAAGTGCCCGTGGGCGCGAAACGGGGTTTCAGGCTATTTTTCCACCTCGTGGACCTCTAGGGGCGAGCCCAATCGGTGCCGAATATTATATTCGGCACGAGGTGATATTATATTGTATTGTGCCTATAATCGGTGCCGAATTTTATATTATGCCTAATATTATATCGGTGCCGAATATTATATTGTGCCTATATTCGGAATATAGGTACAACTGGTACGAGGTGATGATCCACGCGGGGGTCTTGGCGCCGGGGCTCAGGGTGAGGGAGCGCGGCA
>CAUYUJ010014991.1:153318-158318 GCA_963575745.1 Prorocentrum cordatum | reverse complement strand
GGGCGAGCTGGTCGAGAAGCGCGACAGGCAGATGGAAGCTCTGATCGAGAAGCAGAACGACATGGTTGCGAGGGTGGCCGAGCTGGTCGAGAAGCACAGGGACGCTTTCACCAGCCTGGTGAACACTCATACCCAGGTGGCCACGACTCAGGCCGAGCTGATCGGGAAGGTGGACGCTCTGATCGACAAGCTGGACGCTCACACCCCAACGAGGATGAACAGACTGATCGAGACGGAGACCGAGCTGTCGGTGAAGCTGGACGCTCTGATCGGCAAGCTGAACGGGTCGGGCGCGGACCCACGGCTCGCAGCATCGGCGGCTTCGCATGGCGACGGCACGGCGGCGGCGGTTTCGCATGGCGGCGGCATGGCGGCGGATAGCGGCGGCATGGGCGGCGCCGGCGGCATGACTCAGGATTATTTCGGCAGCGTCGGCCTGCCGGTCGGCGTCGATGGCGGCACGCATGGCTGCGACAGCAGCGGCGGCCTGGACCACGGCGCTCCGTTGGGCGCCGACAGCGGCGCGCAAGGCGGCGGCGGGGGCGGGGCTTGGGGGCAGTGGCAAGCCGACGGCGGCACGCAAGGTGGCGGCTGGGGCGAGGCTTGGCAGAGGGGCGGCAACGGCGGCGACGACGGCACGGAAGACGGGTCGCAAGGCAACGGCAGGGGCGGCCCCTGGGCGTTTGCGGACGACCGCGGAGATCAGCGCGGCCGGGGTAGAGGCTGGTGACAGTGGCGTGGTAACCATGCATGCCGCCGCATACGCATGAGCAAGCTGCTCCTTTGAGCGCCTTTTGGTCGCGCTCCAGTGCGCTCGCAGTTCTCCACCACCCTTCTGCATCCATCTCTGACCTCTCCCACCCCCAGCCCTCCTCCTCCTCGCATCCAGTCCTCCTAAACCCCAGTCCTCACAATCCTCCCCACACTCCTGAGAGCACTCCTCGAGGCAGCCCCGCTCAATAAGAGCAGAGGAACACGCGCGTGCGGCGGCGCGCGAGGCACTGGTAGCAAAACTCTGTCTGTACGGTATCCTCTTCTTCGTCGTCGTCGTTGTCGCCGCCGCCGACGTCGTCTCGTCGCCGTCGTCGTCGTCGTCGTCGCCGCCGCCGCCGTCGTCGCTGCAGTCGCGGTCGCAATCGCCGTCGCCGTCGCCGTCGCCGTCGCCGTGGCCGTCGTCGTTGCCGTCGCCGTCGTCGTAGTGGTCGTCGTCGCCGTCGTCGTCGTCGTCGTCGTCGTCGTCGTCGTCGTCGTCGGCCGTCGTCGTCGTCTTCAGGGGGCCCCCTCAGAGGACTAAGATGGCCCGAAGACGGCATCAAGAGGGCCCCAAGAAGGCTACAAGTAGGACATATTTTTATTTGCTTGTACTTCCTTGAGGCCATCGTCTGCCAAAGCCCCTGAAGCCCCAAGACGCGAAGGAGGACGAGGATGGGGAGGCGGAGGAGGGGGAGGAGAAGGGGGAGGGTGTGATCGCCGAGCGATGCACCTGATGTTCGACGCTTCGCGCATTCCCTTGAGCCCCTCCTCAAACGATGCCCAACGCAGCAATGAAATGATGGGGATAGGAACGAGAAGGAAGGAGGCAGGGGACGAGGACGACGACGACAACGACGACGCCACTGCCCGTCTGTCCCCATTTTGTGCCGAGCGTGGCCCGCCGCTGCTCTGCCAATCATGCCCTCGCCCAGGCGCTCGCGCTCACCTCCTGGCGACATGGCCACGCCCAAGGCGCGGCCGCCGTTCAAGAAGCCCCGGCTCCAGATCCGGGCGACGCCCAAGCAGCGGCCGTCGTCCAAGATGCTGCCGCCCGAGCTCTGGCTCCAGTTTCAGCAGACGCCCGAGCTCCAGGGACCCGCGCCTGTGACGCCCCCCAGGCGTTCGCGTCGGGAGGGCGGCGCGTGGCGGCGTCGCCGCATCGGCGGGCCGAAGCAGCCAGCATGTCCGCCGCCTACGCACCTCCTCAAGCCCCCCACGGAGGCGAAGTGCGACGGCGACGTCAGTGGCCAGGCGTCGGCATCGGCGGCGCGGACGGCGAGGCGCTCGGCAGTGCCAGTGCGCTTGTGGCACGGCGGGGCGGCGCAGTGGCAGTGCGCCTGTGGCGCCGACGGCGTCGTCAGGCGGGTGTTGCACGAGATCATCATGACCAGCGGGGGGCTCGAGGCAAACTACACCGACGGCCCAATATACTGCTTCGAGTGCTGGCACCTGCTCCAGGAGGCCAGGCCCGACGTGGAGGGCATCATCATCGGCCCGCCCGATGCAAAGGTCCCAGAGGCCGACGTCGTCGAGGACCCGGAAGACGGCCATCAGCTCGTCAAAGAGGAGGCCGACGAAGAGGTCTCAGAGGACGACATCGTGAAAGATGAGGACCCACAGGACGACCATCAGCTCGTCAAAGAGGAGGCCGAGGAAGAGGAGTACGCGATGGAGGCGGATGCCGCGGCGTGGGAGCTCATGAAGGACGACATCGTGAAAGATGAGGACCCACAGGACGACCATCAGCTCGTCAAAGAGGAGGCCGAGGGAAGAGGAGTACGCGATGGAGGCGGATGCCGCGGCGTGGGAGCTCATGAAGGACGACATCGTGAAAGATGAGGACCCACAGGACGACCATCAGCTCGTCAAAGAGGAGGCCGAGGAAGAGGAGTACGCGATGGAGGCGGATGCCGCGGCGTGGGAGCTCGACAGCGCGGAGTCGGAGAACCCGCAGGAGGGGCCTCAGGAGGAGCCGCTTGCGGGCAATCCGCACTGCAAGCAGCGTAGGGGGTGCATCGGATGCGCATCCTCACCAATGGTGAGGCACGTCTTCAAGTGGGACGGGTGGCACTGGATCCCAGGCGACGTCTACTGCGCCCCGTGCTGGCAGTCCTTCTGCAGGGATCATCGGTTCAGTCGCCTCATGATGGCGGTGCCCTGGACACCCCCGGCGCGGGACCCTCAGACCGATTGATTGCGAGATGGCCCAGGGTTTGCGCGGTGTGAGGCTTGTACACAGTTGAGAGTTGAAGCATTGCTGTAGGCTTTCGGCGGGGACGCTGACGCAACTGAGCTCCTCCGGTCCCGCCGGAAGAAGGTCCAACCTAGCCCTCGCCTCCTGGCCCTCGCCCTTCTGCTCAACCTCCTGCTCACCCTCCCCTTCTCATCGCCCTCCCCTTCTCCTCGCCCTCGCCCTCCTGCTCACTCGCCCTCCTCACCCTCTCCTCCTCCTGCTGCTCCCCCTCCTCCTCCCCCTCCTCCTCCTCCTCCTGATTCTCCTCCTCCTCCTCCTCCTCCTCCTCTGCGCCCTCCCCCTCGCCCCCCGCGGCCAGGTGCCGACCAACGGCGACGAGGTCAGGGGCAGCGTGGCCGCGGATGTCAACGCGTCCGAGGAGCGCGTCGGCGATCCCCCAGTCTTACCCTCCTCGTCCTCCTCTTCCCCCTACTCCACCCTCTCTTCCCTCCTCCTATTCGTCCTCCTCCTATTCGTCCTCCACCCTCTCTTACCTCTCTTTCCTCCTCCTCGTGTTCTACCTCATCCTGTCCCTCGTCCTTATGCTCACCCTCCTCGTCTTTCCCCTCGCCCCTTAGCTTTCGTCCTCCCCTCGTCCCTCCAGGAGGCTCTAAGGGGCCAAGACTACAGCGACGGCAGCTTCCGCGGCAAGGCCGTGGACGGCATGACGATCTACGAAGACGAAGAAGGGCTCCGAGGGGCCAAGTCTACAGCGACGGCAGCTTCCGCGGCGAGGCCGCGGACGGGCATGAAGATACGAAGAAGACGAAGAAGGACTCCAAGGGGCCCAGACTACAGCGACGGCAGCTTCCGCGGCGAGGCCGTGGACGGCATGGCGATACGAAGAAGACGAAGAAGGGCTCCAAGGGGCCTAGACTACAGCGACGGCAGCTTCCGCGGCGAGGCCGTGGACGGCATGACGATACGAAGAAGACGAAGAAGGGCTCCAAAGGGCCCAGACTACAGCGACGGCAGCTTCCGCGGCGAGGCCGTGGACGGGGCCGATCTACGAAGCAAGTTGCACCGCATGCGGCGCAGGTGATGGAGAGGAGGGCAAAGAGGGGGAACAGGCAAAGAGGGCGAGGACGGGAAGGGGGCAGGAGGGGGATGAGGGGTCCGGGATAAGGAAGAGGAGGAGGAGGAGGAGGAGGAGGAGGAGGAGGAGGGGGAGGCGGAGGCGGAGGCGGAGGAGGAGGTGGAGGAGGAGGAGGAGGAGGAGGAGGAGGAGAAAGACGAGGAGGAGGAGTGGGTGAGAAGGAAGAGGAGGAGAGGGTGAGGGCGGGGTGCCATAGGGACAACTGGTACGAGGTGATGATCCACACGGGGGTCTTGGCACCGGGGCTCAGGGTGAGGGAGCGCGGCGTCCCTCGTGTGTGGCCGTGTGTGGGAGGGGCGCCGACATCAGCGACAACGCGGGTTCCAGCAATGGCAGCGACGTCAGCGACAACACGAACGCCTACGTCAGCGAGATCAGTAGCGACAACGCGAACGCCTGCGACTGACGTCAGCGACAACGTCAGCGACGTCAGCGTCAACGCGAATGCCTACGACCGACGTCAGCGACAACGCGGGTTCCAGCAGGCCGAATGAACATCTCCCCTACTCTCCCCCTACCACTCCACTCCCTTTCCCATCCTCCATCCTCATCCTCCGACTCCTCCTGGTCCTTCTCGTCCTCTCCCTCGCCCCCCTCCCCTCCACCTCCTCCTGTTTGTCCTCTGTCTCCCCCTTATCCCCCCTATCCTCCTCGTCGGCCCGTTACTACAGCGACGGCAGCTTCCGCGGCGAGGCCGTAGACGGCATGACGATCTACGAAGCAATTTGCACCGCATGCGGCGCAGGTGATGCAGAGGAGGGCGGAGAGGGGGAACGGGCAGGGCGGACACGGGGAGACGCATAACTGGAGCAAGAGGGCGAGGACGGGAAGGGGGCAGGAGGGGGATGAGGGGAAGAGGAGGAGGAGGAGGAGGAGGAGGAGGAGAAGGAGGAGGAGGAGGAGGAGGAGGAGGAGGAG
>CAUYUJ010014991.1:149577-153218 GCA_963575745.1 Prorocentrum cordatum | reverse complement strand
CCCCCGCTCCGCCCCCTCCCCCGCGCCGTCTCAGCGCCCTCCCGCGGCTCCAGCGCCCGCCCAGTGCCCCCTCCGCCCCGACCACTTCATTTCGGCACCGCACCCCCCCCGCTCCGCCCCCTCCCCCGCGCCGTCTCAGCGCCCCCCCGCGGCTCCAGCGCCCGCCCAGTGCCTCCTCCGCCCCGACCACTCTATTTCGGCGCCGCACCCCCCCTCCCCGCTCCGCCCCCTCACCCGCGCCGTCCCAGCGCCCCCGCGCTGCTTCCACGCCCGCCCAGTGCCCCCTCCGCCCCGACCACTTTATTTCGGCACCGCACCCCCCCCCCGCTCCGCCCCCTCCCCCGCGCCGTCTCATCGCCCCCCCGCGCGTGCTCGCTCGCGCGGGACGGCCCTTGGAGTCTCCTCGCGCTCGCCCTCTGGAGCCACTCTTGCGGCCCTGTTTTGTTCACTCCTTCTGCGATGTCTGGCATCCTCCCCCCCCTCCCCCTCCATATCCTCCTCCTCCCCCTTCCTTTTTGTGCAAGAGCCATGGCACACGTGCCACTTGTTTGTGTGTCCCAGGACCCCTTCAGTTAGGTCTGGCCTGTCCCTCTACAGGGGGAAAGTTCCAAACAGTCCGAAAAGAGTGCAGGGACGACTGACTATTTTTGAGCATGTTTGGAGTGTGTCCTGAATATGTCGAATGTTTCGCCCAACATCCGCCTGTAGGAGGACAGGCCCGACCTAGACTTAGAGGCTGCTCCACAGAGTCAGCCTGCACCACAGAGCTCGCGAGACCTCTTCCTTATGTCAGACACACATCTAAAGCACCTCGCCGATTGCGCCACGCAGCTTGCACCACACAGCTCGAATCACACCGATCTCGTGCCATCGTTTGCGCTGCGCTAAATGCGTCACACACCTTGCATTCCATAGGCTGCGTTTCATTAGCATTCTTGTAGCCGTCGACCTGCGACTCGCCCCATGACCCGCCAGTCTGCTGCACAAAAGCCGTCCACCCGCCCACCACCTGCTGCGACTCTCCACGTCCCTGTCCCGCCTGCGACCCGCCCACGGCCTGTCCGTTGTGGGATCGCCCGCGTACTTTGATCAGCATGCACGGGCTGACGGCTGCCTTTCGCCTTCCTCGATGACACGGGCGCCTCCTGCGCCGGCAGATGCGAGGAACATGAGCCAACTAGGTGAGTTGATTGGCTATTCCCCCATGTGCTATTCTGTCCAGTCCGCGAACCTCCCGCGTCGTACGCGTGGGCTTCGTTCTTGCACATCGTGGGGTAGCCAGTCCTTCGTCTGGGTCATTGTTCGTTCTGTCCCCATCAAGGCAGTCCAGGCGCTCTGATCCTTGATTGCAGGGAGTCTTTACTTGGTCATATGTGTGATTCGGTACCCCTTCGAGGTGCTGGGTGCGAATCCGGCAGGAGTCGGCGTGCTCTTCTCCTGCCTCGCCATGCCGTATGCACTTCTGGGTACCGTAGTCGGCGCCGTGGCCGACGCGGCGCCAGAGAGGGGCCCAGCGATGCTGTTCGGCGGCGGCGTCTGCCTGGGGCTCTCGGTGGCGTGTCTGTCGCCGGCAGCGCCCGGAATTCAGGAGGGGAAAAAACACGCAGACACAATGAATCGCCGATCCCCAGGAAAATATGGGAAAATATGGGAAGTGGGGGGAAGACAACAACACAGAAAATATGGGAACGTATGAATCCTGTTATTTTCGTGTATTACCTTGCACAGGGTGTCTACAGCTCCGACCCCTTCATTTCGGCACGGCACCCCCTCCATCACCCACACATTCCACCAGCCAGTGCGCCCCTCCGCCCCGACCCCTTTATTTCGGCACGGCACACCCCCTCAACGCCCCCTCCGCATCCCCCCCACCCACCAGCCAGCGCGCCCCTCCGCCCCGACCCCTTCATGTCGGCACGGCACACCGCCTCCACCACGACCCCTTTATTTCGGCACGGCACACCCCCTCAACGCCCCCTCCGCATCCCCCCCACCCACCAGCCAGCACGCCCCTCCGCACCCCTTTATTTCGCCACGGATCCCCCCACCCACCAGCCAGCACGCCCCCTCCGCCCCGACCCCTCTATTTCGGCCCGCCCCCCCCCGCGCCCCCCTTCCGCCCCGACCCCTTTCATTTCGCACGCACACCCCCTCCGCCCCGACCCCTCTATTTCGGCACGCCCCCCCCGCGACCCCCTTCCACCCCGACTCCTTTTATTCGGCGCGGCACATCCCGCCGCCCCGACCCGTGTATTTCGTGCGGCACACCCCCTCCGCATCCCCCCCACACCTACCAGCCAGCGCGCTTTCCGCCCCACACCTTTTTATTTCGGCATGGCACACCCCTCCGCCCCGACTACTTTATTTCGGCACGGCACACCCCTCCGCATCCCCCCCCCCCACCCACCAGCCAGCGCGCCCTCCGCCCCTTACCTTTTCTTTCGGCACGGCACACCCCTCCGCCCCGACCACTTTATTTCGGCACGGCACACCCCCTCCGCATCCCCCCACCCACCAGCCAGCGCGCCCCTCCGCCCCGACCCCTTTATTTCGGCACGCCCCCCCCCGCATTCCCCCACCCACCAGCCAGCGCGCCCCCTCCGCCCCACGACCTCCTTATTTCGGCGCGGCGTCCACTCCCTCCCCTCGCGCCCTCCGCCCCGACCACTCTATTTCGGCACGGCACACACCCCCCCGCATATCTCCACCCGCCAGCCAGCGCGCCCCTCCGCCCCCGACCACTTTATTTCGGCACGGTGCACCCCCCCCGCCCCGACCACTCTTTTTCGGCACGCACCGCCCCCCCTCCCGCGCGCCCACTCTGCATCCCCCCGCCCGCCAGCCAGAGCGCCCCCCTCCGCCCTGGCCTTTATTTCGGCACGGCACCGCCCCCCCGCGTCCCGCGCACCTCCAACCAGCGCGCACCCTCCGCCCACGCCCCCTCCGCACCCCCCAACCCGCCAGCCAGCGCGCCCCTTCCGACCCGACCTTGTTGTTTCGGCACGGCGCCGCCCCCTCCGCCCTGACCCCTATATTTCGGCACGGCACCGCCCCCCCATCCTGAGCGCCCCTTCCGCATCACCCCACCTACCAACCAACGCGCCCCATCCGCCCCGACCCCTTTATTTCAGCACGGCACTGCCCCCCCGTCCCGAGTGCCCACTCCATCGTCCCATCCACCAGCCAGCGTTCCCTCTCCGCCCCGACTCCTTCCTTTCTGTGCAAGATCCACGTCGTGCGTGCCACTTGTTCATTTGTGTGTCTCAGGGCCCCTTCAGGAATGGACACCTGGACCTGGCAGATGGCCGCGCTCCTCGCGGCGAGTGGCGCCACGTCTTGCCTGATTGTGCCCGTCCTCACCGTACTCGAGAACACCCTCGAGGCGGAGGCCCGCGAGAGGTCCGAGCTCCCCTGCAGCCACGACGACATCCTGTCCTTCGGCTTCGTGTTCCTCAACATGGGGGAGCTCGTGGGCCCGCTTGCGGGGAGCTACTTCGCTGGCACCTTCGGGTCCAGTGCCAGCTACCGCGTCCTGGGGTTGGTCGTGGCCGCGGTCAGCCTGCTATCAGCGCTCCTCCTGGCCTCGAGCGGCAGCCGCCTGCGCGGGGGGCAGCTTAACGAGGAGAGCCGAAGAAGTTGTT
>CAUYUJ010014991.1:109577-147077 GCA_963575745.1 Prorocentrum cordatum | reverse complement strand
GACGGCGATGACGACGATGATGATGTTGATGATGATGACGATGATGATTGTGGCGAGCATGATGATGATGATGATGATGATGATGATGATGATGATGATGATGATGATGATGATGCTGATGATGATGAGAATGATGATGATGATGATGACGACAGAGCAGATTTGGATGATGTATTCGGTGAGGCGCTAGTTTTCGCACACCCAAGGGTGGGCGTCAGGGGGTATCTCATGCCTCCCGTTCGCGCCCAGATTGCGGGGATGTCTCGATCGATCTGCCAGCTTGCGTGCCTAACGTCCTCCGCGTTCTGATCAGATGTAGAGGATGTCTCGGGCGAGGCGCTGATATTCGCACACCCAACGGGGGGCGCCAGGGTGTATTTCGGGGATGCCTTGAGCGGTTTGCGCCACTCCTCCGTTCGCGCCCAGATTGCGGGGATGTCTCGAGCGGTTTGCTCGGTTGCGTGCCCAACATCCTCCGCTTTCGGGGCAGAGGTTGAGCATGTCTCCGGTGAGGCGCTGGCATTCGCACCCCAGTGGGGCCAGAGTGCGAGGATGTGTCGCGCGGTTTGCTTGTGGCCAGAACCGTCTGCGTTTAGAGCAGATTTTGAGGATACCTCGGGTGAGTCGCTGGTTTCAGCAACGCCGGGGGCTCAGCTTGCGAGGATGTCTCTGGCGGTTTGCTTGTTTGGGTGGCCAGACTCGTCGGCGTTCAGAGCAGAGTCTGAGGATGTCTCGAGCGAGGCGCTGGTTTCAGCACTCTCAAAGGGGATCCGCTAGAATGTGCTCACGGGCCCTTTCGCGTACAGATTGTGGGGTTTAGGTGCGGATTACGCGTTTAGGTGCCCACCAGGCTCTGCTTCCAGAGCAGGCGGTGAGGATGTCTAGAGCGAGGCGCTGGTTTCAGCACTCCCCAGGGGGAGCCGTCAGGGTATGCTGCGCTTCCCCGTTCGCGGTCATTGTGAGGATGTCTCAGGCGTGATGCCTGTTTGGTGGCCCAGGCCTCCCTCGTTTGAGAGCCTCATGGTCTCCGCGAGAAAGCAGTCGTGCAATGCATGTGGGCACCCCGAGTAGGAGCCGCCAGGGAGAGGGACACTTGTCAGGGAGGAGGAGGGAGAAGGGAGGACGGAGGAGGAGGGAGAAGGAGAAGGAGGAGGACGCAGGTGGATGGGGGGGGGAAGGATGGCCGGCAGGGAGGAGGAGGAGGAGGAGGAGGAGGAGGAGGAGGAGGAAGGACGGTTTATGACGAAGGGGGACGCAGGAGGAGAAAGAAAGAGTTGCCTCTTTGCCGCCTTCTCTCCTCTGTCGTCACGCCTGCTCCCTCTCAGGGTGTAATTCTTACTCAGAGTCACTCGCACTCATACTCAGACCACTCGGGCTCAGATACACCTACACTGTAAGCTTAGTCAAATTCATATTCATACGCAGACACCTACTCCCACGAGGACTCAATCGCACTCACAGAGGCTCGCTCGCACTCAGGCTCACCCGCACTGAGACTCTCATACTCAGACTACTCCTACCAAGACTCTTGTACCCAGACACTCGCAGCGGACAGGGCCATGCAATTAGATGCACATATGGGGATCGCCGCGTAGAGTCATTCGTTTCACCGCGCCGAGGACCCGCACACCCACCACCTCCTCCTCCTCCTCCTCCTTCTCTCCTCCTCCTTCTCTCCTCCTCCTCCTCCTCCTCCTCCTCCTCCTCCTCCTCTTCCTCACTAATCAGTGCCATTCAGAGTCACACTCAGGGTCACTACTCAGGTTTTGCTATGACTGTGATGAAGATGATGATGACGACGATGCTGATGATCATGATGATGGTGATGCTGATGATGATGATGATGGTGCTGATGATGATGCTGATGATGATGATGGCAACGATGATGATGTTGATGGTGACGATGATGACGGCGACCACGATGCAGGTGATGATGAGTTGATGATGGTGGTGACGGTGATGATGACGGTGGTGATGTTGATGATGTTGATGGTGATGATGGTGACGATGAAGAGAGTCTGAAGATGAAGATGAATATGAAGATGTTGATGCTGACGTTGATGATGCTGATGTTGATGATGCGGATGTTGATGATGATGCTCATGATGATGATGATGACGATCATGGTGATGCCGATGGTGCTGATCATGGTCATGGCGGGGATGACGATGTGGATGATTGTGATGAGGATGTTGATGACGAGGATGATGATGATGATGATGATGATGATGATGACGATGATGATGATGATGATGCTGACGATGATGATGATGATGATGATGATGATGATGATGATGATGATGATGATGATGATGATGATGCTGATGATGGTGCTGATGATGATGATGCTGATGGCGGAGCAGGTTTTGAGGATGTCTAGAGGGAGGCGCTGGTTTCAACACCCCCAATTGGGGGGCGCCAGGAGGTATCTCACTCCTCCGTTCGCGCCCAGATTGCGGTGATATCTCGAGCGGTGTGCTTGTTTGCGTGCCCAAAATCCTCCGGCGTCGGAGCTGATGTTGAGGATGCTTCGGGCGAGGCGCTGGTTTTCGCACCCTCGGGGGTGGGTGGGAGGGGCAGGATGTGTCGCCTGGTTTGCTTGTTTCGATGGCCAGGCCCGCCTGCGTTCAGAGCAGATCTTGAGGATGTCTCGGGTAAAACCCTGGCTTCAGCACTGCCAGGGGTTCAGCTTGCGAGGATGTCTTTGGCGGTTTGCTTGTGTTTGTAGCCAGACTCGTTTGCGTTCAGAGCAGGGTCCGATGATATCTCGAGCGAGGCGCTGGTTGCAGCATTCTCAAGGTGGATCCGCTAGGGTGTTCTCACGGGCCCGTTCGTGGTTCCATCCCCACCTTGCTCAGTGTGGCACGCGAAGCATTACTCGAAGCCAGCATTGCGGTGCAGCGGCTGGCATTCATGCACACGCGGATCGTTATTTTGTCAGCAGCCGTGCAGGCATGTAGGGCCTCTATGTTTGCCTCATCCCATCCATGTTTCTCCTCCAGGGCTATGTGAGCGACTTCACAAGGAGTCGATTGCGCGTATTACGTTCGCGCACGCATTGTCTTCGTAAAGTCGCGCGTAGGTCTCGCGTAAGCGCCCTCTTCTCCATCTGGTGTGCCGCGCTAGCGGTCTGCGTAAGCAATTGCGGAAGGTCGCAATGACCCCACGTTTCAGAAAGTTGTTTTGCCACCGCCCAGGTGTTCAAGTTTAGTAGCACGGCGTACGACAATCCACTTTCTTCTTACTTGACCTTGCCGATGGCCATGGCTGCTGCTCGCGTCCTTGTGGCCGCCTTGCATCTGCTACTTGCAGATGCTATTGGTATCCGCAGGTCCGACACATCCTCGGATATGGACTTTATTAGCGAGACGAAGAGCCAGGCCGGCGTTACGAGTGTGTACGCTGCAGATAAAGCGTACTGGACCGCAACATTGGGCACGATGAACAATGCAGGCGTCACCCGGTACACAGACGAAGCCATCAAGAAGACCGAGAGGACAGACGGCAAGTTCTTCTGGGGCGACCCCGCCAACCGCGACAGCGAGCAGTCTTACGTTGGCCCGGCGGACCTCACAGCGAACATATCTTGGGCTTGGCACCACCCTGCTGGAGTCTACAGCACCATCCCTGTCGGCAGCCCCCTGGTCGACGACGAGCTCAACATCTATATCGGAGCCGACGATGCCATCCGCAAGTTTGACGTTACTGGCGTCATCAAATGGAGCTACGCCCCCCGAGGTCAACTCGCAGCAGCACCCACCCTGTGCACCAGCGGCAGCAGGCGCCAGGCAGCTTCCGATACGCGCGATGTGAGCAGCCTGAGCCGCAGGGATGCGGAAGACATGTTGCGGCCAGACTGGGCCAACGGCAACGAGGCAGACACCAGGGCTCAGATGTCCAGGGACTTCAGAGTCGGCGACCTCGTCAAGGTAAAGCCTGGTGCGAGCTTTTGATTGGACGGCAGGGAGCTGTACAAAGCCGGCGATCAGGGTCGCATCTCCAGCGTGGCCCCGCTCTTGGACGTCGAGGGCAAGGGAGGCAAGGCCGTCATCCAGTGGCAGCGCACTGGGCGCAGCAGCGCGGTGCACCTGCACACCATGGAGAAGCGCTTCGTGCGCGTGGACACGAAAGAGAGCACGCTGCCCCCCATGCTGGTCGGGAGCACCACCTCGGGGTTCGTGTTCGCGATCGACCTCGCTAGCGGGGACGAGCTGTGGGCAACCTGGGCCGCGAATGAGACCGCTGGCGTGAAGGGGGCTGTGGCTTGCAAGGGCGGAGTCGTTGTGGCAGCAACCAACCGCTGCGTGGACAGGTACTGCTACAGGTACCGCAACCAGACCTACCCCCTCACGCCAGGCAATCAGTACGTGCGCGGCCTGAGTGCGGTTGACGGCGCCGCCCTCTGGGAATACAAGACTTTCCAGCCAGTCTGGAACATGGTTCCGCTGTGGGGCCAGGGCACCAGTGTGTTCTTTCAGGATTGGGAGGGCAGGGTTTATTGCCTAGACTATGTGACTGGCAACGAAATCTTTAGGGTCGGTGGCGACATCGGGACCCACTCCCATGCACACGCCGTTTACGATCCGGGCCACAACGTCGTCGTTGCCCTGGGCGTGAAGCACTACACCGCGGGCCGCTGCAATCCTTATCCAGCGCCTGGCATTGCCCCTTCATGCGGGACGTGGCCGGGCACAGAGGGCTTCATCCGCGGCTACAACGCCAGTTCCGGCAGGAAGCTCTGGGATGTATCGACGCCAGAGCCGCCGGCCAGCGCCGCCATGGGCATGCTCAACTCCCCTGAGATGCACATCCGCTTGGTGGTCACCCTGGGCTACAATTGTTACCTCGGTGCCACCTCCAAGATCTGGGGCCTCGATCCAAACAACGGCGATTTGCGGTGGAGCATTGGAGGCCCGACGTTGTGGACCACCTATTGCGCAGGCGACAAGGAGGGTGCCGAAATCCGCCGGGCCATGGGCGGCCGTGAGAAGTGTTCGCCGAATAGTTGGTCCATGCCCGCGATCGATGCGCTGGGTGACGTGTACATTGGCAGCCAGGTCGGCGAGCTGCAGAAGTTGGGCTCTGCGAGTCCGGGGCCTGCAGGCTCTGGCGCTGGCCACAGGGTCGAGCTGCTTTCGACGTTGACAACTGGCGTGGCCTTCCAGGATGCAGCTATCGCGTTCGGCCAGGGCGTCATGGCCGTATCCACGTGCACTTCACTCATTGTCTTCCAGTCCTACGCAGAGACCTTCCCCCAAAACGGGACTTGGGCTGTTTCACGCAGTCAATACCCGTCGAGTTCCGACATGGTCCATGGAGACGATGTGTCGCACAAGATTTCAGAAGAAAGTCACGCGGGCATCTCAGTGACCCCAAGTATTGACATCTGATCTAACGAAGAGCCGCTCTACGATCCGAACATTGACGGTGATGCCTACAACCGAAGGGGAAAACGAATTGACACGTCCTGATGTGTCGACGAACCGGGCATTGGCAAGTAGCAAATGTTCGGGCCTGGCGCGCCTATCAACCATGCGTTCTCGGCCATGCGGGGATTTTCTCTCCTGCGTGTAACTGTCAGCTCCTAAGCCCATCAGAAATGCCTCGCATGTAACTGTAAAAAAACGCCAGTCGTTGTGTTTCTGATTCTCGCGCGACGCTTGGAAGCACCTGGGAGCAAAAACAGGAGCATGAGCAGGAGATGGGAGGTGGAGGAGGGGATACATGGAGAGTGGGAAGTGGCAGGAGGTGGAGGAGTAGCATGAGCAGAAGCAGGAGAAGGAGGGGGGAGGAGGACGAGGAGGAGCAAGAGGAAGTGCGTGCGCACCCACCCCTCCATCGCACTCGCGTGCTTTGTTTGAGCGTCCATGTTTCTGCTTCATCACGCTCTCCATCCCTCCTCGTACCCTCCCCTCCTCATGATCTGCCCTTTCTTCTTCTTCTTCTTCTTCTCATCTCTCTCAATCTCGTGTTCCTTCTCGTCCTCCCACTCCTCCTCTCCCTCCCTCTCCGCAACCATCCTGGCTCCTGCGCTGGATGCGCTGGTGGAAGGGGGGCGGCAAGACTGGCTGCGGGCCCCTCTTGTTTGCCAGGCACGTGCAAGCAAGTTCATCAAGACTGCGCCAGCTCCCCCGACGGAGCAAGCCAACTTTCGTAAAGCACCTCATAACCGGGGACGCACGCCTGCAGGGCGCTCTGATGGCTTCGGCAACGCGCCATTGACTGACGGCAGCTGGTCCAAAAGCGAGGAGCGCACAAGGGACAAGCATCAAGTCGGGCCTGCCCCTTTACAGTAGGGACATTCAAACGTAGTCAAAAAATAGTATGGAGACGATCTGCCGATGATGCTTGAGCATTTCTGGGAGTATGCTTGAATCTTGTTCCTTCTTCGCCCAAACTCCCCCCCAGAAGGGGGACAGGCCCGACCCAAGACAAGCAACACCCCCCGCCTTCAGAGGAGATGGGCTGCCCTGCACGACAGCCGTGCGGGCCCGTTCCCGGGGGAGGCTCGCGGCGCCCCTGCCCCCGCGACCACCGCACCGAGCGATGCCGTCAGTCACACGACTCCGTCATGCTACAGCTCCTTTCCACTCGCGTGCGCCAAGACGGTCTCAAATTTCAACGCGCAGCAGCTTGGCTGGAGCTGCAACACAAACTACAGGTGCAGAAAGTGTTGGCGTGGCTTCGGCTGATGACCTCTCTGGCTGCCAGTTACTTGCAAGCATATGCATCGAGACTTAGTCAACTCCCTCGGACTGAGCATGCACACCTTGGGAGGGTTTGTCCAGGGACGCACGCGGCCAATGCACCCCGATGGCCTCTGCAGCGTCCGCTCCACTCCGACGTGAGCGTAGGCCTCGACGCGGCAGGGGCTGCCGCCTTGCGACTGTCTGAGAAGGACCACCGCTTGAAGGCGAGGGCTCAGGCACGTCCTGCTGCTACCACGGGCATGCGGACAGAGGCCGCGCCCTTCTTTCGAAGAAGAAAAAGCCACATAAGCATTATCTTTTGGCGCTCCACGCGGATTTCTTGGATTCGCGCCTGGGCCTTTCTAGCGGCGTGTCCGGCGCCGCTGGCGACGCGCTCCGTGCGCCAGGGAGGGGGGTCCAGCGCGAATCCAAGAAATCCGCGCGGAGCGCCAAAAGTTCGTGTGCATGTGGTTGTTTCTTCTCTTATTCTCTTGCCCTGCGGTCCGCGCCGAGGGCTCCAGAGCAGCAGGCAAGCAGGCCGAGACCGCGCATGCCGGGTGCAGGCCGCGGGTTCGTCGCCGCGGGCGTCCTTGGCGGCGGGCCCCCAGGGCGTGCGGCCCCGGGCAAGGGAGCGGGCAGCCCTGGCGACGACGAGCAGGACGGCGAGGACGCCACAGCTCGGGGCCACAGCGAGGGCCCTGCACGCGAAGGACGCCACGCGCCAAGGGGGGGGCGACTACGGAGCAGCGCATCTCGGCCGCCTTGGCGGGTGCTCCGCCAGGGGGCGGGGAGCTCATGGAGCGTGTCCGACGAGACGCGCGCGGCCGCGGAGGCGGCAGGGAGGCCGAGTTGGGCCTCGTGTGCGGCGGCGTTGGCGAGCGGCCCAGCCTTTTTGGTTAAGCCCACGGCGTGCAGGGCCAGCGGGCGGTCATGCTCGCGGAGACCGCTCGCGGCGAGCTGGCCCAATGCATGGAAGCGGCGGGGTCCCTGCATGCCTCTCAGAGGAGGAGAAGGTACCTATACCGCTACCCTTCGGCCGTTTTCCCCTTTTCCGGCCTCCTGGGAGGCCTTCGTCGCCACCTCTGGATTCGCCTTGAAATTCTGGTCAGAACACACCCCGGGAGAGGTCCAAGGAGTAGCGGTATCGGTCCCTCTCTGTTTCCCCAGCCTCAGGGCAGAGGCCGCCGCTTGCACCGAAGCTTCAAAAACGATGCTGGGCGCGGCCGTCAGGTGGAGTGGAGGCACAGCCATACGCTCGGGCACGCCCTCGGCGAACAGGAGGCAGCTTCGCTCGGCTCTGGGCTCCGCTGAAAGTGGTTAACCTCAGCCCTACCCGCTTCAGCGCACCCATCTCTCGCCATGCGTGCAATGCGACGCAGACGTTGCCCTCCGCCTTTTCTGCCTTTGGCGTGGGGACTTGCCGGGGGCCTGGATCAGAACACTAATGTATTTCGCCCCAGACAGTATTTTGTTCCTCGACGGTGGTGGGTACTGATGTGCGTAGGCGAGCTGAGAAAGCGATGAAGAACGCACGGTTGAGGCTCAGCGCCAGCGACGTTGCGAGAGGCCAGCCAGGCAAAAGAGCCTTGAGGCTGGTAGCCGGTGTTGGTTTTCCTGGTTGGGGGCGCTTTTATTTCGCCTGCTTTCAAGTGGGCTTGTTTTTTTCAAGGGAGGAAAAACCACCCGGACCAGAACACTTGCGTTTACTAAACGGCCCGGGCGTTTACTGAACAGCACTGCCCTGTTTGATTCCTTCTTTGGGCGTGCCGGGGTGGCTACTATCGGGGTGGATTTTCTGCGCCCTGAGAAGGGTGCGAGATCTGCTGCATGCAGCTGGTTTCGGCCCCGCCGCCGGGCCCATGCCTCGATGCGCGGGCGTCTCCCAGCGGGCGCCTCCCGTCGCCAGGAGACGCCAGGAAAACCAGCCAAGTGAGCTGATTCTCCACCCTGCCCTTTGAAGGAGGAGGAAGAGGAGGAGGAGGAGGAGGAGGAGGAGGACGAGGAGGACGAGGAGAAGGCGAAGGAGGTGGGGGAGGAGGAGGAGGAGGAGGAGGAGGAGGAGGAAGATGAGGAGGAGGAGGAGGAGGAGGAGGAGGCGCTTTCGCCCTCCCCGAGCACCACCCCTCCCTTGAAGCTCCTGCTGCCTGCCCTCTGGACACACGAGATGGCACGAGCACATCAGCTCTCGAAGGCCCGCGTGGACTTATTTGGGCCAGCGAGGGGCAGCCCTGGCGCGCGGAGCGCGCCAGGGGGCGGCGCCGGAAGCGCCGCGGGTCGGCACGAACGAGATGGGCACGGGGAGAGTGGGCACCCAGAGATCGGACGCTCCGACAAAGAGTAAAGCGAACGGTTCTGGGCCGCTTTCGGCCTCCAGGGGCCCTCGCCGGCCTTTGGGACCGTCAGAAAATGACTCGAAGGGCGAAAAACCGGTCCTGGGGAAGTGGTCCAGGCATCTTGGGCCCACGCATCGAAAGAATTGAAGCAGCCAGATGTCTGCGTACGATGCCCAACAGCAGTTCCTGCTCATTCTGAAGAGGTCTCGCTGTCCGCGCCGCCGCGGACGTGGCCCATGTGAGGCAGAAGGCCGACTGCCCAGCAGCGGCCGCTTTCGGTCTTGGACAACGTTTGTTGTTGGGTTTCGTACCCCTTCTTCCCGTAATTACCCATCTCGGGCGTCCAGAGTAAGGCGCAAGTGTCGGTTTTTCTCAGCCACGCGCAGAGGGGGGTGGAGGAAGGGGGAAGGGCTTCTTAGAGGCACCCCTGCTTCTTAGAAGGCGCGGGCCTGATAGATAGATGTAAGGCCCGCGCCTTCTAAGAAGCCCTCCCCCCTCCCCCCACCCCCCTCGTGCGCGCCGCCAAGTAAGGCGCAGGCGTCGGTGAATCAAAGATGGGGCCCTGAGCGATGGGGTTCTCACGACGAGGGGCCTCGAACGATGTGGCATCCACCCCTGAACCCCGTCCCACTCGTGGGGTTTGGTCGGGCTTGTCCCTCCACAGGAGGAATGCGCAAATAAATATGCAAAAACAGCATGGGGAACATTGTTTTACTATTCCATGGGCTCTTGCTTGTGCATTTCTTTTTATGTATGTCCAGTTTGTCGCTTCAAAGTCCGCCCGTGGGGGGACATGCCCGACCTAAACTTCGGGCCCCACCCCTCAGGACCCCATCTTCGATCGGCGGGGGGAGGGCCTGCTCGGAGGGCTCGGAAGCCCCCCCGGGCCTTCTGGGAAGGTGCTCATGGGGGGCCATCCTGCGAACCCTGCCCCTGCCCCCCACGATTTCTGAGGGGGAGGGGGAGGTTCCCTTCGCTCGGGAGCTCCAGGACAGAGGGGACCCCACCCCCTCCCCCTCAGAGATCGTGGGGGGTATGGGGTCGGGTCCGCATGTGGCCCCCCAGCTCCAGCTCTCCCCGGAGACGCCGAAGACCTCCCAGAAGGCCGGGGGGGGGGCTCCTGAGAAGCCTTGCCGCCTTCCGAGGAGGCCTTCTCCTTCTCCCCAGACCTCCGACGTCATGATTTTTCATGACGCGACCCCCAGAGGTCCGGACCCATTCCCCGGGACCAGCTTTTCATCCTGAGTCGTTTTTTGACGGTCCTGAGGGCCGGTCAGGGTCCCCAGAGGCAGAAACTAGTGAAAAACCTCGCGCCGTGATCTTTTCAGGACTCGAGGCGGGGTCCGGGTCTCGCGTCCCGCCCGCTGGCCCGCGGCCGACTCGCAGCACCGAGAGGGGGGGGGGGGCGGGGCGGGCTCCGGCCCAAAGGGGCCCCCACCCCTCGGCCCTGTCCCGCCGGTGCCCTGCCGCCGCGGCGCCCCCCACGCCCTGCCCCCCCCCCTCGGGCCTCCGCGGTGTCCTCGGCCCTCCTCGGTGGGGCGCGCTGCCCTGCCGATCGGTCTCGGCGCGGCCCGAGCAGCGCCTTCGGGCGGAGGGCAGAGGGCGGCATCCCAGGAGCCGTCCTCGAGGCTCGAGTCTACAAGACTCCACGAGGGGTGAATCTCGGGGGCGGACAGAGCCCCCCACAGCGACACGTCGGTCAGTGAATTGTGCGTTGTCGGCTCTCGAGAGGGCGCCGCGGTCGTCATTTTCCAGGCTTGCGCCCGCCAGGTTTGGGCCTCGGGTCGTTTTCACTAAACCACGTTTTGCTAAAGGGAGGTCTGTCCATCCTCGAGAATCACAAGACTCTACCAGGCTCTGCAAGAGGCCGTCCTTCCATTGGTTCTCGAGGCTCGAGTCTGCACGAGGTGAAAATCAATCACAGGACGGATCGGTTTTCGAGGTGCAAGAACCCATCTGGGTTTCGCCCTGAGCCCTCCACCCCCGGAAAATGCTCAGACGACCGAGATCGACCAGACAGCAGACGACACCACCCCACCCTACGGGGGCCCTTCATGTTGCGCTGAGGCTCATCGGGGTCCATAGGGTACACCACGATAAAGCCCACGCCGGATGTCCTGGTTTACGCTGAGCCCGGGGGGGCCGTGGGTGGGGTGGTGTCGTTCGTTTCCTGGTCCGCGAGATGGGTACGGAAAGAGTGGGTACGAAGACCGACAGCAGTTCCTGATCATTCTGATCGACCACGCGCAGAGGGAGGTAGGGGGAGGGAGGAAGGCTCCTTAGCAGCTCCCATGCTTCTTAGAAGGCAATGCCGGCGCCTTGTAAGAATCAGCCTCCTCCTAAAAAGCCTTCCCCCCTCCCCCTTACCCCCTTTGTGCGCGCCGCCACAGTTCCTGATCAGTTTGAACAGGGCTTGCTGTCGGTGTCGCCGCGGACGCTGCCCATTTGAGGCAAAAGTCCGCCTGCCCACTGCGGCCGCTGTCGGTTTGAGATAATCGACTACACGTAAGAGTGACCCTTCGCCAGAGTGACCTTTGGTGCGCGCCCATCGGGGTCCCCGATCGCCGAACGCGAAGCGGCAGCGGCGCCTTGCGCGCTTGTGTGTTGGCCCCCCCGCGGCGCCCCCAAAAAGCCGCGCACCAAAGGGTCGCTCTTACCCTAAGGTCACTCGGGGGTGGACAGAACCCCCAACAGTGACACGCCGATCAGTGAGTTGTCCGTTCTCGGTTCTCGAGAGGGCGCCGCGGCCCTTATTCTCCAGGCTTGCGCCCGCCAGGTCTGGGCCTCAGGTCGGTTTCACTAAACCGCGTTTTGCGAAAGGGGGGTCTGTCCATCCCCGAGTCACTCTCACGCGCAGCCGAGATCAGCCCTGCTGCTGGGCATCGTGCCCGCTCCCGTCCGCACCCGCTCCGGGCGCCCGCGGCGCCCCTCCGACCCTCGCCCCGCGGCCCGCCTCCCTTCGCTCCCCCGCGGCCTCCTCACTGCTCGTCGTCGTCGCCGCCGTCGTCGGCGTCCGCTCCGCTGTCCGCGAGCTCCCACGCCCATGACCGGGAGGGGAACAAAAACACACACAGGCACAACGAATCGTCGATTCCCCGGAAAACAAGGGAAAATATTGGAAGTGGGGGGGGGGAAGACGAACACCCAGAAAATATAAGAAATATGGGGAATCCTGTTTCTTGTGTGTGTGTGCGCATTGCTTTGTGTGTCCTTGGGCCCCATTCACATGCCTCGCACGGGGACCCAGCGTGCATCAGGGGCGCCAGGCCCGCCCGCCGCGCTCTCCTCGGGGCCGCCCCCCCCTGCACTGCAGGCGCGCGCCCCGTGTCGACCGGCGAGAAGACTTCGCCGCCAGCGTTCCACGTGGAACGCTGCCGGCGGCCCAGAATCGGTCGGTGCCGAACTGCCCTGGCGTTTCGGGGACGGCCGATCGTTCAAGGCTCAAATCGGGCATGCGCCTCTGCAGGAAGAAGGCTCAAAACTAACAAAATAGTCTGGGGACGACGTTTTTGATTAGTTCCCCACATCCTGAGTGGCGTCTTGTTTTCCTAGAACACCCTCTCCTTCTCCTCATCCTCCTCCTGCTCCCTTCTCCTCCTCCTCCTCCTCCTCCCCTACCGTATCTACCATCTCATACCAGACCTACCATACCATACAATATCATACCATACCATACCAATACCAATACCAATACCATACCTACCATACCACACCAACCATAACACACCTACCATAACAGACATACCATACCAACCCTACCACACCATACCATACTGACCATATGATGCCCGAATCTACCAAGCCTACCATACCATACCTTACCATAACTACGATACCATACCACACCTACCATACTAAAGCTACCATACAATACCTACCACTTCAGGGAGGCCACGCCAGAGAGGCCACTCCCACTCCCACTCCTCCAGGGAGGCCTCGCCTGAGAGAGGAGGGCATTCGCATACCATAGTATTTATCAGTTTTCGTGTCTCTCCCACTCCTCCAGGGAGGCCCCGCCTAAGCGAGGAGGGTGTTCGCAAACCATGTTATGTATAAGGTTTCGTGCCCCTCCCACTCTTCCAGGGAGACCCCGCCTTAGCGAGGAGGGTGTTCGCAAACCATGTTATGTATAAGGTTTCGTGCCCCTCCCACTCCTCCAGGGAGGCCCCGCCTGAGTGAGGAGGGCATTCGCAAGCCATCTTATGTATCAGGTTTCGTGCCCCTCCCACTCCTCCAGGGATGCCCCGTCTGAACGAGGTGGACACTCGCAAACCATACTATTTATCAGTTTTCGTGTCTCTCCCACTCCTCCAGGGCGGCCCCGCCTGAGCGAGGAGGGTATTCGCAAACCATGTCATGTTTCAGGTTTCGTGCCCCTCCCACTCCTCCAGTAAGGCCCCGCCTGAGCGAGGAGGGTATTTGCAAACTATGTTATTTGTCAGGTCTCGTGACCCTCCCACTCCTCCACGGAGGCCCCGCCTGAGCGAGGAGGGTATTCGCAAACCATGTTATCTATCAGGTTTCGTGCTCGCTTCCCCAACACACACACACAAACACACACACACATACACACACACACACACTTCTCTCCTAGGCCCCTCGCCCTCCTCCTCCTCCTCCTCGCCCTCGTCCTCCTCCTCCTCCCCCTACTCCCCCTCCTCCTCCTCCTCCTCCTCCTCCTCCTCCTCCTCCTCATCCTCCTCCTCATTTTCCTCCTCGTCCTCGTCCTCGTCCTCCTCGTCCTCGTCCTCCTCCTCCTCCTCCTCTCCCTCCTCCTCCTCTCCCTCCCTCCTCCTCCTCCTCCTCCTCCTCCTTCTCCTTCTCCTCCTCCTCCTCCTCCTCCTCCTCCTCCTCCTCCTCCTCCTCCTCCTCCTCCACCTCCCCCCCCTTCCTCCCCTTCCCTCTTATCGCCCCTTCCCTCCCCTCCCCCCTCGCTCCTCCCCCCCCTCTCCTTCCCCTCCCGTCCTTCCTCTTCGCCGCCCGTCCGCCCGCAGACGGGCCCCGCCCCGGGCGGTGCGCAGGGAGGGCGCCGATGTGTGGCGTGGAGCCCGCCCCGCTCGCGTCCGCGAGGCCATCCCTGTCGTCGTTCGTCGTCGTCGTCGTCGTCGTCGTCGTCGTCGTCGTCGTCGTCGTCGTCGTCGTCGTCGTCGTCGTCGTCGTCGTTGTTCGTTGTGTGTCGTCCTTGTCGTCCTCGTCGTCGTCGTCGTCGCCGACGTCGTCCTCGTCGTCGTTCGTCGTCGAGGAGGCCAGAGGAGGAAGCTATGCCAGGGCCGCCGCTTAAAGCCTTCCTGCGATCCACATGAACGGCGCAAGAAAACGGCGTCTATTGCGCAGGGATTGGCGCGTGAGTTTGCGCGTGAATGCCATCGTCTCCACTCTGGCGTCCCTCGCTTGATCGGTACGCTCGAAATCGGTACGGAAAGCATGGGCACCAAGACCGACAGCATGTCCTCATTATTCGCCGCAGGCGTTGCCCATTAGGGACAGTAGGCCGCCTGCCCAACAGCGGCCGATGTTGGTTTGGGACAACACTTGCCGTTGGACATCTGCACGTTTGTTCCGTTCAGACTTCGGGCGACCACAGCCGAGGCGTTTCCGAGAGGCCTCCGCCGTCGCAGCATCGAGAGGTCGACTCTGCCTCGGCGTAGGGCTGGCGGAAGCCAAAGCGAGGGCCGCTCCGTCGGCGGGACCCGGCGGAAGTAAGGAGAAACACGGGTACAGACAGATAGAGCCGGACACAGATAGACCAGGACGCGGATAGACCAGGACACCGGGAGACCAGGACACAGATAGACCAGGACACGGATAGGAAGTAAGGAGAAGCACGGAAGGTAGGAGACCAGGACACAGGTAGACCAGGACACGGGAAATTGAGGAAACGGCGCCCTTTTCCTGCAGAGTCACATGTTCAGCACCGGTGCATGTTTCGTTTGCTGCGCTGCAGGATTCGGGTTTGTGTCCGGGTGTAGGGGGGGTCTTGCAGGTTTTTGAAGGGCCTGTGTCCGGGTCTATTCTGGAAGTGTTGCAGCGAAGTGTTCTGTTCGTGCCGCCGTCTGGACAAATGGGTCCCGAGGGATGTCGGGTGTCCGGATCTAGCGTGTCAGGTTTTACGGGGCCCTGACACGCTTGCCCTTGTGGAAATCGAGGGCGGGGCAGGAGGGAGGACGAGGATCGAGGATGTGCCGGACGCTTGTGGACGGTTGTTGGGAGGTGTGTGATTCAGGTTGACCCAAAAGGGAGTCCAGCGACCAGGGGGTGGTGCAATATATTCGGTGCGATAGATTGTGGGGGTTGCAGTACATCTGGGGCGTGCAATCCATGGACTTTCGCATGCAATGCATGACTTGCAATACAATGCAATACAATTCTCTGGCGCAATACATTTCCAATACAATTGGCCCAAATCTATTGCACCACCCCCTTTCAGTTGGACCCCTTTTTCGGTCACCCAAAGTGATGGGAGGTCTTGGGGGGTTCACATGTGTCTGTTGCCTTGAGGAGCTGGCGACCCTCCTGGGGGTAATCCCCCTTGGTGGCATGGTCTCGGCTATCGTGTGCGATCTCGCAGCTCTCTCACGAGGCCTCGGAGGCCCGTCGAGAGCGGAAAGACGACAGTGCCAACGCCATTGACAGACCATAGGTCTTTCTCAGAACAGCGCTTCCCTAAACCTGTTCCTCTAAGGTTGTGGATCCCGCTCGTGAGGGACAGGCGGATGCCGCTCTCGCTAGGCGTGCGTCGGCGGAGGCCGCAACCCAGAGGCGTGTTTCGCACTGCCGCCAAGTCGGCACATTTAGCGTTCCTGCTGAAGCTCCGCGCTTGGGAGACAGACCTGCTGCCGAAGCACTCCGCGCGCAGTGAGAGGGAGCGGTGGCGGGCCTGAAGGTCGCGGTCTCGATGTCGCGCGGGAGCTGCAAGGTCTTTTTCGACCTCTACGAAACAGTTCCATGAGCGCGATTGCGAAGAACGGAGCCAGTCGTCCTCTCCACAGACGGCGCCTGCGCGATTCGGGCGAGCAGACCTCGGCATGTGCGACAGATCCCACACGGGGTGGGGAATACACGAACATGCAAATGAGAAGTGCAACTCGCAGTTGGTATCCAGGGCCGCTCAACACTAGATTCTGCAAATCGTAGAAGACATGGCTCAAGCTAAAATTGCTACCAATCATCTACCACCCCTCCCCTCCCCTTCCTACTCCCCCCACCTCTCTTTCATTTCCCTCCTCCCTCCCCCCCCTTTCACCCCTCCCTTTCCCTCTCCTCCTCCTCCTCCTCCTCCTTCTCCTCCTCCTCCTCCTCCTCCTCCTTCTCCTCCTCCTCCTCCTCCTCCTCTCCCCCCTCCGACCCCTCCTGTGCTCTCATAAGTTTGGTTTCTGCCCAAGCGGCCCTCCGTGCCTGGGGAGGCTCGCGCAGCAGGGCGACCTGGCGGAGCCCAGCCGGTGCCGCGATACAGCGCCACGGGAGCACGCCGTCGAGCCGCCGAAGGAGACTGCAGCAATATATCCTCGGGCGTTGCGCACTAATGTGAAGTCGGGCGTGTCCCTCTACAGGTGGAATGTTCAAACATGTTCAACAAATATGATGGGGGCGATTTTTCCCCCACATCCTGAGTGGGTTTCTGGTTTTCTCTGCGCGCAGGATCTCTCCTCCTCCTCCTCCTCCTCCTCCTCCTCCTCCTCCTCCTCCTCCCTCTCCTCTCCTCCTCCTTGCTTCCTCCTCCTCCTCCTCCTCCTCATCTTCATCATCACCATCACCATCACTCCCCACTCATCATCATCATCATCATCATCATCATCATCATCATCATCATCATCATCATCATCATCATCATCATCATCACCTTCAGCATTACCATCAGCATCACACGATCACTCATCATCATTAGCATCGCACGATCACCATCATCATCATCATCATCATCAGCATCATCACTACACCCTCACGCATCACTTCGTCATCATCACCATCACCACCAGTCTCCATCAGCATCGCACGATCACTCATCACCATCACTCATCATCATCATCATCAGCACCATCATCATCACTCGATCACTCACTCACTGATTCACTCATCATTATCATCATCACTCACTCGTTCAGCACCATCACTCACTCATCACTTCGTCCTCACTCGCTCGTCTGTGAGTGAATTGTGAGGAAGTCTCAGGCGGAAGCCCCCTCCCTATGGGTCCCGCACTTCCTGTTTGTAATCCGAGCGGGTCATCGGCAACATGCAATTGTCGTTACTTCTGGGCTCCTCAGGCTTGAGTTTGGAGGACGTATCGAGCGGAAGCCTCGTTTGTGAGTGAATTGCGAGGAAGTCTCAGGCGGGAGCTCCCTCCCAATGGGTCCCGCACTTCATGTTGGTAATCCGAACGGGCCATCGGCAACCTGTAAGTGTCGTCACGTCTGGGCTCCTCAGGCCTGAGTTTGGAGGAAGTATCGAGCGGGAGCCTCGTCTGTGAGTGAATTGCGAGGAAGTCTCAGGCGGGGGCCCCCTCCCTATGGGTCGCGCATTTCATGTTGGTAATCCGAGCAGGTCATTGGCAACTTATATCTGTTGTCATTTTTTGGCTCCTCAGGCTTGTATTTTGAGGGAGTATCAAGCGGGAGCCTCGTCTGTGAGTGAATTGCGAGGAAGTCTCAGGCGGGAGCCCCCTCCCTATGGGTCCTGCATTTCATGTTGGTAATCCGAGCGGGTCGTCGGCAACCTATATATGTCACCATTTTTGGGGTTCTCAGGCTTGAATTTGAAGGAACTATCAAGCGGGAGCTTCGTCTGTGAGTGAATTGCGAGGAAGTCTCAGGCGGGAGCTCCCTCCCTATGGGTCCCGCACTTCATGTTGGTAATCCGAACGGGCCATCGGCAACCTGTAAGTGTCGTCACGTCTGGGCTCCTCAGGCCTGAGTTTGGAGGAAGTATCGAGCGGGAGCCTCGTCTGTGAGTGAATTGCGAGGAAGTCTCAGGCGGGGGCCCCCTCCCTATGGGTCCCGCACTTGATGTTGGTAATCCGAGCGGGTCATCGCCAACCTGTTTATGTCGTCATTTTTGGGCTCCTCAGTCTTGAGTTTTGAGGAAGCATCAAGCGGGAGCCTCGTTTGTGAGTGAATCGTGAGGAAGTCTCAGGCGGGAGCCCCCTCCCTATGGGTCCCGCTCGGACCGCGGCGGCGACGGCGCCGAGGAAAATAGATTTGCTTGCCCCGACCAGGGGGAAGGGGAGAAGCGCGCGGAGAAGAAGCAGGGGAAGGAGGAGGACGGGGAAGGGGTAGGGAGGGGGTGATGATGAGTAGGAAGTGCAGAAGGAGGAGGAGGAGAAATAGCATGAGGGGGAGTAGGTGAGAGCAGAACGGCTGGCGAGAGGAGAGTGTCCGTCAGGGCGAGGAGGAAAAGGTGAAGGGCAAGCTCAACATATTATCATGTGGGGCCCTTCCGCCGGAGTAATTAAAAGTATGTTTGAGCATGTGTTGAACATGTTTTGAGTATTTGTTTCATGTTTCGTCCAAAGTCCCCCTGTAGGAGGACACGCCCGACCTAAAACTAATGGGGGGCGATGGGCGGGGGGATGAAGAAAGGTGCAGCTTGTGTGTCCCACAGGGGCCCTGGGCGCCCACACAGGGGCACGAGAGGCGCATGACTGTCTCCATGTATGGTTTTCCCATTCGGCAACTCCCGAAGGTCCGCGCGAGGGGCGCGCCGCAGTAGTTCAGGCTCAGAGGCGGACCAGATTCCGATACCGCAGTTACCCGGCCCTCGTCGCCAAGGCTGGATTCGTTTCGCAATTGTGCTCAGAACGCGCCCCAGGAGAGGTCGGGGGAGAAGCGGTATCCGTAGTTTCTGTTCCCCCGGAGGCGGGGGCGCGTGCCCATGGGGACCGTGGCTTGGGCTCCTACACGGGGTAGGATCCGCGTGAGTGGTGTGCCGCAACGGTCGGGGGTGGAGGGGCGTGAAGGGGGTTCGCACATTTGGGCCGTAGATGAATTCCTCTGCGAGGCACAGTCTGTCGGATGGGGTGTGCCCAGACGGACATGGGGGCAGCACGAGCAGCAACAGGAGCAGAAGCTCGCGGCGCAGCAACGGCAGCTGCAGCGGCTGGCAGCCCAGCAGCCGCAGAAGCAGCAGCGGCTGGCAGCGGCAACAGCAGCGGCAGAGCAGCAGCAGCAGCGGTGGCATGACGAAGCAAGAAGCGCTGCGCAGTGGAGGCAGCGTGCGATGACGCTAGGAACCAACAGCGCAGGAGGGTTTGAAGCAAGTCTCCGCCTTCAAACTGGCCAGACCCTTGGCTCCTCCTCCTCCTCCTCCTCCATCATTTGTTGTGTCAGCGTGGGGGCGGGCGGCCCATCCCTCCCCGCGATGGGCCGTCCACCGGCCGAGAGGCCGCGGTTCCCTTCTGGCGCCACCGCCGTGCCGCGAAGCAGTTGCAGTTCTTACGCTGCTTGGGCGGCGCGTGCGTGGGAGCTGCAGGGCGGCTCGCGTCCAGTAAACCCCACATAGGGGGCAGCGGATGTTATTGTCGTTGCTGTTCAAACTGTTTTTTTAGTTTCATACAGGGCGCAATTGATGCTTCTTTGTGCACATGCTTTCGACTACCTTTGCTTTGCACTGTGTAAAAATACTACTCTTAACTTTTATAGGTAGTGAGGTCTCTGGACTGCAGGAGTGCAGGGCGCCCCGCAATGTAGAGCACCACGCGGGAAATCACGCGGTTGGAAGTACACGAGCTAGATGAGGGGAGGGCGAACGTTGGTTGGCATGGGTGGCAATCGTTTCTTCCTCTTCCTCCCTCGCTTCCCCGTGCTTGCCCTGTCCTGCCCCGCTTTGCCTTGGCCGGCCTCCTTTACCTCCGCAGCAGAGAGGGCTCCGAGCTAAGATCCGAAGATGCTGGTCGGTCCCACCAGGCTGGCGCTGGGCGAGCACGTCGGGAAGGCAGGCTTCTCTTGGTGCAGGTGCAGGTGGTTAAGCGGGGTCCAGGCAAGCGATGGTGAGTCGGATGCAGGGGGTTAAGAGGGTTAAGCGACGTCCTAGAGCTTTACTTTTGTGTTTGCTTGGGATCGAGGAGGGTGGGAGGAGGCTTCATTCGGGGGTGGCGGGGTTTCGGAAGAACACTGACCAGAAACACGTGCCAGCAACAAGGTCTAAGGAATAAGGAATTGCAAACCCCCTCTGTCGTGTGGGCTGCAGTTCCGACCATTTCTCATAAGAAAATGTCCTGGTCTCCTGGAGGCGATGTGGCCAACGTATACTATTCCCAAGCAGCGCTTGCAGTTAGGGAGCCGGTAGGTGGCCGGTCCCCAGGATTCGCCCGGTGCCCAGTCGGTGGCCAGTCGTGGGCGCTTCGTGGGCGCCCCGTGCGTTGAGGCGTGGGTCCTGCGGGGTTTCGCTCGGTGCCCGGTTGGTGGCCGGTCGTGGGTGCCACGTGGGCGCCCCGTGCGTATGGCCGCCCGTGGGCGCTTCGTGGGCGCCCCGCGGGCGGCCGCATGGCTTTCGCCACAAGAGCGACGCAGAGAAACGGGTTCGACTGCGCCGACATTCGCGCGCAAGCTGCCGGGGTGAGGTCGCGCGTGAGCGCCCTCAGGTTGACGCTGCGGCGAGCCGCGTTGGCGGCTCGCGTAGCCACCCCATGTCATCTCGCATAAAGCCTGTGTCTGCTCGTCGCTCACAAGCACAGGTTCACTTCACGAGACAGTGGGCTCGACCGCCCTCTCTCCCCTCCAGACTTATTATGGGCATCCTTTGGGACACCACAAGTGACACATGATTATGACCTGGTCGGTCGTTCATGTTCCGTACGACCCGGATGCCAGCTTGTGATGATTGAATGATGCCCCCCCAGGGCTAATGAATAGAACCCGCGGGGCGCGACATATTTTGTTTCACGCGCGCCAGGGGGTCGTCGCGGGCGCCGCCGAGGGGATCGTGTACCCCCTTGCACGACAGCCTCAAAGTGATTGCTTCGCGTATAGAAGTTGATACAGGAAGCGTACACATCCGAGGTTGATTACTGACGTACCACACTCGTCGTCATCGTCGTCGTCATCGTCGTCGTCGTCAACTCAAGCGGACGGCGCCTACGCAGCCACCCTCCCATGGGGCATCTGCAGGACGTGGTCGTCGCTGTCGTCGTCGTCGTCGTCATTGTCGTCGTCATCGTTGTCGACCTCGGTCGTCGTCATCGTCGTCGCCGTCGTCGTCGTCGCCGTCGCCGTCGTCGTCGTGGTCGACGATGGCAGTGGGCATGCACAGCACACCCGCCCCACCCGTATGGAGCTTCCGCAGTCCGTCGTCGTCCGCCGTCGCAGTCGCCGTCGTCGCCGTCGTCGTAGGACGGGGTGTAGTGGAGGGGTTAGGGGGCCCAGAAAGAAAACGAAGAAGAATAATGAAGAGCCCTTTCCGCATGCCTTTGCCGCTCATCCACCCCTCTTCCCGTTCATGTTTGCAGCCGTGCCGGCACCGCCCGCCACGCCAATTGAGGCGCATCTCCCCCCTCGTCCTCTGTGTCTGCTGTCTGCAGCCATTTAGGCCCAAGCACCCCGCTATAGCGGAACCGCTTGTGTCCCCCTCCGCTTAAGCGGCGCCGCTTGCGTCGTTCCTGTCGCCCACTCGTTGGCGGCGGGGCGTCGGCGCTAATCACTGGCGCCGCCGCCGTGTGTTTCCATTTGGCGGGCTGCCCCCCCCTGCGATTTCGCCCGGGCGCCCCACGTGCTTGTAATAACCACAAGCTGACAGTCTACCATCCCAGGCAGGCTGGGTCTCGCCCCCCCTCCCTTCATCCTGTCGACTTATTGTGTGCTCGAGCATTCGGCTATCAAACAATGTGTTCTCCCAATGTCATGTCACACAATGTCAACACGCGCGCACAAGTCCTAATGCCACACGTTGTATGCAAGAATTCCACCGCAAACGCATCAAAAACCCTGTGTCGTTTCATCACACAGCTTACAAAATTGTTGCTCGCGCGCACTTGCTGAATTCGTACGAAAACCAAATGATGTTAGCAAGCTCCCCCAAACAAAAAGGTCTCATCTCACCACGCGGTGCATGCTGCTTCGCGAACGCGTCCGGGTCATTCCAACACCATTGGTGTTCGAAACGTTTGATCAACAACAATTTTGCCAAAGTTTTTGGGTCCCGCGTGCGCGTGCTGTTTCGCCATCGCCCTCATCAGCGCCGCATTGCGTCTTCGTCATGGAGATTCGCCGCAGTTGCCGCCATCATCACCCAAGCCTTTTGTCATCAACGCATTGACATCATCATCGCCATCGGCGTTACCAGCGACGGTTCCATCATGGAGCTTGTCTCCGTAATCTTCACCATCTCCACCACCATCGCTACTATCCTCGCCGTTGCCGCCGCTGTCGACGCCTTCATGGTACCGCACCCGCCCGAACCACCGACCCGCATTGAAGCGCCCGCGCGCCAGCGCGGCCTGTGACACGCTTTGGTACGCTGTTAAATGTCAGCGCCATCGGTTTCGGCTGTGCCAAACCAGTTGGCCGCTCTGCGCGCGAGCTTGCACGCGACTGCGCAGCCGCGTAGAGGCTCCAACCATGGTCAAGCAGTCATCGCAATCGCCGCCACTCGCCTTTCGCAAAACAAGCTGCATGTGGGAAGGCGGGATGTATGCGCGACCAATGGAGTTGACCACCCACGAGTTGGCAAGCAATGGTTTCCCATGTGTAAAAGAAGGATCGCCCTTGCCCCCCCCCCGATTTTCGGTCTCCCGTGGGACATTTCAAATTACATCTGCATTCGTATCATCACACGGAGCCTGGTTATCACCCCACCCCTTTTCTCCACCCCACGCTCCTGTCAAATGATACTATGTACGCGCGTTCGCTCATCCGAAATATTGCAATAACCCAATTGTAACATGTGAGACAAAACCCACGCGCGTGTCGTCGCGCGCACATGTTGGAATGTCTTCGAAACCGTAGGTGTTGCAAGGATATGAAGATTGAGGCTCATGGAAATGTTTGATCAACCAATGGTTGCCCACAAACTCGGTTCAAAAAAATCTGCGTGCGCGTTCTTGCGAAGTTTTGGTGAACCCGTGTGTTTTGAACATCTTCCTCAGAGGAAATCACATGGGCCCTTCGCACGCGCACTCGGGAATCATTCGAACGCCCGCGCGCGCTTGCTGAGGGGGGCACGATCCTTGTCAAAAGACACCGCGCCGGCCACTCGCGCGCGCCGGCCGCGCGTGCATGCCGAAATCTCCTCAAAACGTCATCAGCGTCACATGGACATGAGCATCGTCATCGGCATTACCACTATCGGCGCGGCGCCATCATTGGCCTGCCGTGGCCAGTTTCCGCGGCCGCATCGTCTGCGCCACGCCAGCTGGCCGCTTTTCGCGCGACCTTGCGCGCGCCAGCGCGGCCGAAGAAATGCGCCAACCATTGCCAGGCAATCATCGCAAGCTCCTACATGGCTCGACATCGTCTTCGTCATCGTCATCGTTTACGAGGTCTTGCCAGACAAGTTTCGTGTGGGCGGTTGGGATGTTTGAACGAGCATTGGAGGTGGTCGCGCGCCGTGAGATATAAACAAACGCATCGCATAGCTTGCACCACATCGCTTGCAACACGCAGTTTGCACCACATAGCTTGCACCACATAGCTTTTCAGCAGGCAGCTCCTATAACACTGCGTTCGGCAATTAGCTCACACCACATAGCGTGCATCACATTGCTTGCACGACATACATTGCACCAGAGATTTACACACATGGCTCACATCACATGAGTAGCTTACACCACCACAGAGCGTCCACCAGTTCCGGGTGTTGGCGCCTGGTGGGCTCCAGTGGCCGCTTGGTGGGCGTCTCGTGTTGGCTGGGGGAACTGGGTTTTCGGCTGCCGGGCGCCTCGGAATTGGCGCGGGCAACGCACGGTTTGACGATGATGCGTGGTACAACCTGGTCTGACACGGCCATGCCTACAACCAGAAAGGCACAACGATTTGAGACGTCATGGCAGGCTGACGAATATGGCACCGGCAGGTAGCAATGTCAGGGCCCAGCGCTTACCCATCAGAAGTTCCCGCTCTGCGGAGAATTCGCTTGCTTGCCTTATCTCGTTGGGAAGAGCCTGAAGTTCCCACTTTTGCTTCTCCAGGGTGGGGGGACCAGGTTCGCCCTTGATAGTACCTCCCTCTCCTCCCTTCCACCCCCCCTTCCTTTCTTCATATGCCCACCTTTTATCCCGTCCTGCTCTCCACCACCTGCTTGACAGTTTGTCTATGCGTGGTTCTCGCGGCCCGTTTGGGCGTGTCGGTCGGTCCTCGTCACCTTTGGGGTTCTCGCTTTGCCTTTTACAGTCTTCGGGCCTGTGCTTACAGGAGCCGAGGCTTGACGTCAGCCACGTCCAATTGAAATCCACTCGCCAACCCCGGTTCCCTCTCAGGAGGACGCCGGGCAGCGGTGCGCGCTCGTGCAGTGCCTGCAGCGAGTGGGGCAGGCCAAGCCTATGCAACGGGGGCGCGGTGGGTGACGCGGAGAGCGTCGGTCGAGCCGAGGGGGATGAGACGATAGTGGGGAGAGGGCAGAGGACGAATGGCATGGGGAAGATACAGAGCAGAGGCAGAGATAGATAAATATTTTTGTAGGGTTAGATGCAGCGGCAGGAGGGAGTCAAAGGTGCCGGTGGATGTCGAACAGGTGGATGTGGGGGTCAAGGCGGGCTTGGAGGAGGTGGTACAGAGGTGGAGGTGGAATAGAGGTGGAGAGCATTCGTCGCTGCCTCCTCCCCCTGCTCCTGCCCCTCCTGCTCCTCCGACCTGCTCTCCCTCATTCCCCCTCGTTCTGCTCCTCCCCCCTCCTCTTGCTCGTCCTGCTCCTCCTACCTGGGCAGTTGCACCGCGTGAGGCTGCCGCCTCGCGACTGCGTCGAGCATCGCCCCCCCGCCCACCATCCCTCTCGCCCGGCCTGCTGAGCCTCAGCTCGGGAAGAGGGAGGAGAAGGAGGAGGAGGAGGAGGAGGAGGAGTGATGCATGTCTACAGCCTGAGCGTGAGAAAGAGGAAGGAGGGAGGACGAGGGATGCGGGAGGAGGCGGAGGAGGAGGAGGAGGATTGATGTGTTTTGCAGGCTGATGAAGCAAACATCTTGTCAAAGAAAGAGGCACTCTACTAAGCAGACATTTTAGTGGACAGCGTGAAATATTCGGCTACGGGTGCCAAGACAGCCAGGAAGGCACAGACGGAGATGTTGGTGTGAGCACGAGACAGCGGCAGGAGTGGCGAAGTGAACCACAGTGAAGCCAGCAGGGGGGAGCCTACACCATGAAAGCCGCGCTTTGATTCGGTTCGGTTCGATGTGTGCCTGGTTCGGCTCGGCTGGTTTGCTCCGCTTCGCCTGCTGGTTCGATTCCTTCGGCTTCGTTCACGGCGCGAACAGGTCTGGGTGCGGCCGGTTCGGGTCGGCCAGTTCGGTTTGCGTCGCGGGCCGGTTCGGTTCGACCGGTTCGGTTCGACCGGTTTGGTTCCAGATTTGGCAATCGGCTCTCGTTTCGGGTTTGCGGCCATCACGCAGTAGCTGTTTTAGGTGACTCGGAATTGGAGAAAGGTTCCGTGAGGCTCAGCACCGACTCACCAGCTTCAAGGAAGGCGGGAGTCCACCATTCGTTCAGCATACACGGCATCGACGTCAAGTTGTTGAGGCCGAGGTGGAGGTGGACGAGCAGGAGGAGGTCCTAGGCCCTAGGCGCACTCACTTACGCAAATGCATAAGAAATACCGCTCCGCGGACTGTGGTTCTAATCAGTTCGCTGCGAATGTTTGAGAAGGCGAAGTTTCGGATACGCACTGCACACGGACCCATTTCCACTCCAAGGTCATTCCTAGTTCCGCTACGTCCATGCGGCAAAGCGGCTTGCTGGCGGACAGCGCTATCACGCCGTCACGGCAATCTACTCCATTCGGCTCACGGAATCGACAGCCCAAAGTATATCGTGGTCGCCACCATTCAGCCACGCGCAGAAGGGGGGTGGGGGGAGGGTGGAGGGCTTCTTAGAAGCACCCCTTGTTAGAAGGCGCAGGCCTTATCCATAGGTGTAAGGACAGCGCCGTCTAAGAAGCAGCCTCCTTCTAAGAAGCCCTCCCCCCTCCTTCCACCCCCTTGTTTGCACCGCCAAGCCATCGCCAGGCGATACAAGAACATGAGTTTCGACCGCAGCATGCGGCTCCGCATTCACGGGGATGTTAGCAGCGGCGCGGCAGTCGCGGCCAGAATCGGCAGCAACATGAGGGAGGCAACGATCAGCAATTGCAGCACTATGGACTCCAGGCCCAAGAACTCAATGATCAGGATGGGCCCACTCTGGGCACGGCAGCAGCCGCGGAAGCGCCGAACGCGGCCAGCCTGGCCGTCCCCTTGGGAAAAACAAAAACCTTCTTCAACGGTACCAATCTCGCCGCGAAGTGGGTGTAGAGTTGGTACCTGGTAGGGCGCAGTCCGTGCACACCGTCATCGAGTCCACGTCATCCGTGGCTCCCACGGTGCCAGCCGCGTTGCTGCCTCTGCAGGCGCAGGGTGAGGTCGTCGGAGCCCGCCGTGGGCGTCGGCGTCGGCGCTGCTGCACTGCTCGTTTCCAGCAGGCCTGCGTGGAGAGGGGCCCGCAGGTGCGAGAGCACGAGCTCCGGCCGCAGCAAGCAGCAGCAGCAGCAGCAGCAGCAGCAGCAGCAGCAGCAGCAGCAGGCGGGAAGCAGGTCGTCCACGTCAGCGCTGGCGTCCGAGGGGCAGCGCAGGCCCGCGGACCGCTCCCGCCCGCGGCAGTGCCAGCGCGGGCGGCAGCAGCGGCACGGTGCTCGCCAGGGCCGAGCACCGTGGCCGCCGAGGGGCGCGGCGGAGCAGCCGGCGGCGGCTGGACAATCCCAGCCGGAGCGTCGCGGCGATGGGGGGCGATAAGCAGCGGGGCATCGAGGGCTGCAGAGAAGAGCCTCCGCGAGGGGCGGCGAGGGCTGCCGAGCAGTGCACCTTTCTCCCCCCCCCCCGCCCTTTACCGCCCCACCATCTTGAGCGACGCCCAAGCAGCCAGGAGCGGCGGCAGAGAGCGAAGGCCACAGGCCACCGTTGGAGGAAAGTCGCCTCGGCAGGCCGGGCAGCCTCTGGCCCGAGGCAGGTCTGCGAAGCAGGCATGTAGCAACCAGCGTCGTAGTTAGCAGCGCATGGCGAGGAGAAGCATCAACGCAGCGCGCACCCGATCCGTAAGCATTTTGGCCCGTGAGCTGCCTCGCGCGGCGAGCGTCGCAGCCACCGTGCCTTTAGCCTTGATCCGGAGAAAAACAATATTTCATCGCCCATCCGAGGCAGGCGGCTGTCCCTAGCCGAGCCTCCGCGGCGGGGCGCGGAAGGCCTGGCCTCGGCCGGCAGCCGCGACGGCGCCAGCCAGGGACAGTGCTCGTCGTGCGCGGCCACGAGCTCCGGCCGAAGCCCGGCCAGCAGGGTCAGCGCGCACGGGCTGCCACATGAGTGAGCCCTTTTGGTAGGTGGATCTCTCAAGCTCTCCGCCGCCTCTGGCGGTGTGCGTTGCAAGCAGGAACACGGCAAAGCCACAGGAGAGCGCGGCATTGACAGTGTAGCTCCGCACTCGTGACACATGTTAACGAGCAAGAACACAGGAAAGCCCCAGGAGAGCGAGGCATTGACAGTGTAGCTCAGCATTGACACGGCGGCCACATCGCCCATCCGAGGCAGGCGGCTGTCCATAGCCGAGCCCTCGCGGAGAGGCGCGGAAGGCCTGGCCTCGGCCGGCAGCCGCGACGGCGCCAGCCAGGGAGAGTGCTCGTCGTGCGCGGCCACAAGCTCCGGTGGAAGCCCGGCCAGCAGGGTCAGCGCGCACGGGCTGCCACATGAGTGAGGACTTTTGGTAGGTGGCTCTCTCAAGCTCTCCGCCGCCTCTGGCGCTGTGCGTTGCGAGCAGGAGCACAGCAAAACCACAGGAGAGCGCGGCATTGACAGTGTAGCTCCGCACACGTGGCACATGTTAAGGGGCCACATGCGAACCCTACCCCTACCCCCCACGATTTTTGAGGCGGAGGGTGGGGTTCACTTCGCTCGGGAGCTCCCGAGCGAAGTGAACCCCACCCTCCCCCTCAGAAATCGTGAAGAGTAAAAATAGGCTTCGCATGTGGCCCCCTAAATGCTAACGAGCAGGAACACGGCAGAGCCCCAGGAGAGCGAGGCCTTGGCAGTGGAGCTCCATATTGGCACGGTGGTGGCCGGGGAGCCCCCGGGGAGTGAGGAGACCGGCTCCAAGAAGAAGTGGCGGGCCTCCCTCGCACGGAGCCTGGGGCCAAGATGGCTAGGGAGAAGAAGGGAGCAGAGGGGGGGGGAGGATAAGGGGCGCGAGGGGGAAATACATTATTCATACACATATGTGTATAAACATCACGACTTGATATCTCTATATATATATATGTGGTATCTATATATATATATATATATATATATATGTTCATTGAGCCCGCCGAGCGGGAGTCACGGCGGGCCCCCAGGGAGGAATTTACACACATGTGTTGCAATCAGTGGGTCTTAGGAATATTGCCTCGACGAGTTTGGTACCAGTCGTTGCAATGTTTAGGGTCGTGTTTGCGCTCCTCAGGGGGTTAGGCGGGCTTGGAGGCCAGCTGAGGGCCTCTTGGAGTCAAAAGGGGCACGACGTGCGTGAGGGGTTTGCCGAATGGAGGCTCTAAGGAGCCGTCTCGGGGGCAGCTGAGCGCGCACCATTCACGAAGTGCGTGAGGGGTGTGCCGCATCGAGGCTCCCGGCAAAGTGGCAGTTCATTTGCAGTTTCAGGTCATCCAGCAGCCTCGAGGCCAAATCAATAGGTATTCCACGTGTTCCAAATTCCTCGGGTCGCAGATCACTTGGATTTTCACGTGCCCCGCCTGAGTGCGGGGCAGAAAAAAAAAAGCGTGAGGGGTTTCTAGATTTGAGCCGGCCGTGGCCCTCGGAGCGCAGATCACTTGTATTTTCACGTGTCCCATTGTACAGTGTGGATCAGGAAATGCGTGAAGGGCGTGCCGACATGTCAGTGTCGTAGGCCATGAAGGCGTTACCCACTCGTAGTTTTTACGCGCCCCTGAATCATGCCAGAAAGTTCACGCGTTCCAGATCATGTCAGAAGGAAATGCGTGTGCGGCGCTCAGAAACGAGGCTTTCGCAGCCCTGAGGGCGCTTCTCACTCGTGGTTTGACGTGCCCCAGGAGCTGTCACGCGCGTGGGCCTAGCGCTGGGAGCACGTGTCACTCGTTTTTGTTTACGTGCCCCTGGGAGAATCAATAGAGTAGGCCGGCGGAATGCGCGAGGCCTTTCTTAGCATGCTTTTGCGCGTGTTTCTCAGCATGATAGGGAGAGCGAGGTACGAGTGATGACGTGCTGGTGAAGCGAACCCCTGTGGGTGCCTCTTGGTCTTTCTTGGATCGTCGGAAGCTGGAAGAGCTAGAATCAGGAAGACAATGAAACACCCAAGGCGAATCTATGATTTCTGCCTCTTGGGACCCTCTTTTGGGGGATCTCTCGGAGCGTTCTTGGTGCCCGTCGGGTGCCTCGCGAGCTGTCTTGGAACCATCTTGGGCGTCTTGGGGCACTTCTGGCCTTCTCGGGGGCATCTCCGGCCCCGTCGGGCGCGTTTTGGGCCCATGTTTGGCCGGCTGCGCTACCCGAGGGCGCGCGCGACACACCCAGAGAGGAGGAAGGTCGCGAGACTTCCAACATCTTGAGAAAGCAAATTTCAGAGCTCGACCGGGTGAGGGCGAAAGGAAAGTCAAAGTGAGAATCGAGGCCTCGACCTCCACCTTGACTTCCGAACCCACTGTCAAACCCAATTTGATGCCCAGTGTGAAGTTCAAGCATCAAAAAGAGAATCACGGAACGATTTTTAGAGCAAGAGAAAAAGAGTATTAAAAATAGAACAAGAAGAACAATAACATTAGAAAGAGAACAAGAAGATTTGAACGAGAACCAGAGCATTAGAAAATAAGAAGAGTTAGAAAAAGAGAGCAATAAGAAAATAAGATAACAAGAGCACCAGAAAAATAAGAAGAGTCACCTGCACTTGCACGTTTGAATACACTTTCAATTTGTGCTGAAACCCGAAGTGAAAGTCGACCTCGACTTACAGTGTCACTCCCAACGAAGAATCCAAAATAATACAAAGCAGCGAAAGTAGAAAGCTCATTTGAAAGTGAATGTCTTGAAACTTTTCGCGCGTTTACTGCCCCGAGAATCGCCCGAGATCCCAGGAATCACATGAAACCCTTGGGAATCTGGGTGAAACCCAAATCCCAGGCCCTGAAAACTTTACGTTTCTGGTTTTCCGAGGGCAGCATGAGTTTTGGGGCAGTTCACTAATTGCTGAAGGCACGGTGGCGGACATCTATATATTTATACACATATGTATATATATACATACATATATATATATTGATATAGAGCGACCCATACATGCATAAGTATATATATATAGTCATACGTATATGAATACGTATATGCATACATGTATGCATAGATGCATGCAGAAACACATACATCCATGCATGCATGAATACGTACATATGTATAAGCATATATACTCATACACGTGCACATGCATACCCCTGTACGTATCACACACACACACACCTCGGCATTTACATACACACCGACACATGCATATATTGTATATATACATATACATACACTTGCAACTGCCCATGTATGCACGTGCACTCATGAACATGCATATGCACATACAAATTGATGTACCAACACCTATGGCCATACATGCACCTTACATAAACATATACATGTACGTATACATGTAAGTGCATATACATCCGCATATGCATATGCCACACATACAGGTGCATATATCGATGTATATACATAAATAAATATATGTATCCATATGTGTGTGTCTGTGTATGCATACGTTGATGTGGATGCTCGTTTGTATGATTGCATGCATGCGTGTATGGTTGTTGTCTGAGAGAGATGGAGGGAGGGATAGCGAGAGAGAGAGAGAGGGAACACAATCACAATCACACACATGAGGGAGGAGAGCGAGAGAGAGAGAGAGAGAGAAAACACAACACAACAGAAACACGAAGCTAACAAGAAAAAAACAGAGAGAGCAGCAAACCTGGAGGGGATTGTTCAGCGGGGCGCCGCGGAGGCGGAGGCGCTGTGGGGTCCAGACGACTGCCGCACGGCGCTGGAATTGCGCCGGTTGGCCTTCGCGCTGGCGCAGGAGAGCCCAGCTCCGTCGTGCAGCGGCGAGTCGCCGTTGTCGTCGCCGTTCCGGAGCACCCTTGGGTCCGAAGGAGAGGGGTCCAGCAGAGTCCGATCCTGAAGTGTTGCACCGTTCTTGGGCTCGGGTCCATGCAGTCTAGGGCTCGTCATGGGTGAAGGCCAAGGGGTCCTCAGGAGCAGCGTCCCTCATGGCAAGTGATGAAGGGTGGAGGAGGGATGAAGAGGGGGAAGGGCGGGAAGGGAGAATGCGAAGGGGGTAGTGGAGCGGAGGGGAATAGGGAATTCAAGGAGGGGGCGGGGAGGGTAGAGGGCAGAGGATGAGAAGGGGCAAGAGTGAGACAGGGGAAGAGGAGGGGAGGGACGGAAGAGGGGAGTGGAGGGGTGGAGGGGCAGCGGTTGGGAAAAAGAAGAGGGTCGAGCAAGTGAGGAGGGAAGTGAGTGCCAAAGGAGGAGGGATGCCCAGGTGCTTGAAACGACGGACGTTTGCTTTAGAAGGCGTTAAATTCTGAAGTAGACCCATGAGTTGGCATGTTTGGTGCTTGAGTCGTCCGTGTCTACGTCACCCTGAGCACATATCTCGGAACGGTCCAGACGGGGGGCAAGTAATAAACCAAAAGCGGTGACGCCGTCGACGGAGATACGACGGCGGCGCCCGCGAAGTCGACGGCGAAGACGGTGCCGACGCCGTCGACGGCGACGGCGACGGCGATGGCGATGGCGACGGCACCGAGGACAGCGACGGCGACGCTGGTGAGGGTGGCGTCGACGGCGGCGGCGACAGCGACGACTGCGACGACGACAGGAGCAGAGGCAGCGATGATCGGTGACGGCCATGACAACGGAGGCGTCGGCGGCGACGTGGGCGACACCAACAACGGCGGAACCCCCCGAGCAGACGGAGGTCCAAACGGGCTCGTGGGGCCCTTTTTGTTCTCTTGGTCGGGTGCTCTTGGGGGGGATCGGGGTGCCTCATGTTGCACTTGGGGCTCCTGCGGGGCTCATCTGTTCATGTGTGGCCGTGGGTGCGCTCCCTGAGAAGCACAGAGCTCTGCAGGAGGCGGGGCGAGGCGTGGTGCTTGTGTGTGCCTGCATGCCCTCCCCTGCTTGGCCCTCCGCGGGGAGGGGGACTCCCCCCTCTCCTTGCAGGCGCCGCCCCGGATAGCTCGGCCCCGGCCCGGCCAGCGCCCGAGAGCTTCTTGACAGCGCCCAGGCTCTGGGCGTGGGCAGCGCCCGCGGGCCTGGACGTTTCCTGACGGCCCATCGCCGCCGGATTTCGTCGCCCCCTTCGTCGTGGCCCTCGTCGCCGTCGTCGCTGACGTGCCCGGCGTCGGATCGGTCGGTCGGTCCGCGGGCTTGTCGGAGGCTTCGCCGTCTTGGTGTGGCCTCTGCGGTTTCCCGCTGCATGGGGCGAGCCACACATGTCGCCGCGCCGTGGGTTTCTCGTGGTGTCCCGCTACATGGGGCTTGCCGTGGGTTTCTCGTGGTGTCGGTCTCGTCCATTTGGGCGCATCGAGAGCTCACGGCGCGGCGACACGTGATTGCACATCGTGTGCAATGAGGTTATTCTCTTCGTTTGGTTCGGATCCCCCGCGCCCCTGCTATCCACGCCTCTCTTTCCCGGCTCTCCCTCCTGGTGCGCCTCCCGCTCCTCGTCGTCATCCTCCTCTTGCTTCTCCTCCTGTTGCTCCTGATCCAGGCTCATCATCCTCCCTCCCTGCCTCCTGCCAAATGCCCCGAAGGACAAGGCGTCCTCGACGTCGTCGCCTCCGGCCCGTGGCGTACCGCTGCTGCTCCGCATCGTGGAGTTTGGGGAAGGGCTGTGATGGTTTCTTCTGCTTGTTCGAAGTTCCACACCGCTGTCACAGCCGTGCCTCTGAGCGCGCTTGTTGCGAAGCCGTTGCCTCTCATCCTGGTGTTGCTTCCCCACCTCGTCATTCTGCCTCATCTTCCTCTTCGTGTTCATGAGCATTCACATGTACCTTGATGTGCTGCCTCCTCCTCCTAATTACTGTTTCTCTGCCTCCTGTGCTCCTCCTCTGCCTTCCCCCCATCCTCCTCTGTCTCGTTCTCTTCCCACTTCTCCTCCTCCTCCTCCTCCTCCTCCTCCTCCTCCTCCTCCTCCTCCTCCTCCGTCCTCATCTCCCTCGTCCTTGTCGTCGAACATCCACACGTGCCTCGACGCACCTCCTCCTGCCATCTCTCTCTGCCTCCTGTGCTCCTCCTCTGGCCTTTCCCCCCCTCCTCCTCGGCCTCGTTCTCTTCCCGCTTCTTTTCCTTCTCCGTCCTCCGTCCTCCGTCCTCCTCCTTCGGCCTCCTCCTCCGCGTCCTTCTCCTCCTCCACCTCCTCCTCCTCCTCCTCCTCCTCCTCCTCCTCCTCCTCCTCCCTCCTCTCCTCCTCCTCCTCCTCCTCCTCCTCCTCCTCCTCCTCCTCCTCCTCCTCCTCTCCTCCTCCTCCTCCTCCTCCTCCTCCTCCTCCTCCTCCTCCTCCTCCTCCTCTCCTCCTCCTCCTCCTCCTCCTCCTCCTCCTCCTCCTCCTCCTCCCCCTCCTCCTCCTCCTCCTCCTCTCCTCTTCCTCTTCCTCCTCCTCCTCCTTCGTCCTCCTTCTCCGTCCTCCTCCTGCCCCGAGGGGGCCCCTCCCGTAGGGGAGGGGTCGGGACCCTAGGGTCCTCGTGGCGCAGGCGGGGAGCGCCGGGCCCGAGGGGCGAAAAGCCCCCGCACCCCGGGGGACGCCGCCGAAGTGCGGTTTCCTTCCCCCGGGGGGGTCGCCAGGTCCCGTGGCCTCCCCCAGGGCGGTGCTGGATCCCCCCCCAGCGCTCGCCGCCCTGGGGCGGGACCGGCGGCTTGTCTCTGTCGTGTCGTTCGTCCGTGTCGTGTCGTTCGTGTCGTGTCGTCCGTTGCGTCCCCCCGTCGTGTCGCGTCGTGTCGCGTTCCCTTTTTTGGTTCGGTCCTGGGTGTCCCGGGGTCCGAAACCGCGGCCACCTATGGAGTAGGTGGTGGGTAGGTTGGGCGTCGGAGCACGGCTCCGGCGCCCCCTGCCCCGATCAGGGAGCGCGGGGCACGGTCTCCTTGCGTTCCCTGTTCGCGCTCAGGGCACGCCACGGGGGCATGGCCCCGACAGTGGCGCTGCCGCTGCAGTCTCAGCCTCCTGGCTGTGCTGTGAGGAGAGGTGGCCCCCACTCGGTGGGGGTCAAGCAGAGGTCGAGCGTTTTTTTTTTATATAAAAGAATCCGTCCTCCTCCTCCGTCCTCAGCGTCGGAGGCCTGGGCGCCACGAGGTGGGCGTCGGAGGTCTGGGCCCGTCCTCCCCCTCTTCCTCCTCCTCCTCTTCCTTCTCCTCTTCCTCCTCCTCCTCCTCCTCTTCCTCCTCCTCCTCCTCCCCCTCCTCCTCCTCCTCTTCCTCCTCCTCTTGCTCCTCCTCCTCCTCCTCTTGCTCCTCCTCCTCCTCCTCCTCTTCCTCATCCTCCTCCTCCTCCCCTCCTCCTCCTCCTCCTCCTCCTCCTCCCCCTCCTCCTCCTCCTCTTCCTCCTCTTCCTCCTCCTTCTCCTCCGATCTTCATCTCTCCCCCTCCCTCCTTTCCTCTTCCGCACGCGCCTCCCTTCCTCTCCTTCGCTCGCAACCTCCTCGGAGACGCGTCGCAGGGGGCCCGGGCAGGAGATCGAGCTGCTGGCGCTCGGCACGGAGCATCCGGACGTGGTCGCCGCGAGGCGCTGGGTCGAGGACTCGGTCGGCTCCGCGTCCTGGGCGGCAGCGCAGTTCTCTGGGGGGTTCTTACTGAGCGTGGGGGGGAACCCCCCCGACGGGGGTCAACCTCGCCCCGTCGTCGCGCCGCGACGGGGGACGCATCGCCGCGGGCGCGTGGTGGCTGCCCGCGACGGCGGCGGCGAGGGCGACGCTCCCCCAACGCTTATGAAGAAACTCGGAGTTCCTCTACCCTGCTCCCGTTGTCCCCGTCTTGGGCTTCCCAGGAGGCCCTCGTCGCCACCGCTGCTCTCGCTTCGAGATCCTGGTCAGATCGCACCCCGGGAGAGGTCCAGGGAGTGGCGGCATCGGTGCCTGTTGGTTTCCCCAGTTCTCCCAGACATCCGACGTCAGGTTACGGTTTCATGCTTGCTGCTTCTCAAGAGTCTCTGCCTCGGGGGGGGGGCCCAACCACGATCCAGAATAAATATGTGGTCGCCAGCAGGAGGGCGAGAGCTCCGTGGCCCACGTATAAGGCAGATGTACATATGTGCATATATATATATATATACATATATATATGCATGTATGATATATGCGTTTTCACAGGACCGTGACGCCGGAGGTCTGGGTTGAGATGATCTGGCTTGGGGCCAGGACCAGCACGAGAAGGATGAGGAGGGCAAGGAGAAGAGGAGGCGCAGCAGAAGCAGCATGCGAAGGATGAGGAGGAATAGCAGTAGCAGCAGCAGCAGCAGCAGGAGAAGGAGGGCAGACGTACACGGAACACATCAGTGACGTTGCAGTGTACTTTCCGGTCCCGATTCCCGTCCTCATATTTGTCGAAGACGTTTGCGGCGAATCGCCGCCGCCTCCTGCCAAGCGGAAGCGCCCGCGCCCTGAAATCTCGAGCGGCAGCACGGTCGTTCTAGCTGCCTTCGTATTCCCCCAGCGGTATAATAAACCACTGAGAGGGAGACTCGTGAGGGGCTATCTGGGTCCGCATCGGGGCTGTTTTCGCGCTCTCTTCTTTCCTCTTGGGCCTTCTTGGGGGCCGCTGAGGCCATCTGGGCGCTCTCTTGGACAGTCGTAGGGCACACTTGGGCCGTTCGTGGCTTTCAGAGGCCGTCTCGGGGCCTCTCTGGGCCGTCTTCGGACCTCCCTTGAAGGCCGTCTTGGAGCTCTCTGGGACCATCTTGGGCCTTCTTAGGGCGATCTTGTGGGCCTGTTGGGCCGTCCTGGGCTGTCGGAAGCTCGAACAAACGAGCATTCGAACAGCATTGCAAACGTGTGACGAATCGGCTGCCTCCCAAGCTTTCACTCCGATCAACTTCTCTCCTGTCTCACCCTCGGGTGCTCTCACCCCTCGCACGTCTCCTCCTCCTCCTGTTCCCATCCGCATTCTACCCCTCCCGTGACCTAGGCCCTGGCTTGGAGAGCACGGAGCTCTTCGGAATGCGCTCGGACCGCGAGACAGGCATTCACTGAGGCATCCAGTGCCAGAGCAGTCCGAGAACCCTCTCTGGAGGCCCGCGTCAGAGGCCTCCCCCCCTGTTTGTGCCTCCCCCTCCCTGTTGGGGAAACTCGAGTACGCCGGAACTCGAGTTTGCCGACGCCTTTTGGCGAGCGTGTCCCAGATTCTGACAGATCGGTTCTCGTGGGATGCTTGCAGCGGGAGCTCGCGTCAAGTTTCGGATCGGATCTCGTTATTTTTGTTTGATGGCCCTGTCAGGCCAACCTGAGTCCCCCGAACCTGAGTCTTACGTCTCGCCGACCCCTGCCTCACCCGCTCGCAGGCGACGTTGTTTCCCGAATCCCCGCATTCCGCTTGAAAAGTTTGGCCTTCCACAAAAAATGGGAAACCCCCGTCGTAAATGTCCCAGGGTTGGGCCCCAAATTTCTGGTCCATTCGAAAACCCCCCAGAGCCTGGGATAGGGGTCGACATACGGTAGAGGGAAACAATTACTGAACCTTCCCCCTCCCCCAAACTCAAAGTTGGCACGCGCGGGGGAGACTGCGGTCGAGGTGCAGTTAATCAGACCCACCGCCAACCTGGCACAGTTGGGGGAGGGGGAGGCTTTGACAGATGAATGTGGGATGAGGGTTCGCTATTTTTTTCCACCCCTCCTTGTTCGAGTTTTTCCTTTTGAATGCAGCACTGCGGTCCCCACTTCTCCTTCTCCTCCCGCCTCCCGCCCCCCCTCCTTCTTGTCTCCTCTTGCCTTGTGCGCGTTGACAGATGAGTGTGGCATTAGTGTGTTCGCTTCTTTTTCCCGAGGCCTGTGTCCCCGGCCTCCCCCGCACCGTCCGCACCTCTCGGCCGACAGGGCCGCACCCAGCCCGCAGCGCCGGGGCGGCCCCCCCGCACGGGGGCTCCGTGGCCGGCGGGCGCCGCGCACCCGCCGGGATGCTGCAGCTGTCCGAGGGGGCGTCCTCCATCGTCGACGGGGCCTCCGCAGGGGCGTCCCGTGCCTAGGGGCGGGGGGAGGAGGAGGAGGAGGAGGAGAAGGAGGAGGAGGAGGAGGAGGAGGAGGAGGAGGAGGCGAAGGGGGGGATTGGAAGCAGGAGGGGG
>CAUYUJ010014991.1:80000-109477 GCA_963575745.1 Prorocentrum cordatum | reverse complement strand
GTGTGTGCGTATGCGTGTGTGTGTGTGCATGTGTGTGCGTGTGGGTACGTGTGTGCGTGTGTGTTCGTGTGCGTGCGTGTGTGCGTGTGTGCGTGTGTGTGTGTGCGTGTGTGTGTGTGTGCGTGTGTGTGCGTGTGTGCGTGCGCGTGCGCGTGAATGTGCGTGTGTGTTTGTGCGTGTATGTGTGTGTCCGTGTGCGTGCGTAGTCGTGCATGTGCGTGCGTGCGTGTGCGTGTGCGTGTGTGCGTGTGCGTGTGCGTGCGCGTGCGCGTGCGTGTGCGCGTGCGCGTGTGTGTGCGTGTGCGAGTGCGTGTGTGTGTATGTTTGCGTGTGTGTGTGTGTGCTTGCGTGTGTGTGTGTGTGTGTGCGTGTGTGCGCGTGTGCGTGTTTGCGAGTGCGTGTGTGCTTGTGTGCGCGTGAGCCTGTGTGCGCGTGTGCGCGTGTGCGCGTGTGCGCGTGTGCGCGTGTGCCCGTGTGCGCGTGTGCGCGTGGGCGCGTGGGCGCGTGGGCGCATGTGCGCGTGTGCGCGTGGGCGCATGTGCGTGTGCGTGCGTGTGTGAGTGTGTGTGTGTGTGTGTGTGGGTGTGTGTGTGTGTGCGTGTGCGTGTGCGGGCCTGTGTGTGTGTGTGTGCGAGTGCGTGTGTGTTTCTGTGTGTGCGTGTGTGTATGTGTGTGTTGTTCATATGTGTGCAGATGTTTGTGTGTTGCTTTCTGTGGGTGGGGTCCACCGCTCACCTCGCCCCTCCCTTCTCCTCCTCTTGCTCTCGTTGGGGAGGAGAAGGACGGTGGAGGGTGTTGATGGTGGTCGCTGCATGCTGGAAACAAGTCCCGAGCAGAGCGACGCGCATCACGGTCACCACCGCCACGACGACACCGAAAAAGACGACGACGAAGGCGAGGCACGCTTGAGATCCGCACCGAATCACCACTCATGAGGACCACCCGTCTCGGGCGGCGCGCACGGAGGGATGGCGCGAGGGGGTGCGTCGCAGCAGGGCTCCGGCGGGGCCGGAGGGGCTGCTTAGAGGGCCGCGGCCCTCTTTGCGCGCGCCGCCAGGGTCCCGTCCCGCCCTCGTCTATCCGGTGTTTGGGCGATGGCGTGGGCCGTTTTCCTTCTGGCTTCGTTGTCGGGCACAGGGAGAGACGAGAGCACTGCACGAAAACGGCAAACACTGCTTACAGTGGAGGCTCATGCCAGGAAACACCCGGCTGGCCTCCAGGGTGCCCCGGGTTTCTTCCTTGGGTCTCGATGGTTTTGCCATGGGAAGCGTGATGTCCCCACACCAAAAATCAATGGACGTCCTGGGGTCTCAGGGTTGGGTTTCTTGTGGAAGGTTTCTTGCGGTCGGGCCCCTATTTTACCTCGAGCCCTCGTCGCAGCCTTCGCCGCCGCCGTCGCGCCCCCAAGCGCGACGCGGTGATCTTCCTGGCGGGCGAGGCGGCGCAGCTGCTGCGGCGCCAGGCCTGGGCGCCGCCGCGGCGGGGGGGGAAGGCACGCCGTACGCGCGGGAGGCCTCTCCGCGCGGGCCGGAGTGCAGGGAGGCTGGGAGAGGGTCGTTTCGGCGAAACGCAAGTCGAGAGTTCTCCAGAGGAGGAAATGGTACCCATACCTCTACCCTTCACTCGTTTTCCCTTTTGGGGCCTCCTGGGAGGTCCTCGTCGCCACCGCTGGATTCGCCTCGAAATCCTGGTCAGAACGCACCTCGGGAGAGGTCAGGGGAGTAGCGGTATCGGCACCTTTTGGCTTCCCCAGGAGAGGCTCGTTCGAAACGTAAGACTCGAAGAAGAAAAGACGCCATAAACATAAAATTGTTGTCGCTCCGCGCGGGTTTCTTGGATCCGCGCTAGAGGACACATTTCAACCCGCCCGCGGGCGCAACCGCAACCGCAACCGCAACCGCAACTAGAGGGCACATTTCATCCCGCCCGCGGGCGCAACCGCAACCGCAACCGCAACTGGAGGACGCCTTTCAACCCGCCCGCGGGTGCAACCGCAACCGCAACCGCAACTAGAGAGCACATTTCATCCCGCCCGTGGGCGCAACCGCAACCGCAATTAGAGGATTCATTTCAACCCGCCGGGGGGCGCAACCGCAACCGCAACTGGAGGACACATGTCAACCCACCCGCGCCGATGAGGAGGACGAGGAGGAGGAGGAGGCGGAGGCGGAGGAGGAGGAGGTGAACGCGGTTCTCCTCCAGGACATTGCAGCGGGGAGTCCCCATTCCACAGTGTTGCCTTTGAATTCTTCTTCTAGTAAGACGGGAGTTCTTCGGTCGAATGTCGTGGGGGCCTCGTCTACCTTCGCAATGCCGTCTTAAGAAAGCACTCGCGTCGATTAGCGTGTGGTGGTCGACGAGATAGCATCGATTAGCGTCGACTAGTGTCAATTAGCGTCGACTAGCGTCGATTAGCATCGACTCGCAAGAGCCAACACGATAGTTTGGGAGGCTTCCATGTGTAACCGCAGAAATTGCCGAAACTCGGGTTTACCCACGCTCTTTACTGGACCCGTCCTGGATTTTGACCGTCCAGTCTTCGTGGGATGTCTGCAGTGGGAGCTCGCGTCAAATCCCAGGTTGGGTCTCGTCATTTTCCTGTCTGCCCCGTGAGGCGAACCCGAGTTCCTCCATCCCGAGTCTGACGTCTCCCGGATCTTTCAGCGGACGAAGAAAGTCGAACAAACAAAGAAGGTATAAACGTAAATTTACGAAGCGCCACGCGGATATATTGGATCTGTGCTGAAGCCCCTTGGCAGCGCCTGCGACGCCACCCCTGGCCCGTTCCTCGCGCCAGGGTGGGGGGCCCGGCGCCGATCCAAGACATCCGCGCGCAGCTCCGAAAGTTTATGTGTATGCAGTCTTGGGTTTCTCTAGGAATGTGGTCAATGCGCTGCTTCGCCATCGGGGACGCCTGTCCAGGGCGGGCAGGACAGTTTACATCCCTATGGCCCTATGGTGGCGCGTCAGGGCCGATGTTGTTCAGCCGTTCGGGGACAGCGTCCCCGACGGCGGAAACAGGTTGTTGTACACAGGTCTTCGTCCGCTAGTTCGTGGGCGGGCAAAGCAAGCACATCAATATCCACGGTCTCGCGGGCTGGGCCCCTGGGCCGCGCCCCTCCCACCCCCCATGGATACGAAGCGGTTTTGCGCGGATGCCCCGCGCGGAACGTATCCATACGACCGCGTGTCTACGGGATCGCGCCCCGTAAGTCCAGACCGCAAGGGCGTGGATACGAATGCAAACAGTGGCTGAGCCAGCATTTCCATTATTTCTAGCCTTGGCTGGTTCTTGTGTTTCAGATTCGGCCAGCTGTTTATGTTTCCCCCCCGAAGTTGCCAACTCCCACCTTTAATGGCTGCTTTGTGCTTGTTGTTCGGAGGCGTGTTGGGTGCCGTCGGCAGCCCCAGACATCCGTGCTGTCGTCAAACACATGGTGGCATCCAGGATCCGCCTCTGCTCGGCGTCTGTGCCTGTGCCTGCGGTCCCCCCCCCCCCCTCCTCCTCCTCCTCCGGCTCCTCCTCCTCCTCCTCCTCCTCCTCCTCCATCGAATTACAGCCCGCAGGTCCCTGGGACTGGGTCGAGGGTTCTTGGCCCCACGTCTTCACAGGCCCAAGGAGAAAAGCCTCCGAGGCATGGGATTCTCTCATGGGTTTCCCGGAGGCGCTCGAGTGCATCAGCAAGTTGTTGTTTGGGGGTCTTGTGAGGTGTTTCGCGATTTGTAGAAGCGCAGGTTGTCGATGGAGGAGGAGGGGATGCGGATGATGGCCTAGATGATGATTCGCAGTCGACATGGAGGTCTGCACGCAGGAGCCGCCACCACGAGTTCCAGGAGCCCTGTGCGGAGCAGACCCCCCCAAAAAAAAACAACGGGCCGACCCAGCAAGGGTGAGGGGGATCAAGGGCTGTTCCGCCAATGTGCCCAGGTTGTGGACCTAGGGTCTCGGGTCTCTTTGGGATTCTAGAAGGCGTCTTGGAGGCCCCTTGAGGCCCTTTCGGGGCCTCTCGGGGTTGAGCTATTACAGCCAAGACGCTGACATGACAGCCACTTCGGGCCCAGGAGGGGCTATGGTTTTCGGGCCGTTCCTGATGTCGAAGTCTGCGGACATATGCGAAGCCGAGGCTCGCTGGGGCCAGAAGAGCCCATTCGTTCCTTACTCACCGCTCCTTCTGGTAGAACGATAACTGCATCCTTCTTCCCCTCTTTCAAGGATCGAATGGTTATCGTTATTCCTTCGTCTTCTTTGGACGGGCAGATATCCAATCTCCCAAGAGATTGTTGTTTTCCTTCTCTCACACGTAACAGTCGTCCCCCCCAGGGTAGCGGTAACGATGGTACATGTTGGAAGGCGGGGGGTTAGACCCCCCCACACATGTCGGTGCCCGAAGGCATGTTGTGCCGGACTATGTCTATCGCAGCGCACCCCCGTCCCGATGTGCCCCATCATGCCCAAGCGTTACCATTGCCCGCCGCCCCCCCCACAAAGACACCCCAAGCAACGATTGCTACGCGGGAGTAGCGATAACAACCATCACCGACCTCCCCCTACTTCATTTATCTGCCTACCTCTTCCGACCGATGGATTCTCCCCTGCTCCTTGACTCATTAAGCATTCCACTACCCCCAACCCTGATAGCACAATGAGGTTGCGCCATTTCGGTCCCCGGTTTTGAGAGATATCCCTGCTAATATGAGCGGCCCAGCCTGACACATCTGCAAAAAAGGACTCCCTTATCCCTCTGGTTGTCGCCCCTTCTTCCTTGGTCAAGGGAGGAAAAACCACTCGGACCCGACCCTGGGCGTTTGCTAAACAGTCTTGCCTTGCTTGATTCCCTCTTTAGGTGCGTTTACTAAACGACTTCGTGCGTCGGGGTGGTTCTTTTTGGGGTGGATGTTTTGACCTTTACTTATCGGGTTGACCCAAAAGAGGGTCCAGCGACAAGGGGGTGATGCAATAGATTTTGTGCAATATATTTGTGGGGTTACAAGTCATCTGGGGCGTGCACTACATTTCGGGGCGCAAATGTATTGCTGGAATTGTTCGTGCAATACATTACTCTCAATACAATGCAATACAATCCTCCTGCGCCTTAAATTTGCAATACCATTGCCCCAAGTATATTGCACCACCCCCTTTCAGCTGGACCCTCCTGTTGGGCCACCCAAAACTTAGGTCCCCTCCTGAATGCTTGGTGCTGCTCTTATCGCGGACGCCGCCTCGCCGCGCGCCCAGGCCGGCGCCGACGACGAGGCGGCAGCCCCTGGTCTGCGGCCCGCGCCGCACGCTCTGCGGCTGCGGCCCGGCTTCGGCTGGCGCGCGTGGCGCGACCCCCCGCTGGGCGGAGGGGGTCGCTCGCGGGAAGGGTGGGGTCCACGAGAGGGGCGAGGAGGAGGGAGGAGGAGGAGGAGGAGGAGGAGGTCCGTAGCCATTTTGTCTCAAGCCATTTTGGCTCAAGTCCGTAGCGCTTCGCTCGAGGACTGAGCCTTGCTGGCGAAGGGAGTCGCGGCCCCACCAACTTCCATACTGTATTGGGCTGATCCCAAAGTTTAAACTTTTGCGCTACGGCGCCACTTCATAACTCGATAGCTCTTCTGGGTGCTCAATCAGTTGGCACCGGCGAGCCGACGGGATGGGACTCGCTCGAGCAAGAAGCACGGATCGCGAGAGGGAGGACTGGAAGTGCAAATATTGCGTGTACAGTTGGTGGCAGGAGAAAGACATTCGTTTCCTTAACTTAGGCTCTAACTTGCATTGCGCTCGGTGCCGTCTACATAAATGCCGTTTCCGGAGGCGATCGTGGAGCCAACTCGCCCTCACCCCGACCTCAACGCGATGTATCACTTTTTGGGAAAAGCAACGGGACCAGGCCAAGAAGATGGCCGAAATGGAAGAGGAGCGACAGCATCTTCAACGTGAGCCCGCTGCAAAGAAGTCTGCTGGACCCGACGCCAATCCCTTAGACGAAGATGGAGGCGGTACCTTAAGGGCAGCATCTGAGCTCCAGCGCCAGATCGACGACGTCCAGGGAAAACTCAAGAAGCGCCCGCATGCGTTTGTTGCGCAAGTTTCTGCGATGGCACCTGTACGAGAGAGAGGCTGCTCAAGCTGCAAGAGGAACTCTACACCAAGCGTCGTGCAAGCAAACCAGTGGGCATTCAGATTTCCGCCTCGTCCCGCAAAGTGCGCCAACATGGAGGAAACGTTTTCTAAGGCTCCACACGCTCTGGGCGAGTGGAAGGCAGAAGCCGCCAAGTTGTAGGAGTTGGTGGGGCAGGACGAGACCAAAGTCGCAGAGATGCGTCAGCAGTTGTTGGCTCTGGAAAAAAACAGCGCAAGGAACTGGCTGCACGCTCAACTGTGGCATCGCCTGGTGAATCAGGGTTTGTGCAGTCGGCAGCGCTGGGGCCTGAGCACACGGTCGACGCGCTTGAACAGCTCCTCAAGAGCCACGGGGTCGAAGAGGACGTGGTGGGCAAGATCAAGCAGGACGAGGAGCTCACCAAGGTCCTGGTTCCAGCTGCAGCGGCGGCAAGTTCGAAGCAACGGCTGCCACCTGACGCAGCTGGAACAGGTGCAGGTGCAGGCGGTGCGGCGCCCCATTTTTCTACGCCGCCAGCAACGGTTTCTGCGCAGGCTGCCGATGTTGCTGTTCTTCGGGGGCATCTTGATCGCGTCGGCTGCAGGGCTGACGATATGGGCGAAGAGGAGATGCGCCACGTGGCAAGCGAGCTTTTCGCGTGGAGGCAGGAGAAACCTAAGGAGGCGTTCAAGCCGTTCCTAATACATGGGTCGACTTGCGCCCACGGCCCCGCCGGGCGCGCCATTTCTTTCATTCTGGACAAAGACGATGGATCAGCCATTGCCAGAACGCGGCGGGCACCTCCTGCGCACAGGGCAAGGGCAGGCCGACAATATTTTTTTCTTGGCGGATTTAGCGGCGCCCATTGCGAGCGCGATTGGGCAGCGTCTCGCAGTGAAGGAGGCTTTGCCGAGCGGGCTCGTCGCCGCGCCCCTGCGCCCATCCCAGGGGTCCGATGGCAGGGGCGCGCTGCTGGCTGAACACTTGGCCGGGGGGCGGGGCCTCCAACGCAGCCCGCGGGCAACGGGGGGATCGGCCAAGCGCGTCTCCTGGGGGGGCCTGCCAGGCATTTGTCAGCAGAGAAATCCTGGATCTCGCCACACTGGCATCCAGACCGCTCGGGGTGTCAGGCAATGTGCAATTCGCCACCCAGGTTCCTTGTCGCAGAGCTGTCTGGCGACCGCATCAAGGGTTGCGCTGAGCATTGGATCGGAGACTTTCGAGCCGAGCAGTTCCATGGTCCAGAGGTCGGACGGGGCTGGCGCCAGGCTTATCCACGTGTCTACGCAGCGCACCCTGGACGCGAATACGTCACCAGAAGGTTGGAAGCAATGTGCTACCTGCCCTTCGGACCCGAGCAGGTTGCAGGTATTTGCACTGATGCTCGGCGCGAGGCGCGCGAGCATCGGCAGAACTTCTCTCGGATCGCATGCCCGACGCTCGCCGTCGTCGGCGGTCGCGGCATGGCCGAGGCAACCCGAGACCGACAGGTTCGCAGACATGGGCGAGTAAGCCCTTTTTGCTTTCGGCTACACCAGAAGTTCGGGTTCTCGACAACAGAGGCATAAAGCAGGCCACAGCAGGGGGCAAGATGCGAAAAAAATTGGCTTTCGGCCGGGAAGCACAGAACTCAAGGAGTCACCCGAGCAGGCGAAGGTAGAGGCTTCAGGTGCAGAGGGCGCGGGCAAGGTCAATTGCGCGGGCCTCACGTCGTTCGTCGAGTTCGCGGCGCCCAAGCCTGATTGCCGCGCGCCGGCGATGCAGGGGCACCATTGTTTAGACGAAGAGGCGGCCGCGGTGCAGAAGCAAGTGGCAGATGTCGGGCATCGCGGCAGTAGGGGAGCTACTGGAGCTTCTGGCGGAGGAGGTTCTCACGGCGGCGCCGCTCTGCTTGCTCTCTCCAACGTCGCTGTCATGGAGGCGCTTTTTGTCTTGCGCGGGCGAAGTGCGACAATTCGCGAGTGGTAGCTGAGCACGTTCGCTGGGGCGCCCCCGAGGGCATCGCGATGATCTGCGTGTAGCTGCGCGCCGCCGAAGGTTGGTCTGACCGCAATCTGGACATTTTAGGCGCGACCCTCAGTTACTGCGCCACGCTCAGCGCCTTGGGGATGGATGGGGTTGTCCTGGGCGAATGGAACATCGAGCCTTATGAATGGCAGCAGGAGTGGCTGGGGTCCGTCAAAGGGCACCTAAACTACACGGAGGGATCCACTTGTCACGAGTGATCTCGGGCGGCGCATTGGTTACGCCGCGGTTTTCGCAAATGCTTTCGCGCGTCTGGTGCGAGGCGAGGCAATCGCGGATTCCACTTTCAAAACGCGCGGCCCCGTCGCGTTCGGAGCGCTGGACGTTGATGGTCGAGGTTGGACGCGGCAAATTGTTGAAACGTTTGGTTTTTGCTCTGAAGCGCCGGCGGGGGCACGCGCGTTCCCCACGGTCAAAAAACCCGACAAAAGCAGCCGCGATTGCGCAGGTGGCCAAGGACCAGCGCACTTTAACAGCGGCGTGGGATGCAGTGCTCACGGAGCTTAAATTCGATTTCGCTGGCTGGTGGGATCTCATCGGCAAGGATCGACAAAAGCATCTTGGACGCGCTGGGCCGGCGCGCTCGCCGCGGAAGAGCCTCGAGTGGAAGCCACCGCGAAGCGCACCTACATGACCGAGATGGCTCAGATATGGGAGGTGGCAGGTCGCCGGCGCGAGCATTTACCGGCGGCGCAGCCAATTTCAGGAAAATACTACAGCCCCCCCCCTCGGCGGCGAAGGTTTGTCCGATCTCAACGGGACACTGGCCATGGAGGTGCCGCTCTTTTTGGTCAAAAGGGTGGCGCACAGCAAGGGCGTTCTCAAACGCTGAAACCAGGACACGATGCATTTCTTCAAGGATGGACTGGAGTTTTCTCGCGCGCAGGTTTTCGAAGTGTCATTGACAGAATCATCAAGCACGGCGAGAAGGAGGATGATCGGGTTACGCGTGGCAATATGAAAGGTTGGAGACAGTGGGCAGAGAGCTCTCTTCGTGGAGCTGGAGCTCCCCGCGAGCATGCGAAAGTACTTGCCGAGGCGCAGATCGCCAAGACCCTGTTCCAACCAGGGCCGTGCAAGTTGGTTGGCCGCGAGTTCGCGAAGTGGAGAGGCGCTCGGGAGCATCGCGGCCACGCGAAGCTCAAGCTGTCAGACAACATTTCGGAAGGGTATAGGTTACCAAACATGTCGGTCGATTTCCTGAGACAGGTGCCATTCAAATATCCTGCTCGCGCGGCAGAAGGGCAGACGGGGATTGTGCCTAAGTCGTTATGGCAAGTGTGTACTGTTGGATTGGAAATGTTCATCATGCTACATTCCCCATGTGAGATTCTAGGGTTCTGGTCCACTAATAGAATTCCCAATATCTTGGAACGTTTGCCAAAGCCTGGCGGAGGAAGCGGACTTACTGGATTGCATCGTTTAGTAGTTTGAGTTTGGTCGGGGGCTCGCAATGTCATTTCCACGGCAATGACTCAAGCAAGCGGACCTGCCATGCACTTAGGAGCAGAAAGTGCAGGTCGATCGTAGAGCGCACCTGCTTGTGCTGCGCAATAGCACAGCGGAAGTTTTGGCGTGTTACTGGTCAGCGCTGAATTGCGGCGCTGTTGGACGCGCGTGTCGCCGCAGACGTTGATGCAGCAAGCAGCGGAGATGGAGTTTCCAGTCCGGCGTGCTTGGATGGCGCTGCAGTGCCACATGATGCCGAGGATGTTGCGTACGTGCGCGTCGCTGTCAGATGGTTGCAGCCATGCCGCGACGTTCCTCATTGCATTAACGGCCAGCGCGGTCAACAAGATGGAGCTCACTGGAGTGATTCCACGAGGCCTGGCCGACAACATTTCGACCCAGTGGGTCGGTCGCGATTTGGGCAAAATGACGTAGTTATGGGAGGCGCTCAAGGGCTTCATACATGACGTGCGCAAGTTAGGCTTGCCCATTCAAATTGGCAGTCCGGGATTCTTTTCTACGCCCCGTGTTGGCGGCGAGGCCTCCTGTGCATCAGCCGAATTGCGTGCCACACCTGAGAAGAAGCACGTGCGTAATCTTGGCCACGAGTTGCGTGGCACGGCGGCACGTCACGCGGTGGCAAAGAGGCGAAAAGGCGTTTTCAAAGATCGGCCCAAACGAGTTTTATTGTCAAGTAGACGGTCGAGATCAAGATCGCTGCGTTATGGGGGACGGGCTTTTGACTTGCAGTGGGGCACGGAGCTATGGTGAGTGGAGCTTCTGACGCGGAGCCTGGACACTTTCGGAGTGCAGCTGCAAGGGTGGCGGGCTATCCTGGTCGAGGCGCAAGCATCACGCTCTACTTAGTGACGCAGACGGACGCGCAGTTTGATGAAATTGTCGATGCCACCACGGCGCCGCCCTTTGCATTTCATCGCGCGATCTGGAATCAGGAGCAGAGCCTTCAGCGGATCGAGCGGGCTTGGCAAAACTTACTTGAGGGACCCGTCCGTTAGGAGCGGGCGGAGGTGGGGCGCGAACCCAGACGGGGAGGAGAAGGAGGAGCAAGCAACAGGCATGAGGAGAAAAAGGCGATGCGGAGGAGGAGGAGGAGGAGGACCAGGGCAAGCATAAGACGCATCAGCGATGTTGCAATACACCCGTCCTCCAAGCTCCCTCTCCATCAGCCCTGCAAGAATTGATGCTCAATGCTGTAAGTGCCCCATTGAAAGACAACCGTCCTCAATCGCATTCAATTTCCATTCCTGGGACCTCAGCGCCACGAATTAACGTGACTGTTGTGTCATGATGATTTGAAATCGCGCCAGAGCATCATCTCTGGAATTTCAACACAGTAAATCCACGTCACGGTTGCGTCCTGACAATATTGTATGGCGCCAGAGCGCCATTCATGGGACTCCAACCGTGCGAATCCTTACGTACAACTGCTGCAAATTGTCATCACGATTGTGCGCGGCGCTGAAGCGAGAGCCACATAATGAACGATAAGCGCCCTCCATCCTTGAAGCTGCTGCAAACGTTTCGGACGAATATGCGCGGCGCTCTTGCGAAAATCAAATTTGGAATATCCTCCGCCCTCCATCCTTGAAACAGGAGGAGGGGCAGGAGGAGGAGGAGGAGGAGGAGGAGGAGGGAGGAAGAGGAGGTGGAGGAGGAGGTGGATGGGGAGAAACAGGAGGAGGAGGAGGAGGACAGGCTGGGATATTGATTGTGAGGGGCCTCGTTGTTTTAACATGGCTTGTATCGAGTGAAGCGCTCCTCCGCCTCTCTCGGTTGAGTAAATTTTTAGTGTGTTATTATTTTCTGTGTTATCCCCATGTTTTCTTTTTCTCTTTGTCTCTGTCTCTCTCCTGCAACAGGCCAATTCATGCCGATGCGATGCCAATTCATTGCCAACCAATGCCAACGCAATGCCACTTGGAGATTATTGTAGTGGCCTCCGGCCAGTGCCGCCGATCCGGGGGCGCTCCCGATGCGATCTGGTTGGTGGAAGAGGAGGTGGAGGAGTAGGTGGAGGATGAGGCGGGAGGGAGGTGGAGGGAGGGATTGGGCCCCCCTGAGGCCTCCTGGAAGGCCTCTGAGAGGCCTCGTGAGCTTTCTTGGGAGCCTCTTGCGCCGGAAGACTCGAAGTGTTGGGTCGGGTTCCCTCTCTGGGGCTTCTGTTGGGGCCGTCTTGGGGCCTTCTCGGAGCGCCTTGGATGCCTCCGAGGTAGTCCTGGAGACCTCTTGGGCCGTCTTGGGGCCCTCTTGAGTAGCCTTGGGGCTCCTTGGGCAGTTTGGGGCGGTCTTGGGAGCCTCTTTGGCCGTCTTGGTGCGATTTTGGGGGCCTCTTGGGCCGTCCTGGAGCATCGGAAACTCGAAAAGGCGAGCATGTCAAAATCCGTCAAAAACTCTCGGAAGACATACGATTTTGGCCTCATGAGCCCTTTTTGGGGGTGCTGTTGGAGTGCTCTTGGGGCCTCTCGGGGGGCCTTTTGGGCATTCTTCGGGCCTCTTGGGAACTCTTGGAGGCGTCTTGGGCCGTCTCAGAGGTCTCTTGGAGGCCTCTGGGGCCGTCATGACGCCATCTTGGGCCGTCTTGGGTACATCTTGGGCCATCTTCTCGGGCCGGGCGAAAGGGGGGGATTGGGAAAGGGGGGGTTACGAAATTTGCTGCATGCAGCTGGTTTCGGCCCACCGAGGGGCCCATTCCTCGATACATGGCCGCCTCCGGCGCCGGGAGGCGCCGGGAAAATCAGCTACGTGAGCTGATTCTCAAACCCCCCCTTTGCTACCCCCCCCTCCCCCCCGACCCGATCTTCAACATATCTTGCAGCAATCTTGGGCTCTCTGGCATCCGGGGTGGCACTCTGCTGTGTTTTTCCCACGGCCCGACCCTCCCACCCCCCTCGGAAAACGGAGCATAGCGCGTCCCCCCCACCCCCCACCCCCTCTACACCTTGGGCGATGCTTAAGAAAACCTAAGTTTTCGTCCAGAGTCTCGATGATTCTTATTTTTTCAATGTGAATCCGAAGATTTTGATAGAAGTTCTGGGTTTTATTCAATTTCTGAGACTATGAATTTCTTAACCCATGATTTCTTAAGCATTTCGCAGGGTGTACCTTGGCAGAGCCACCCCGGCACCCACCCCCCAGCAGAGCAGAAGCTCAGGAACTGAAGCTGAGGCTACATCTGAGGCTCTTTCAAACTCACACGCCGGATCGGCGGATTTTCTTTCGGTGGGTTTCAACAAGAAACCTTATGTGGATGATGTCATGACGAATCCTTCTTCGGAGGAGTTCGATGGGAGTGCTTACATGGATGGTTTCGACAGGAATCCTCATTTGGAGGATTTCACTCGGAATCTTTCTTGTGGACGATTTCAGTGGGATCCCTTCTGCGGAGAGAGCCATGAAGACTCGCCAGCGCAATGCTAAAGCAGTGACAACGCAATGCCAAACCAATGCCAAGGCGACCCGAATCCGATGCCAATGCAATGTCGTGGGGGGCAATCCTTTGTGGTGGATTTGAATGAGAATCCTTCTACTGGGGGTTGCAATAGGAACCCTTCTGCGAAGGGAGGCACTCGGACTCGCCAGCGCAGTTCCGGCGCAATGCCAACACAATGTTAAAACAATGCCATTTTGGGGAATCCTCTCTTGATGTATGTCAATGAGAATCCTTATTGGATGATGTCATTGCGAACCCATGTTCGGAGGAGTTCAATCGGAATCCTTCAGCGAAGGGCTTCGAATGCAATCCTGCTGTGGAGGATTTCACTGTGAACCCTTCTCGTGTATGTGGGGGGTGTTCATTGGCATCCTTCTTGTTGGGAGGATATATAATACTCCTGTGGAACGTCTGACTAGGACTCGTCCGCGCAATGCCAGCGAGATGCTAAAGCAGTGCCAACGCAATGCCAAACCAATGCCAAGGCGACCCCAATCAAATGCCAATGCTGTGCTAATGGGGGCAATCCTGTGTGGTAGATTCCAATAGGAATCCGACTGGGGGTTGCAATAGGAATCTTTTTGCGAAGGGAGGCATGGAAACTCGCCAGCGCAATGCCAACGCAATGCCAGCGCAATGCCAAAGCGATCTCAAACCCGATGCCAACGCAATGTCGTTGGGGACAATATGTTGTGGTAGATTTCAGGAGGAACCCTCTTGTTGCTGAGGGTTTCCATAGGAACCCTTCTGCGAAGAGGGGGGCGTCAGGACTCGCCGGCGCAATGCTAAAGCAGTGCCAACGTAATGCCAAACCAATGCCAAGGTAACCCCAAGCCCAATGCCAGTGCAATGCCAATGGGGCAATCATTTGTGGCAGACTTCAATAGGAATATGGTCTGTGGACGCGTTTTATTCCTCATATGTAGTGCCACCCGTGTTCTGCTGCTCCCTGCTTTTGAAAGGGGTCCAGCGGCATGGTGTGCTCGGTACGGTGCAACAAAGAGGTTGCATTTGAGACGCGTATGTTTCCTCATCTGTGGTGTCATTTTGCTTTGGGAAACCAAGACAAAACGAAGATCGTGCGCTGGAAAAAAAAAAAAAAAAGGAATATGGTCTGTGGAGGGTTGCAATAGTAATCCTTCTGCGACGGGGGGCATTCGGACTTGCCGGCGCCATGCTCAAACAGTGCCAAACCAATGCCCAGACGGCCCGAATCCGATGCCAATGAGATGTCGTTGGGGGCAATCCTTTGTGGTGGATTTGTATGAGAATCCTTCTTTCGGGGGTGGACAGAACCCCCAACAGTGACACGTCGATTAGTGAATTGTCCGTTTTCGGTTCTCGAGAGGGCGCCGTGGCCGTTATTTTCCAGGCTTGCGCCCGCCAGGTTTGGGCCTCAGGTCGTTTTCGCTAAACCACGTTTTACTAAAGGGGGGTCTGTCCATCCCCGATTCTTCTGGAGGCTGCTAGGTTGCAGTAGCAACCCTCTGCGAAGGGAGGCACTCGGATTCGCCAGCGCAATGCCAGCGCACTTCCAACGCAGTGCCAACACAGTGTTACACCAATGCCACTGGGGGGCATCCTCTCTGAATGTATTTCCATGAGATGATGTCATTGCGAACCCATGTCCGGAGGATTTCAAAAGGAATCTTTCTGTGAGGGGCTTCGGGTGCAATCCTTCTGTGGAGGAGTTCAATGCGAACCCTTCTGGTGTATGTGGGGGGCCACTAGGCATCCTTCTTCTTGGGGTAGATTAGTAAGAATCCTCCTCTGGAGCGCCCGATTAGGATTCGCCAGCGCAGTGCCAACGCAATGCAAAACCAATGTCATGGCGATCCCAATCCAATGCCAAAGCAATGCCAATGGGGGCAATCATTTGTGGTAGATTTCAAAGGGATCCTTGTTGTGGAGTGTTTCAATCGAAATCTTCTTGCGAAGGGAGTAATTAGGATGCACCAGCGCAATGCCAAAGTTGCGCCAACGCAATGCCAGCACAATGCCAAGGCGGCCCGAAACCAATGCCAATTCAATGCCAATGTGGGAAATCCTTTCTGGTAGATTCCCCTTCAGTGGAGGGCTTCGCATGGAATCCTTCTGTGGAGGATTTCAATATGAAACCTTTTTTGTGGAGGGTTTCAATAGGACTCCTTCTTATGGAGGGTTTCAATGGGAGTCCTTCTGGGGAGGATTCCAGTCGGATTCGCCAACGCAATGCTTGCGAAGTGCCAGCGCATTGCCAAAGCGCAACAAAGTACAATTCCAGCGCAATGCCAAACCATTGCCAAACCAATGCCGATGCAATGCCAACGGGGGGATTCGTTCTGTCGAAGCATCTCAATAGCAATCCTTTTGCAGGTGATTCCAATCGGAACCAATATGGGGAGGATTTCAATAGCAACCCTTCTTGTGGGGGCTTTCAACCGGAATCCTTCCAGAGGTGAATCCAGATCAGGCCACGTCGGTTTCTTCTGTTTCGCCGCCCCCCCCCCCCCCCCCGGGCGGGGAACAAACAAACAAACAAAAAGTTGGGCGGCCGCGCCGCCGAATTTTTTATGATTTGTTTTTTTCTCTCGGGGGGGGGGGGGAGGAAGTGAGGAGGATTTGGTGAGGCGGAGGAGGAGGAGAAGATGAGGAGGAGACTCTAGACTCGTGGTCTCGCCTCATCCTCCCCCCGAGAAAATCAGAAACAAACAAGAAAACAAGAAAACAAGAAAACAACAACAACAACAACAACAACACCAACAACAACAACAACAATCATTTTACCCGAACGCGTGGTGTTCTCCCCAGTGCCAGGGTTTTCATACGACACCAGGCAATACCCCCACTTCGTGGGGGGGCATTACAAGCTCTACCAAATATCCAAACGACTCTTCGCGACCACCCAAACCCAGCTTCCCGCCCTATGACGTTGGGACACTTCACTTCGTGGCGTGCGGACGACCGTGGCTACTACACTGGCGTGGGGTACACACCCACAGAACTTGGTCACTTATTCGGGGCGCGCATGTGCCCAGCATGGTGCAATTGTGCCATACAATACATAATACAGAGAGACAGAGAGAGAGAGACAGAGAGCAGACAGAGAGAGAGACAGAGAGAGCGGAGTTGGTCACATTTTTGGGTCAAGTTCCTGGGATGATGGGAATACACAACTCTGTTACATTTGATAGTGTGCACGACACACATGAGATGATACGTACTCGCAAGATAGTTGGTCACATTTGTGGAATTCCTGGGCGGATGTGGGGATACACAAATACCTTTGTTACCAGTGCTAGACATGGTACAGACACTGAGAGAGAGAAGGCGAGACAGAGGAAGAGAGCGGGAGAGAGAGAGACAAAGAGAGAGAGACAGAGAGAGAGGAGTTCGTCACATTTGTTCATCAAATTCCTGTGCCGAAGTGGGAATACGCAAAGGCATCAGTTGCATATGACCCGTAGGGTACATGGTACACATGATCATGGTACGTACGCACAAGATGGTTGATCACATCTTTAGGGCAAATTCCTGAGGGATGTGGGAATACACAAGAGAGAGAGGCGATATGGTTTTCCCGATGGTTGTCTCGATGGTTGTCCCGATGGTTGTCCTGATGATCGTGGTTGTCCCGATCGTCGTCCCCATGGTTGTCCCGATAGTTGTCCTGATGGTTATGGTTGTCCCGATCGTTGTCCACATGATTGTCCCGCTGGTTGTCCCGATGGTTGTTCGGATGGTTGTCCCGATGGTTGTCCCGATGGTTGTCGCGATGCTGCCATACTTTCTTTTTCTATCGCCCAGCCTCGGCGAACAGTGCCGGCGGGGGAACAGGGAGCATACTGCCAGAGCGCACTCATACTGTCATGAGCGGCCAAGGGCATGCGGCATACGGAACGGCACTCATACTGTCATGAGCGGCCAACGGCATACAGCCTACAGACGCGAAGGCTCCTCCTCCTGGGTCCCGTCCGTGATGGCGCCAATCCGCGGCGATACCTGAGGCTGGACAGGTGGCAGCACGGAGGCCATACGCGTCGCAATGGCGACATCAGGGATGTGTCCGAGCACGATGCTCATACGCCTGCTCGCGGATGCCGGGCCCGTGGCTGCGAGAGGAAATACCGCGTGCGCGCGCGAAGAAAAAACGAATCTGTCCCGCATGGTATTATTTGACAGGGATGATGGCCCTGGCAGGTGCGCAACCGTTGTCGCAGAAGTTCGAAAAAGTTGCTCGCAAAAGCCCGTTTGACAGAAATGTTGAAAAAGTGTTGGGTTTCCTACGAATCCGCAAGAGCGCGCGGGATGAGATTTTGACATTTTTTTGTTGAAAAACCATTGTTTTTTGATGTTTTTATGTTGAAATCGCTCCGAACACTAAGCTTTTGGAAGGATTTCGTCTTGCGCGCGCGAATGTCCACTTTACCTTATTTTTTGCAAGGGATTCTTGAAATTTGATTATATTAGAACAAGAAATGTCATTTTATAGTGTTTTTTGCAAGGGAAAGCGGGGGGGAACAAAACAACCGGATCTTGATCACATCGAATTACCTGAGGCTTCCTCACGAAAATGATGAAAATGTAGCTGCGGCCTAGGCGGCGCAGGGGGGCCGTGCACCAGGGGTCCCAACAATAATTATTCTTTAGAATTAATAATGTTCAACAACAACAACAGCAGCAGCAACAGCAACAACAACAACAACATCAACAACAACACCAACACCAACACCAACACCAACACCAACAACAACAACAGCAGCAGCAGCAACAACAACAACAACAAACAGCGCGATGCAGAGGTTTTTTTTTTGTTTTGGGGGGGAGGCGGAGGAGGAGGAGGAGGAAGAGGAGGAGGAGGGGGAGGAGGAGGAGTGACAAAAACACATCAATCTGGGAGGTGGGGAGGAGGAGGAGGAGGAGAATGAGGAGGAAGAGGAAGAGGAGGAGGAGGAGGAGGAGGAGGGAAAGCAGGAGAGAAGAGGAAAAGAAAGAGGAGTAATGTTGCGTTACCCCTAAGGAAAAGCATACGAAAACACCACTCGAAAGGCGAGGTCCCTCACAATCCCCCGTTCTCGAGGAGGAGGCGGAGGAGGAGGAGGAGGAGGAGGAGGAGTAAAAGGAGGAGAAAAACGTGGAGGAGGAGGAGGAGGCGGAGGAGGAGGAGGAGGAGGAATATGACACAGAAGAAGAAGAAGAGGCGGAGGAGGAGGAGGAGGAGGCGGAGGAGGAGGCGCGAGGGATAGGCCCAGAGTCCAGAGAGTCGGAGGAGCGGCCCCACCCGAGCTGCGGAGGTACGGCGTCATGCTGCTGCCTCCGGAGGACGCCCCGGTGCGAGGGGATGCCGAGGACCGGTGAGCGTCGTCGTTGTCGTGGTCGTAATCGTTGCTTACTCATTGTTCTGCCGATCGGCGCGGGCCCTCGCACCCCCCCTCCCCCTCCCCACGTGGAGTAGATATTGGCTGTCTTTGGCGCCTGTTTCAGGCAGGTGGAGTTTCCTCCACAGGACGCACTGTTGCAAGCAGTCGCATTAAGCAGTGTCGTCGTCGTGGTTGCGATCGTGGTCTGACGGGGATGGGCTTCCCTGTATCGGGTGGGGGCTGGACAAGAATACATCTTTCCGGAGCTTTCCGGAGCGCTCTGAGAAGGCCGCCGCGCCCGATACAGTAGGCTTGCGGGGTCCCAGAGATCTTCGATTTACCTTTGTTCGACCTGATCATTGTCCTGTCTGCGTCTTAAGGTCGTCGGTCGTTATCGTGGCGGCTTTCCACCTTCGGGACGCTCTCCAGCAAATGTGCCTCGCCGAGAGCGTTCCAGGGGTACCCGGATCGTCCCGAACGGCAACAGAAGATTCGAGTTGTGATCAGAGAAACCAAACGATAAGGAAGGTCACCTGTATCCAAAGAGGGAGATCCAAGGGGAGGGTGTGGGAGGAGCGGGGTTATCGAAGGGGTGGGAGGGATGGGACGAGAGCAGGGGAGGGGGGAACGAAGCGGAGCAAGAGCTGGAGGCAGGGAGGAGGAGATTGTAGGAGGGATGCTAAGGGAGGAGCGGAGAGATGGATGGAGGGAGGGAGGAGGAGCAGGAGGAGGAGTGAGTGTTATGGGGGAGGGAGGGGGAGAAGGAGGGAGCAGGGAGGACAGAGGAAGGAAGGACGAAGGCGGAGGGAGGAGGAAGGAGTAAAGGCACAATGAGCATGAAGATTGCCAGGGTAAGCCCAGAATGTATCAACGATTCTGCACCTACCCGTGCGATGCAGTCGCAAGCGAGAGTGCCATGTTGTAGGAGCCGCGCTCTAGTTATATTCCATGTTTGCACAGATTCCACTTTCCGCGTTCGATATACAGTCGGAGGAAGTAGCAAGCGAAAGACTCGCCTGGAAAAGGAACCGCCGTCCACATCTGCAGCTGCTGTGAGCTGGTGAGACGTTTGTGTGTGTGTGTGTGCGCTGTCGTTGTGGCGAGAGCTACACATTGAAACCATCCTCCGCGCCACGCGTGTATGTGTTGCAATATTGCGCGGCGAATGTGCACGGTGCTGACGCGGAAGCCATGCAACACATGTCAGTTCCATCGGTGATTCTGGAGTAGACGTTTAAGACGAATTTGCGCGGCGGTATGGCGAGAGCCACTTGGTGATCACGGGTGGCATTCCATATAGGTTCTGGAAAATTGAATTAAGATGGCCACTACCCGTGAGAGCGCCAATATGATGTGAGAGTGCGTGTGTGTGTGTGTGTTTGTGTTTGTGTGTGTGTTTGTGTTAGTGTTTGTGTTTGTGTTTGTGTGTTTTTGTGTGTGTGTGTGGGGGGGGGGGGGGTATGCGTGCGTATGCCTCTACGGGTAGGGAGCCTCTACGATCGCCACCCTCCCGCTGGGCAGGCTGGGACGCGCAAGGAAAAAATGATTGTGTTGGTGTCTGTGTCTGTAAATGTGGTGCTTGGGGTGGGGGATGCATTTAAGTCGGGCCTGTCCCATTACAGGAGGAATATTCAAAGACGGTGCATGGGATATGATGGCACGCTGATCGTCGCCCGGCTCGATTTCCATAAAGTGACCGGGAGCCGCTCTTGGGTGCTTTTCCGTGTGGGACACACATTTGGGAGACCTTCGTGAGACCGCTTAAGGAAAGCTCTGGTGGACGCTAGAAGACCTTATTGGGCTGCTGTAGAAAGACCTCCTTGAGCCGCTTAAAGCTGGACCCACCTGGGCCGCTTTAGGAAGGCCCCCCTGGGCGGCTTAGAAAAACCTTTTAACGAGCCGGCTCATTGCGCTGCTCAAAGGAGCCCTCATTGGGCTGCTTAAAAAAGGCCGCATCGGTCTGCTTAAAGATCGTTTTTGGGGGTTGTTTCAACAAGGCCTTTCTTGGCCGTATGAGGAAGGCCTTACTCGGTTGCGTTATTGGCCTGCTTCAAAAATGCAATTTTGGTGTGGTTGTTTCATGAAGGCCTTATTCAGCTGCTTTAGCGAGGCCATATCGGGTTGCTCGACGAAGGCCCTCTCGGGTCGTTTGAAGAAGGCCCAAATGGTTTGGGTTTTTTATTCCCGAGAACGCATTCTGTACTCTCGGGGGGGGGGGGGGGGCAGATGGAAAATCACCCTGAAATGGTTCCGTTGTGATTTTCCTTTTGGCGCCCGGTGCAATATGCAGGCGACCAGGAGGGCAAGGACGCGCACGCCACAGCCTTTCAGCACCTCCGCGTCGCCTTCGACCACCTTATGAAATCCTGATGCCCCGGCCGCGCTCGGGTGGGCACGGGCATGTTCGCAATCGGAACGAATGGGACCCCACCTGGCGAGGCGAGTGTTTTCGGAAGAGTTGGTCGTGTGGTCGTCGCTCGGGACCACGAGCATGCGAAGTGGAACGCGCGAGAAGAGGTTGCCGCTTCAGACGGATTTGTTTTGGCCGCTGCTGACAGAAGGTGCCCCTGGAGAATCAGATCTTGAGATCATGGAGACCGCAGCGAAATTGCATTTGATTGTACATGCCCGCGCGACGATGCGCAAGGCGGTGAATCGCCTGCTTGGTAACTTGGCCGAGCCAGCAATGAGGGCATCACGTTTGGGGGCGTCCCGCGCGACTTCACTCAGGCCTCCGCGGCCGAGGAATGGCGCGCCGGCGTCGACGCGAGGCCGCCAGGGTCCACCTCTGACGCCAGCAGCGCGGAAGCGCCCACCTGGCGCCGGGGCAAAGCCATGTTCCCGAAGGACTGCCAGCAGCAGCCGCCAGCTGCCATGATGCCGCGATCCAGTAACGCGGCGGCTATCCCTTCCAACCTCCCCGCGCCCCCGTTCTCACCCTCCCGTTTCCCCTCCTGCCTGCTCATGCCCCCCACGCCTACGTTTTCCGACCGTATCCCACCCCCCGCCTCTTCCGACCGCCCCCATCCTACCTGCTTTTCCAGCTGCAGGACTTCATAGGCGCGCGCGAGTTCGGATTTCTTGCGCCCCCAGGCGAGAAACGCTGCGAAGATTCCGGTACCTCGGCCCGAGTGAGTATCCATCCCTCTGCTCCTCCAGCAATGGCGAAACAGTAGGCGCTCGCCACGCCAGAGAGGCGCGCCCCCCTGGCCCTGCGCTCACCTGTGGACGCAGCCTGGGGAATTGCTTCGATTAAAAAACAGAGACGTAAAAAGAAATACCAAAGTGCGACTTCTGCCTCAGAGACACGCCCCTCGCCCAGCCCTCAGTTGAGCGGAAGATCGGGACAAATCGGAACCAGAGATTCTGGAAGTGTCCCAGAGAAAAATAGAACGCCGATTTGCGGGGCGCAGCGCGCGCGCTCGCAGAAGTCCCCCGCGATGCGTTCGAGGGCTTGAGGAGCCCAAGTAACACATGGGCCCTCAATTGAACTGTTGAGGGCGGGCAGAAAAACTGGTCTGCACGAGCATTGGGAGCGGGTGCGCGGCTTGCACGGGGGGCGCTGTAGGTTAGCGTTTCAGGGGCCCGGGCGCCGGCCGACGCGCTGATGGGGGGCCCGAGAATGCGTCGCGCACATGACGCCAGTGGCGCCATGGAGGCAGCATTTTCGGTCGCAGTGGGGCGGGCGCCCCGCCGCGCGCGCCGCGGCGACAGCTCTCTTGGGCGCCCGCCCGCCGCCGTGGACGTAGCGGGCCCAGCTGGTCTCGCGGTCGGCGCGCGGCGGGTCGGCAGCCGCGACGCTGGCGACCTGAAAGTGCTTCGAAAGTGTTTCTCCCGAGCCCGGGGCCATTGCACGTTTTCGGCGGCGCGCGCAGCTCGCAGAAAGAATTGCCACGTCCGTCGGCGGCCAGTTGGCTGTCGCCGCGCAGAAGTACCGGCGGATGGCGCGGTCCACGCTCAGCGCAGAGAGCGTCCATGAGCGCGGGCTCGTCGAGGGCCAGGGGGAAGGGCCCCGCGGTCGGGGCCATCGCGGCCCGCGATTTCCACGGCCCCCACCCCGGGCGCGCGAGGACCTGCTGGGCGCCGCCGCAGACCGATTTCAGAGAATCTCGGAACCAGAAATCCTGGCGCGCCAAATTTCGCGGGCCGAAAAACTCTCAGAGAGTTTCGGCCAGCTCGGGGGTTTCGGGTTCATGGGAATGTTTTCAGAGAATCTCGGAACCAGAAATCCTGGCGCGCCAAATTTCGCGGGCCGAAAAACTCTCAGAGAGTTTCGGCCAGCTCGGGGGTTTCGGGTTCATGGGAATGTTTCAAGCGGGGTGGCTAGTTTAGAGATTGTCAGAGATTCTCAGAGAAGTCCGGGCGCGAGAATTGAGCGCGCCCCGTTTTCTGGTCTGTGAATTTCTGAAAAGCGGTTTCTTCAGGTTTTACCGGATTTCCCGGCGCCTTGTTGTCAGCCAGAGACGAGCGACTGGCTGGCGCCGCGCCCGATGTTTCCGGCTTTGCGAACTCGGTCCTCGATTCCCTGGGGGCCCGCGGGCCACTGGGCCAATCGCGAGGTTGCCGAGGCCCCCGGGCGGCTGCACGCGATTGTCTCGGAAACCGGAGTCGGGCATCCATGGTGGGCGCCCGCGCGTGCGCGCCAGGTGTCCGCGAGAGCATTCGGTGGCGGATCTTCCCTGGCGCGGGGACCTTCCAAAGTCTTTCTTGCGTTTTCTCTACGGTTATTTCGGCGCGCTTCGGGGCGCCTGGGGCGGCGCGGGGAAGTCGCCGGGCCGCGCGCGTTTTTTTTTTGGCCCATGCCTTCTTGGGCATTATCGCGGTGTTGCGTGGCCGAAGAGGTCACCGAGTAACGCGCGATTGGACATTCACGTGTATTTCGTTGCGTTGGTTGCGTGATTGTTTTGGCGGTCCGCCTCCTCGGGGCTTCCTCGGGGCCTCAAGTTTGTTTCGTTGACGTCGGGCCTTCCGGAGTGAGGCGCGATTGGCGCTGAATTCCCTCTGGCGTGCGCGTGGCCAAATACGAGCCGCGGCCTCGTCCGCGCATGGGCGCGTTTCCTCCCCGGCGAAGCCGATGGCGCCAACGGGGTGGCAGGCCCGTTCGGCGGCGCCCCCGGTGATTTGAAAAACCGAGCATGATGTTTATCCCCGTCAAACTTTGCCCCGATCCTGGCTTCATTTTAAGCCCGTCTGGCCGCGGCGAAACAGGAAGCGCTCGCCGCGCTGGCGAGTTCTTTCGACCGACGCGCAGAGGGGGAACGCAATGTCGCCCCGAACAGAACCGCAGTTCAAGGACCAACGCGAAACACATAAAGAAATCCGCGCCAGGGACGCGCCCCTCGCCGCGCCCCGCTGGCCAGAGCGAAACAGCGGGCGCCCGTCCCGCTACGCCGGCGCCGCGCGCCCCTTCGCCCGGCGCACGGGTGGAAATTGCCCCCCGATAAGGCCTCATTCTCCAATGGGCACAGATGCCCAAGAGGCGTGTTCAAGTTTTGTTTCACGGGCATTTGCCTTGCGCCCCGCCATGCGGGCAACTGCGAAACCGCCCGCGCGCGCCGCGCCAGCCACTTATCCCGCGCGCAGAGGTAAGACGTCGCCCCAAGAAACCAGGATGGGCCGCGCAAACTCCGAGGGGGGCGCGCGCTAACCCCAACCAATGCCGCCCCGACGCTACAAAATAACTCATCGCACCGTCATCCCCGGAGAAATCCACCGCGCGTCTCCCACGGCAAGTTCCATCCGCATCGTTGCGCCCCTTGGCGCGCGCTCCTGCTTCGAGCGGGCCGGGGCGGGGATCGGCGCGGCCGCCCAGGCAAAGCCACGGCGAGCCTCTTGGGCGAGCTTCGGCGAATTAGCGAAGTCGTGGCTGGCTCTCGTGAGAAATTTGCTTTCGGGCGCGATTTGTTGTCGGCGCGGCCAGCCCCTGTTCAGCAATGGGGGTCGTGGCCAACCCTGGCGAATTAATTGTTTGAGTTATGGCGTGATCCAACCAGTTCTTGGCGTCGCGGCTACATCTATCTACGTATATGGATCGTGGCTGCTTTTCAGTCAGTTGTTTGGCGCGTGCGTAATAATCATCAAATCGTGCGTCGCTGGCCCCGCCCAATTACTTATCGAGCTGTGGGTCATGTCGACCTGGCATCTGCGGGCCCAGGGCGCGCGCGGTTCGGCGCTGCGTTCGCGGCCCGCGCGGCGCAATTCTCCGCGCTTCGCGCGCCCCCGCCAACCCGTCCAGGAAACATGCCCGCAAAAGCGGACGGGGGAGATGACGGCGGGGCGCGCGCAGCGAAATTGTGCGGGCGACCAAGGTGAACGGAGAGGCTCTGGGAGCAGGGTGGGCGGTTTTGAAGGACGTCGTCGGACCACCCCGGCGGCCCGCATGGGGGCGCGGGAACGAAGAGGAGCGCGGGGGGAGGGGGGGGGAGGAGGAGGAGGAGGAGGAGGAGGAGGAGGAGGAGGAGGAGGAGGAGGAGGAGGAGGAGGGGGAGGAGGAGGAGGAGGAGGAGGAGGAGGAGGAGGAGGAGAGGAGGAGGAGGAGGAGGAGGAGGAGAGGAGGAGGAGGAGGAGGAGGAGGAGGAGGAGGAGGAGGGGAGGAGGTGGAGGAGGACGACGACGAGGAGGAGGAGAAAGACGAAGAGAAGGAGGAGGAGGGAGACGACGGATGGGGGAGGAGGAGGCAGAGAACTGGGAGGATAATGCAGAGGAGGAGGAGGAGGGGGAGAAAGAGAAAGAGGAGGAGAAGGGGAGGAGGAGGAGCAGGAGGAGGAGGGGGAGACGGAAAACGACCACGACCACGACCGCGACGAGGAAGGGGGACAACAGGACAACGGAACCGACGAGGGCTAGGGCGAGGGCGAAAAGGATGGGGAGGAGGGCGACGACGACGAAGACAGAGCTGTCAAAATCGCTTTTGGGAGCCTTCGAGGGTTGTTGGGGTCCTCTTGAGGCCCTTCGAGTGGGTCTCGGGGCCCTTGTGGAGGCTCTGGGGGGCCTCTCGGGGCCATCTTGGAGGCTGTCGATCGAAGGGTGGGGGGCCCCCCGGTTTCTGCCCCCCCCCGCGCGCCTTTTCTGTGGCCCACCAAATCATGTGTTGGGGCGCTGTTGCGCCGTTTTTGGGCCGACATTCGGCGCTCTGGGCGCCGCGTCGGGGCCTCTCGGGCCCGCCGTCGTGACATGTCGGCGCCAGTTCGAAGCCCAAGGCGAGGAAGACAACAGTCGCTGAGGGGGCCCGACAGCATTTGGGAACGCGATGTGGCCCCCGTCGGGTCTTCCGGAGATATGTCGGACGCGAGTTGGAACCGTCGCCGAAAAGCCCGAAGCCCTTGTCGCGCTCGGGCGGGCGCGGGTAAGTTCTTAGACGGGGCGCCGGGGATCCCAGCAGGCGCGGCGAGCGTTTGTGGCACATATGGTCGCGCGGTCGGCGCCCTCGATCACGGGCATGTCAAGCGGGGCGCGCGAGGGGGGCCCGCCGATTTCAGGCGGGAGGTCTCGCGGCCGCCGCTCACAGATCTCTGATGCCATGGAGACTCAAATGTTTGATGCCATGGAGACTGCAGCGAAGCTGCATTCGACTGCGCATTCCAGCGCGAAGATGCGCAATGCAATGAAGCGCCTGTTTGATCCCCGAGAGCGGGCCGGGCCAGCAATGGGGGCATGCCTGAGAGACGCCCCGCGCGATTTCATTTTGGCTTTCGCGGCCGCAGAATGGCGCGTCGGCGTCGGCACGATGCCTCCAGGGCCCACCTCTGATGCCAGAAGTGCGAAAGTGTCCAGCTGACGCCGGGGCAAGGCCACGCTCCCGAAGGGCTGCCAACAGCAGTCGCCAGCCGCCATGGTGCCGCGCTTCAGTAACACCGCAGCTACCACCTCCTACTCCCGTCCTGCTTTGTTCATGCCTCGCCTTCCTACGCGCCCCAACCGTTTCCCACCTTCCTCGCGCCCCTCGGCTGCCCCCCCCCTGCCTCCCGCCCCCGCCACAGGAATGTCACAGGCCTGGCCGGCTCCGGAATTGTTGCGCCCCTTCTGCGAAAAATACCGCGAATATTCTGATATCCCAGATGACCTTCCACCCCTCCGCCCCTCCAGTAATGGCGAAACAGGAGGTGCTCTCCACGTCGACGGCGCGCGCCCCCTGACCCAGCGCGCAGAGGTAAATGTAGACCCGGGACAGCCTCGACTTAAAAATACACGCAACAGAAACGTTTCGAAATGTATTCTTCTGTTTCAGAGACGCGCCCCTCGCTCGACCCGTCAGGCGACGGCGAAGCAGTTGGCGTTCGCCGCACCAGGGGCGCGCGTTCCTTCGACCGACGCGCAAAGGGAAAATGCCGCCCCGAGAAAGCCACGGTTCATGAACCAACGCAAGAGACGCGTTGAAATTTGCGCCCTATCGCGCCAGGGACACGCCCCATCGCCCCGCCCCGCTGCCCACGGCGAAAGAGTGGGCGCCTGCCGCGCCGGCGCCGCGCGTTCTTTCGTCCAGCGCGCACGTGCAAATTGCTGCCCCGAGAATCTGCTTTTTCATGCCAACAAGCACATACGCCGAAAATGCGTTTTATCTTTTCTGTGTTCCGTTTCGAGTGAGCGCTTTTCGGTCGTGTTTAGCCGTGGCCGAACACTGTGTGTGTGTGTGTGCGTGTGTGTGTGTGTGTGCGTGTGTGTGTGTGTGTGGGGGGGGGGGGGGGGCGTTTTTGTTGCGTTTACTTGTTGGGGCCTTGATCAATTATCATTCGTTGCTGGCGCCGTGGTCGGCCAGAGCTACTGATCGGCTGCGCGGCGCATTCGGAAATTGATCGAGGCCGTAGGTCACCATGAGTAATTCTGCAGGCTTGGGCGAGCTTCAGCGAATTAGCGAAGTCGTGGATGACTCCCGTTCGGAATTAAAGTTTCGGCGCGAGTTGTTGACGGCGTGGCCTGCTCGAGCTCAGCATGGAGGTCGTGACCAAGGCCGGCGAATGAATTGTTTGAGTCATGGCAAAATCCGGCCAGTTTTTGGCGTTTCGGCTAAATCTATAGTTAAATGGATCGTGGCGATGTTCAGTTCGTTGTTTGGCATGTGCATAATATTCATTCAATGCGTCGGTGGCATCGTCGAACGAAGTATCGAAGTGTGGGCCATGTCGAACTAATCTTTGCGGGCCGCGGGCATGCGTGGCCAGGTTGCGTTTGTGGCCCACGCATCGCAATGTTCCACGCTTCGCGCATCCCCACAGGCCCTTTCAGAAAACCTGCCCGTAAGAGCGGACGGGGGGGAAATGACGACGGGGCGCGCGCGGTGAAATTGGGCGCGCGTCCGCGGCGAACAGAGAGAGAGACATCTGGGAGTAGGTGGGTGGTTTCGGAGGGCGCCGTCGGGCCACCCCGGTGGCCCGCGCGGGGGCGAGGGAAGGGGGGGGAGGGGGGGGGGCGTAGGAAAAAAGGATGGAGAAGGAGGAGGAGGAGGAGGAGGAGGAGAAACAAGAAGAGGAGGAGTACGACGACGAGGAGAAGGAGGCGGAGGAGGAAGAGGAATATAACTTGGATGATAAGGAAGAGGAGGACAAGGATAATGACGAAAAGGACAACGACCACGACCACGACTTCGACGAGGAAAGGGAACAACATGAAAACGGAATCCACGAGGGCAATGACGAGAACGAGGAGGCGGTTGAGGAGGACAACGAGGACGACGACAGAGCCGTCAAAATCGTTTCTTGGAACCTTATCGGCGTTTTGTTGAGGGGTGTTGGGGTCCTTTGGGGGACCTTTTGGGTGGGTCTTGGGGCCCTCTTGGGGGCTCTGGAGGGCCTCACGGGGCCATCTTGGAGGCTATCGATCCAAAGGTGGGGGAGGGCCGCCTTCCGCCCCCCGCGCGCCCTTCTGCGGCCCTCCAAATCGCATGTTCGGTTGCTGTTGCGACGTTTTTGGGCCGATCTTCGGCGTTCTTCGGCTCTTCGGGCATTGGCGAAACAGCTGGCGCGTGGCGCGCCCGTCATTCATCCTGCGCGCCGAGGCGCGATGTCGCCCCGAGGAAAAATTGCTACCACATAGGACCCGAATGCTGGCACTGACCTCTCCAAGCCAAAGCCGCACGAACGCCACGAAACACCGCACTGCGCCATCGCCCCCCGCGATATCCACCGCATGTTTCCCAGGGCAAGTCCTTTCGGTGTCATGGCGCTCTTCGATGCGCACTTTTGCGCTGGACGACCGGGGGGAGGCGGGGGAGGGGATCAGCGCGGCCGCGCCCAAGTTGTCCAGGCAAGCCGAGGCTAGCTACGGCTACGTACCTGCGGCTGTGGTTTAGGCTGGCTGGACATTGGCTTCGTGGCTGGTGATCGTTGGGTTTGGGCTTGTGGTCAGCGGTGGCTGGATATGTTGGCGGGGGCGTTTTATGGTAATTGTTGGGCTCGAGCGTGGTTGTCACTCGTGACTGGGGCCGTGGGCGACCATAGCTACTTCTTGAGCGTGCGGATCATTCGAAAATTACACCAGAGGAAAACCCCAATCAGTGGATGGTTTTCGCTGAGGAGATCGACCGGGAACCCGGGAGGCCGGGAATCCAGAACCCACCGAAATCGGCCCGGAACCAATAACCGGGAACCCGGAACCGGGAACCCGGAACCGAGAACCCGGCCAGCTACCAAAATCGGCGGGAAATTTTCACCAATTCTTTCAATTTCTGCTAGGACCCCTTCAGTGCAAGCACTGGTTGGGGAATTGATTGGAGCCGTGGCTAAATGAGATCATGGGCGAGCGTCGGCGAAACGGTGGAATCGTGGCGGACTCTTTCTAGACAGTGGCGTCTCGGCGCCAGTTGTCGACAGCGCGGCTAGATAAAGTTGCGCACGTGGGTTGTGACCAGCTCTGGCCAATCCCCCAATCAGCGTTTACACTGAAGGGGTCCCAGCGGACATGGAAGAGATCGGCGAAAGTAGCCGGCCGAGTTCGGTGGGCGGCCCTCGACGGGCTGCGCGGCTCTCGTCGGGCTTTTTTGGAGGTAAAAGCCAGATTGAACCATTGTCGGTCATCTTGGGCCATTTTGGAGGCCATGCTCGAGCATCGGGGCCTTCTTGGAGCCATATTTGGCCAAATTGGGCGCCCTGGCACTCGCGGGACCAAACACAACAGGGAGGGAAGGGGGAGGGTACC
>CAUYUJ010014991.1:57500-75000 GCA_963575745.1 Prorocentrum cordatum | reverse complement strand
GGGTTCGTTTTTCGGGAATCCGAACCCGAGTTACCCCGGACCCGAGTTATCCCGGATAACTCGGGCGTCCAGAGCCCCGAATCATCAGGGGTAACTCGGGTCAGGGCTAACTCGGGTTCCTTTTTCGGGAGTCCAAACCCGAGTTACCCCGGACCCGAGTTACCCCGGATAACTCGGCGTCCAGAGCCCCAATCATCAGGGGTAACTCGGGTCAGGGCTAACTCGGGTTCCTTTCTCGGGAATCCAAACCCGAGTTACCCCGGACCCGAGTTACCCCGGATAACTCGGGCGTCCAGAGCCCCGAATCATCAGGGGTAACTCGGGTCAGGGCTAACTCGGGTTCCTTTCTCGGGAATCCAAACCCGAGTTACCCCGGACCCGAGTTATCCCGGATAACTCGGGCGCCCAAGTATAACATAAACCTTTTCGCTGTCGGGGGCGCCTGTCCCAGGGCGGCTGGAAAGCTTATACCCCTACGGTGCCACCGTAGGGTTCGATGCTCGTTCTGGGGACCTTCCAGGGGCCCACCTAACGGATCTGTTCGACTCAGGTTCGACTCAAGTTCGACTCAAGTTCGACTCAGATTCGACTCAGATTCGACTCAGGTTCGACGCAGCTTCGACGCATGATCGACTCAGGTTCGACTCAGGTTCGACTCAGGTTCGACGCAGCTTCGACGCACGAGTGGAACGAGTGGCTCCAGGAAGGTCCCCAGAATGAGCATCTAAGTAGGGGTATAAACTTTCCAGCCGCCCTGGGACAGGCGCCCCCGACAGCGAAAAGGTTTATTTTGTACCGTTCTTCGCCCGTTTAAGCCCACCAAAGTAGGGAGCCCACAAAGGACGTACGCGCCCAGCTATGTACATGAACGCGGCCCCTTGACCCGCGAGACCGGCCGCGTGATACGAGTATTCGCGCAATGCGAAATCTCGAAAATAGCGTGGATTCATGTACGCGTACGTCCTTCTGTCGCTCCTGACAAAGACTGTCCTGAGATTTGTGTGTGGTCTGCACAGGGTGCTCTCGGAGCACTTCCGGCTGGGGCTGCCTTGTGCTGTCACACCCGGGCTTCTGTTCTAAGAACACCGTCGGAGCTTAAGAGACGGTGGTCAACGCAAACGGGGGTCAGCCAGGGCACTGGATCCTGCAGGATCCTGCGAGGACCCCCTCTGGCTGACCTGGGTTAGCGAGCCCGTCGTGCCCGCGTGGCGGCCGCGCATTTTTGGGGGTTTGCGAAGCCCTGCGTTGCTTTTTTGTTGTCCTGCATGTCAGTTTTTGATTTCTTGCTGACCCGGGTCTGATTGACCCAGGTTAGCAGATCCCCGACATCGATTTTGTTTTTAGAACATTTCTTGGTTCTAAGAACATTTCGTGGTAGGCATATGGAAATGCCGGGACGGTCGGTCCCGGCAGCAGGTCGGGCCGAGAGAGCGAGGAGTTGGCGGAGCGCGCATGTCGCGAAGTGCCAGCGCAGGCCGCGCTGCCGGCGTCCTGTGCAGGAAGCTGATCTGGAGCCTCGAGACGGGAGTCACTGCAAACGTTCAGTCGGGCCTGTCCCTCTACAGGAGGACTATTCCAAAATAGTCAAAAAACAATTTAAATCATTTCAGCTTTTTTGTAAAAGAAATGTTCGTCCAAAATCCGCCACGAGGAAGCTTGAGGGGAGGAAGGGAAGAGGATGGGGGGGAGAGACGAGGGGAAATGGAGGAGTCAGGAGACAGGGGATGGGAAACTCTGGGCGAGCAGGGAGGAGGGAGGCGGAAGGACCAGGAAGATGACGAGGTGGAGCGTGCCATTCCACATCGCTGGCTCTGCTGTCGACGTGCGCGCGCAGGCCGCTCTATTGCTTCCCGGGGTCCTGGGGAGAACAGGGTTGCTTCGCAGTCTGCTATTGCCTGCAGCTCGGCGGCGAGCGAGGGGGGGATGTGAGAAGGAGAAGCTCTTCTCGGAGGCCCCCCCGGCCTTTGAGATATGTTCTGAGCTCTCCCCGAGAAAACGCACAGAGCTGTTCACAAGGCGCGAGGGCTTCTGAGAAGTCCCGCCGCCTTCTGAGGAGGCCTTCTCCTTCTCATTCCGATGTGAGAAGGAGAAGCTCTTCTCGGAAGCCCCCCCGGCCGTTGAGATATGTTCTGAGCTCTCCCCGAAAACACACAGAGCTGTTCAGAAGGCGCGAGGGCTTCTGAGAAGTCCCGCCGCCTTCTGAGGAGGCCTTCTCCTTCTCATTCCCCCCCTGGTCTCCCCGCCGAGAGGAAGAGGGGCGCAGGAGGTGAGAAGAGGGGGGGAGGAGGAGGAGGAGGAGGAGGAGGAGGAGGAGGAGGAGGAGGAGGAGGAGGAGAGGGGGAGGAGGAGGAGGAGAAGGATAGGAGGAGGAGGAGGATATGAGGAGGAGGAGGAGGAGGAGGAGGAGGAGGAGGAGGAGGAGGAGGAGGAGAGGAGGAGGCCTTCCCCTTCTCACGCCCATCCCCCCTCGCTCGCCGCCGAGCAGCAGCGGGCGCTCGCAGCCCGCCCCTTCGCCTGGCGGCGGCGTGCTCTGCGGCGGGTCTCCTCTGCGCGCAGCGGCCGGAGGCGTCCGCAGAGCACGCCAGGGCTGCGCGCCAGCTCGGCACCCAGGCGAGCGGGAGCAGCTGGCGGCTGCGACCCTCGCCGGGCGCGCGCCACGGCTCGCCAAGGGCCTACTCGCAAACGTCCGAAAGAGACGGGTCTTCCTCTGTGTCCTCCTCCTCCCCCTCCTCCTCCTCCTCCTCCTCCTCCTCCTCCTCCTCCTCCTCCTCCTCCTTATAGCGTAAGTCCCCCGCGGTGGGTCCAGGCAATTTGCGAGTAGTTCATGTGGGAGTAGTGGAACGCGCCGGTCCAGACCCGGCCGGGGTCTTTTCCAATCGCGGGGCGTGCTTTCCCCAGGGGGCGGGCGCGCCTTCGGGCGCGGGAGGGAGCCCCCCGGAGGCCCACGCCGCGGAATTCGGGAGAGGGAAAAGCACACAGACTCAGATAATCGTCGATTTCCCGGAATACGCGGGGAAAAGATGGGCAGTGGGGAGGAAGCCGAACATCCAGAAAATCTGGAAACATGTGGGGAATCCTTGGATGTGTGTCTGTTTATTCGTGTGTCCCTGGGCCCCTTCAGGAATGGCGTACCTTCTTCCGCGTCCTGTCAGTTCTCCTTGGTGTGCTCTGTCTTGGCCTCCGCGGCGGATACGGCGAATGGCCGCCGGCACGTAGTTGTGCTGCTCCTTGGGGGGCAGAGTTTACGATGTGGTCCCCCGAATTCTCGGCCGCAGCCCCAGAACATTTGGTTCTATCAGTGTCACCCGAACATACTAATTTCGAGGAGACGTAAGGCTCCAGTGAGCCGGAACTCGGGTTTGCCAACGTTTTTGTTGACGAGCGCGTCCTGGATTTTGACGGTCCGATTCTCGTGGGATGTTTGCAGCGGGAGCTCGCGTCAGATTTCAGCTTGGGCCTCGTCATTTTCATGATGGCTCCGTCAGGCCAATCCGAGTCCCCCGTACACGAGTCCAGCGTTTTCCCCTGTAATACTACGTGCGCGTCGCCCCCCCACAGGCGCGCACCGAGAAGAAATCTTGTAGCATGTGCGTCGTGGCCGGCGCTTTCTGGCCACACCGGTCGGGATATTGTCTGGGGCGTTTGACAAAGGGCCTTGCCTTCGAGGATCGAAGGAGTTGCCATCTCTTCCGCGGCGGGAGGTCGGCGGAAGTAGGACGAGGTCGCATCCGCTGGCGGAAGCCGGCGGGAGCTCGGCGGAAGGCGGCGGAAGTAAAACATGCGCCCCCGAGAGATGAAAACGTTTTTCCGAGAGATGAAAACGTTTTTGGGTTCAGGGTTTCCGAAATCGCCCACATGTGCAGGTCGGACGCGCGCCTCCAGGAAGGACATCTGGTACTCGTATGTCTCTGTGCGCCCCGTTCTATTGGGAGACTCTCCATGGGGGGGGGGATCCCATGGGGGGGGCAGGAGGGGATCCCCCCCATGGGATCCCCTCCTGCCCCCCCATCGGATCCCCAGGGGATCCTATGGGATCCCCCCCCCTGGGATCCTATCCCCCCATGGGATCCCCCCCCATGAAGAGCCTCCCGGTTCTAGTCGCCAGGTCGTTCTCCGACGGTCAAGGTCGGCGGCGCGACGAGGAGGAGCAGGTGAGAGAGCGCAGGTCCTCTAAGGAGGTGGTTGGGCTTCGGAGAGGGCTCACGTCGGCGGCGAGCGAGGGGGGGAAGTGAGAACCAGAGGAGCATGAAGTATTATTTAATATTGATAGTTTTCAAGAGTTCCAGGGTTTCTCCTGTTGTTCCGCGCGGGCTCCAGCGACGAATGGTCGAGCGCATTCCGTCGCGCAGGTTCTTTGCGTGATGTGCGCGGTGCATGTTTCGCGCATCGGAGCGTCCTCAGAGATTCCAAGCTGCATTATGTTTCCCTCTTCGGGAGCCCGCGAGTCGCAGCGGCCGTGGCGCGATTTTCGAGGTAAGCCCTTCGAATGCTGTTCGCGGGCGCTTTGCGCGGCGCATGCTGCGCCCAATCGCACGCGGCGCGGTGCGTGAATCAGCCGGCCGCGCCCGTCGGACCGCCCGGAAATGATTTCCGGATTGGAGAATTTCCCGCCCTTCAAAAAAATCCGTTTTGTTGCGAAAGCGGTTCCAGAATTCCCAAAAAGGAGTCCCAACATTTTCCTTATTTTCACTAAAAAAACAGTTCTGGGGGGTGGAATTCGCCCGCCGCGGAGGACACCTGAAGAATTCTGAAATCCAGATTTTGCCAAAATTGACGCCGGAAAGTTTCAAAATCGATCCCGGAAGTGTTTCGAGATCGACTCAGGGAGTTGTCGAAACATCGGCCAGGCATTTTCAAAAACGATCCCAGATTTTTCAGATCAACCCCCGGAGAATGTTCCAGAGTCGCGCGTGATTTTCAGGAGGGAAAGAAACACACAGACACAATTAATCGCCGATTCCCAGGAAAATGTGGGAAAATATGGGAAGTGGGGGGGAAGACAAAAAGCCAGAAAATATAGGAAAATATGGGCATTTGTTTTATTTGTGTGTATTTATTTGTGTGTGTCCTGGGGCCCCTTCAAATGTTCCAGAGTCGCGCGTGATTTGCGGTAGCAGATCTTTGAACGTCCGCCGAGGCGCGCAGGGCGCGGCGGCGGGCGGCGGGGCCGTGCGCCAGCGCCCCCCCGCGCGAGAAGGCATCCTCAGGGGGCGGCGAGATGTTTCAGAAATGCTCGCGCCTTCTGAAGGGTTTTGTGTGGCGTAGCAAACTTTCAGAGCCCCGAATCATCAGGGGTAACTCGGGTCAGGGATAACTCGGGTTCCTTTTTCGGGAATCCGAACCCGAGTTACCCCGGACCCGAGTTACCCTGGATATTTCGGGCGTCCAGAGCCCCGAATCATCAGGGATAACTCGGGTCAGGGCTAACTCGGGTTCCTTGTCCGGGAATCCAAACCCGAGTTACCCCGGACCCGAGCTACCCCGGATAACTCGGGCGTCCAATCCTCAGAGGGCGGCGAGATTTTTCAGAAATGTTCGCGCCTTCTGAAGGGTTTTGTGCGTCTTCGGAGAAGGCGTAGCAGACTTCTCAGAAGGCCTGGGACTGGCCCCCTGAGAAGGCCCGCGCCCCTTTTCACTTCCCCCTGGGTTCGCCGTCGATTCTAGTGGAAGCCCATACCAACAAAAACACTCGGTTTCCCTCCAAGGGTTGATGGGTCTGTTTTCCACCACCACCACCACCACCATAAGTTGGAGGGGGGAAGGAAGTGGAGGATGAGGAAGAGGAGGGCGAAGAGGAGGAGGAGGAGGAGGAGGAGCAGGAGGACCCCGTCTTTATTGGGCTCCCGATGGGCTCACGCTTGGAAAGCGTGGCGCCCCCCGTCCCAGAGGTCCAGGGACAGCTCCTCCGCCCGACTGTCGTCGTCCTCCTCCTCCTCCTCCTCTTCCTCCTCCTCCTCCTCCTCCTCCTCCTCCGCCTCCTCCTCCTCCTCTTCCTCCTCCTTCTCCTCCCCATCCTCCTCCTCTTCCTCCTCCTTGTCTGAGAGCAGGACCACTGAGAGAGTTTCACTACAGTGGAAGCCCATGCCAAGAAACAACCTACCGCCGTGGGGTTCTTGTGTTTCGATGGTTTTGCTATGGAAAGCCTGACGTTCCCACACCAAAAAATCAATGGACGCTCTGGGGTCTCAGGGTTGGGTTTTTTGTGGAGGGATTCTTGTGGCCGGGCCCCTACTGTACTCGCAAAGTGCCTACTCGCAAACGCCCGACAAAGAACACATAGGTGCCTCGGCGTGCTGGATCGTAAATCCCCCGCGGCGGATCCTGGCCATTTGCGAGCAGCTGCGTTGCTCGGCGGCGAGCCCGGGGGGGAGTGAGAAGGAGAAGGCCTTCTCTGAAGGCTCGGAAGTCCCCCGGCCTTCTGAGGAGAAGTGTTCTAAGCCTTACCCGAAGACACCGCAAAATTCTCAGAAGGCGCGAGGGCGTCTGAGAAGTCCCGCCGTCTTCTGAGGAGGCCTTCTCCTTCTCATTCCCCCCGCTGGTCTCGCCGCCGGGAGGAAGAGGGGCGCAGGAGGTGAGAAGAGGGGGGAAGGAGGAGGAGGAGGAGGAGGAGGAGGAGGAGGAGGAGGAGGAGGAGGGGAAGTCCCGCCGTCTTCTAAGAAGGCCTTCTCCTTCTCACGCCCCCACCTGGACTCGCCGCCGTGCAGAGGCGAGGCGGTGTGCAGGCCCGCGGCGACGGGAGCCCCCGGAGGCCCAGCGAGAACACCAGCAGACCTCCATCGAGGGACGCGGCAGTGGGGGGCGACAAATCCCAGACCCCTTCGCGCTGCGAAACAAGCACGACGGGAGGACTTTTGCTATTATCGGCCTCTGGGGGCCCTTCCCGGGCCTCGGGACCGTCGAAAAATTACGCAGGAGGAAATTCCGGTCCCGGGGAAGGGATCCAGACCTCTGGGGGTCGACGTTGTCGAGAAAATCACGACGTCGGGGGCCAACAACTCAGGAGTGGCCGCGAGGGCTGCAGAAAGGGGCCCGTGAGGGCCCCTCAGTCGAAGAAAAAGCAACGGCATAAGCATAAACTTTTGGCGCTCCGCGCGGACTTCTTCGATCCGCGTTGGCCCCCCCCCTGGCGGCGCCGCCGCGCGCCAGGGGGGGGTGGCCCGGCGCAGGTCCAAGAAATCCGCGCGGACCGTCGAAAGTTCATGTTCACGTGCTTCCTCCTCCTCCGAAGCCTGGGGAGGGACGGCGGGGGCTGCAGAGAGGGGCGGCCCCTCGAGGGGCCCTCTGGGGCCCAAGAGGGGGCCTTCGGGGCCCCCGGGCGACCACCTTCCGGAACGAACTCGACAAGGCCAGCGAGAACCGGCGGTTCAGAAAAGGGGGGGGCCTTCGGGGCCCGACGAGGGCACCCTTTCTTCTTCCCCCCCCTCTTTAGTAAAGGTGTCCTGGTCGACTTGGGAATGCAGATCTCTTGGTTCAGACATGAAAACGGATACGTTTGAGGTCTTGGGGGGGGGTCTGCGCATCATGCAGTTTTCATTTGACTTCCAGGGGGGGGTCTGCGCATCATGCAATTTTGCATTTGAGCTCCAGGGGGGGGTCTGTCGCCGCCGCTGCCGGAGACGGCGACGCCGAAGACGACGACGGCGACGACGACGACGACGACGCCGGCGGCGGCGGCGCCGGCGGCGACGACGACGACGACGACGACCACGACGACGACGACGACCCGCGGGCCCGCGGGGGGTGCCAGGGGCCAGGGCCGCCCCAAAAGCCGACGCCGCCGGCGTCGTCGTCGTCGTCTTGTCGTCGTCGTCGTCGCCGCCGTCCTCGTCGTCGCCGTCGTCCTCTTCGACTTTCGTTCCCCGTTTCATCCTCTTCCCCTCCGTCGTCCTCTGATTCCTTCTCCTTGCCTTCTTCCGGTTTCCTCATCATTTTCCTGCTCCTCCGTATCCCCGTCCTCCCTCCTCCCTCCTCCTCCCCCTCCCTCCTCCTCCTCCTCCTCCTCCTCCTCCTCCTCCGCGGCCGCCCCTTTCGGCTCGGCGCGGCCCGCGGTCGCCGCGGCGCCGGCGCCGGACGCCCGCGCCGCCGCCCGCCAGCCCGCGGGCCTGCGCGGCGAATTGGGGAAGAAGAGAGAGCACCGAGTACAAAGTGGGACGTGGACGGGAAGGGAAGAGAGGAGGAATGAGGATGAGGGATGAGGAAGAAGGATGAAAGGAATGGATAGGGAGGAGGAGGAGGGAGGAGGCGATGGGGGAAGGGAGGGGGGATGGGGGAGGGATAATAGGAGACTGTGGGATCCAGAGACGGCAAGGAGGGCGCGAGAGATGGAGGGAGGGTGGAGACGAATGAGGGGTGAGGGGTGAGGGGAGGACGGGGGACGGAGGAGGGGGGAGGCACGAGGAAGGGGAAGGGGGGATGAGGGAGGGGGCGAGGGAGGAGAGAACGGGTGGGCAAGGGGAAGTTGGAGATAACGGGACGAGGTAACGAGAGAGGTGCAAGGAGGACATGAGGGAGGAGATAACGGGAGGCGATAATGAGAGAGAGGAAATAGGAAATAGGGATTGAGGGAGGAGATAACGGTAGGGAGTCAGGGAGTGAAAGAGGAGAGCAGACATTTGAGAACCATGCTCACGGTCTCCGGTCTCGCCCTGCTCGCGCGCCGTCCGGACGCGAGGCTATTGAACTGAACTGCAATGCCTAACCACAAAACGCATGCCCATGCCCAGTGCTCGCCCGCCACCCGATGCCTTGCCGCCCTGCGCATCATCTCTGCTATCTCTCCTATCCCCCCCCCTCCTCCCTCCCCCCCCCCCCCCCTCCATCTCCAGCTCCCGCGCCACCGCGTCCCCAGGCGGAAGAACGCTTTGCCAGGCCGGGGGCTGGGCCTGCCGACCATCCTCCTCCCTCCTCTTTATCCCCCTCCACCTTCTCCCTCCTCCTCCCCCTCCTCCTCCTCATCCCCTCCTCCCTCCTCCTCGCCATCATCGCCATCACCGCCAGAATCGCGACGTCGCAACCCTCATCACAAAATCATCATCCCCATCATCATCATCATCATCATCGTCGTTATCACCATCGTCATCGACATCGCCATCGCGATCGCCACCGTCAACCGTCAGCCGCCAGGCTCGGTAACCGTTCTTCTCGCCCCTCGCCGAGAGCGCGCCGCGCGCCGAATCCCGCGTAACTGCGCGGCGCCGATCGCAGAAGCCTTTTCCCCTTTCCCTTCCCCTCCAAACTCCGATATGTTTCCCCCCTCTGCCCGCTGCCCCCATTCCCCCCTCCAGGTCGCCCCGTGCCCCATGCCCCATGCCCCCCTCATCCCCCCCCCCCCCACCCCTTATTTTCTGACATCGTCAGCCCCCCTCGCCCCTCGCAGATTCTCATCATATCCATTCTCTCCTCCTCGCCTCTCGTCGTTGACCTCCTCCCTCCTCCTCCTCCTCCTCCTCCTCCTCATCACTCCTCCCCCTCCTCCTCAACCTCCTCCTTCTCGTCCTCATTCTGATCCTACTCCACCTCCTCCTCTTCCTCTTCCCTCCTCCTCCTCCGCCCCCTACCCCTTCAGTTCTCCACCTACTAATTACTACCTGCTCTCGCTGAGCGTCTAGATTGCCGCGCAATCCCCTCAAGCCTCAAGCGAGCACCCGAGGCCCCTCGGCCCTCGGCCCCTCGGCCCCTCGGGGCCTTCACGCCGCCTTCTTCGACGACAGGACGTCGCGGGCGGCCGTCGTCAGCGCGTTCGTGCTCGAGTGCTGCATCAGCGCCTTGCACGTGTCCGACAACAGCGACTCCGTGTCTTTGCCGGTGCCGTCCTCTTTCTGGTTGAGCAGCAGGACGGCCTTGGCGCCGCCGAAGTCCGAGTCGCCAATCTGCTCCCAGAAGAGGTGCCCCGGAGGCAAATATATGCCCTGGCCCGCCTCCTGCCAGCCATGCCAGACGGCATGGCCCTGCGCGACGAAGGCCTCGAGGTCCTTGGCCATGATGTCGCGCAGGAACCCCGTGATCTGCTTCGCGTCGTATTTCTTGCCCCCCAGGCTGTCCATGTACTGGTGGACCGCGGCACCGCTGGCCACGACGAGCTTCTTGCTGCCGCTGATGCACAACCTCAGCGTGGGCAACTGCCCCAGCTCGAAGGCCGAGGTCTCCAGCTTCTTGTCCACGACGAAGATGTTGGGGATCTCAAGGCGCACCGCAGCGAGTCGGGCTTCATCTCCTCCGGGGTCAAGAGCACCCGCTGGGGCGCGTGGAAGAGGGACATCAGGACTTTCTCCAAGCCCTCGGCGGCAGTTGGAGTGAGGGCTTTCTGGCCCCTGCGATTCTTTGCCTTCTCCTCCGCGCCTGGGAAGCTCTCCAAGTAGGCTATGCACTGCCCGCGAATCTCCATGGACGTGGGGATGTTCCCGATCAAGCACGGCACGGCCGGATCGAACATGCCGTCGGGCTCGATGTGCGCCTCCGGAAGGTCCACGACGTTCGCCTTGGCCTCGCTGCCCGCCTGCGCGACGAGCGCCAGGACATGGTCGTGCGCCGTCTTCTTCTTGGCCGCGGCATCGCCGTTGCCTCCGAGGACCCATCCAAGAGCTAACCGCCCCCCGCTGTCAGATTACATGTTCCTCCACCCTCCACCCTCCGCCCAACTCGCTACCTCCACCTCCACCCACTCCCCACTCCCCACTCCCCCCCCCTCCCCCCCCCTCCTCTCGCACACCTCACTCCATCCCTCCATTGGACTCCGCGGAGGCGTGGCGGCGGTAGAGTTGGGTGATGGGTGATGGGGGAGGCGCCGGGGATGTCGGGCGGTGGGTGGGTGGATGGGCCCTGGCCCCCTGGCCCCTGGCCCCCTGGTCCTCCCATCGCTCCCTCACCCTCCACCCTCTCCCCCCATCATCCCCATCGGTGCTATTGGCTCTAATCCCGCGTCTCCTCCAGAAGAGCTCTTCTGCCTCGCCTGCTGAAGCGCTGTGGCCACCCTGGCCTCGGCCGCTCTGACCATCGACTGGAGCTCCGTGAGGGCCGTCTTGTTCGCCTTCCAGCGCTGCGACACCGCGGAAAGCTCCACCTTGGACATGCACCTCTTGATCTCCGTCGGGATGGTCTGGAACTCTGACATTGTCAAGAGGCCGCGGTACTGGCGAGATGGGGGCATCATACCAACGCCGAAGGTGCCGCCACCGCAGTTGCCAGCATTTACGCCGACCTTGGCGATGCACGCGCGGAGCCTGGCGGCGTCTGCTTCATCGCCTGCCACCACGATTGTCGACGCATTGCTCGCGGGCGACTTAGCGGCAGACTTCGCCTTCGGCTTCGCGAAGGTTCTCGGCGAGCGTGCCTCAACCTCGGCGTCGGTCGTCGCTCCTCTCTCCAATGCCGCCTTCATCATTTTCTCCGCCTCGATATCGAAGCCCAACTTTGCCCTCGCGAGCTTGAGGCCCTCCATGTGCTCCTGAATGCACGGGTTTAGGGTTTAGGGTTTAGGGTTTAGGGTTTAGGGTCTAACAGGGCAAGGCCACGATTACAACCTTCAACGGAACCCACCTGCGGTCGCCATCATTCCCCCCCCGCATCTCCACCCCCCCATAAAGATCATATCCTTTATCATGTCATAGCGTGGCTGTAGCATAGCATAGCATGGTATAGCATTGCTTAGCAAAGCATGGCAAAGCATAGGTTCCCCCAAAACACATATAGCGCAGCATGGCATTGCATAGCATAGCACAACATCGCAGAGCATGGCAAAGCATAGGCCCCCCACAAAGTGGGACACCTATAGTGTAGCATAGCAGAGCATAGCAAAGCGAAGCAGTCGGGCGGGCGGACCCTAACGGGCGGGTCGGGTCGGGTCGGGCGGACCCTGAAGGGCGGGTCGGGTCGGGCGGGCGGGACATTAAAGTATGGTGCGTGTGCACTTGACACGCGTGAACCCTAACAAGCGGGTCGGGTCGGGTCGGGCGCACTCTAGTGTTCGCCCGACCTCAACGTGCTTTGCTATGCAACGCCTCTCGTATGCGATGCCAGCATAACATAGATTAGCACAAAGGCGAGTTCCACAACATCTGGATAACCGCAGCCTCTAGCGTGGCTGTCGCATAACACCAGTGCTGAAAAAAACATTGAAATGTCCAAAAGGAGTTGGCCATGATCGCGCGGCCGACGCGCGCTTGTGCACTTTGTCGTATTTTTTGCAATAGAATAGTACCATGCACACATCTTGCAAGAGCAGGATGTTAAGATTATAGTATTTTTTACAACACAAAACTCCGGTACACTTCCCGGCCCGCGACTGGGGTTGGGCAGAATGTACTGTAAAAAACATGGTTTTCTGATACATTCGATGCGCATGATCAGGATATAGTGTTTTTTGACAGGGATCAGCCCGGTTCGCGGATAGACCCGGTCACGATCCATGGTAAAAAAACATCGTTTTCAGAGCGCATGATCAGGAAATCGCATTTTTGCATAGGATGAAGCCGGGTTTGCATAGCGGCCGGTTTTGAAGGATTTAGGATTCAATAATTATAGAGATTAGAGATTTAGGGCTTCTCGGGCGCGCAGCGGCCGACAGTCCAGGCAAGGCTGCCCCCCCTTCGGCAAGCTTGATTGGGGGGGCGTTTAGCCGACCCGATCAAGCTTGGCGAAGGGGGCAGGAGGTGCAACATCTTCCCACCCCCGGCCGCATGGCCGGCAACCTCCCAAACTACAGCCTTTTAGGGTTTAGGCCCGCTGGCCCCTCAATTCCCAAATGCGTTCCAAGCGCTCCCAGGCGCTCCCAGGCGCTCCTTGGCGCTCCCAGGCGCTCCCAGGCGCTCTCAGGCGCTCCCAGGCGCCCTTCGGCCTCCCAGGGCTCCCAGGCGCCCCCAAGCGCTCCCGGCACGTTCCCAAGCGCTCCCAGGCGCTCCCTGGCGCTCCCAGGCGCTCCCAAGCGCTCCCAAGCGCTCCCAGGCGCTCCCAAGCGCTCCCAGGCGCTCCCAGGCGCTCTCGGCGCGTTCCCAAGCGCTTCCAGGCGCTCCCAGGCGCGCCCAAGCGCTCCCAGGCGCTCCCGGCACGTTCCCAAGCGCTCCCAAGCGCTCCCAGGCGCTCCCAGGCGCTCCCAGACGCTCCCAAGCGCTCCCAGGCGCTCCCAGGCGCTCCCAGGCGCTCACAGGTGCCCCCAGGCGCTCCCAGGCGCCCCCAGGCGCCCCCGGCGCTTACAAGCGAAAGGTCTTTGGGTTTAGGGTGTTGCAATCGTTGGGGATCAGGGGGGGTTTATCATTGAAGCGCGAATCCCCAAAAGAGGGGGAGGGCAGCAGCAAAAGCTGCCAAGGCGACCCACTCGGGCAACGTGCTCAAGCATCTCAGAGACGCCCTGTCTCTCGTAGACGGCGACGGTGATGCGCGGCGGGGTGGGCAGAAGCACAACGAGGTGCTTGGGAATTTAGGGTATAGGGTTTAGGGTTTAGGGTTTAGGGTTTAGGGTTTAGGGTTTAGGGCCTGCATTAGAGAAAGCGCGCGCTGGCTGCGATCCCCCCCACATCAAGGTTGTTGGGGGGGATCGCTGCCCAGGCCGCGCGCGCCACGGTTAGTTGCACTCCCGCCCCAGACCACCCAGAGTGAAGCCTTTTAGGGTTTAGGGTTTCTCCCCCCAACCCCCCTACCACTGGGGGCTGTCGAAGTGGCGCGCGCAGGCGATCGCCGACGCGGCCGTGGCATTGCGCATCCACTAGAACATGCGCGCAGGGCGCGTGACGTAGGCGCGTCGGCTCGTCGCCCCGTCGAAGAGGCAGCCTTTTGGCGATTTCGCGTTTGATCTTCGCCTCTCACATACTCTCGAGACGAGCATATGTGTGGGGGCTGCCGCTTGCGCAGGGGTCGCTTTCATGAGCTCGAGAGGGGGGGGGGGGGGGGGGAGTTGCCAGCGATCTCCCTCGCGCTGGGTTGTGACATGGCCCACCATCTGGGAGACAGCACGCGGGGGGCCGCGCGGCCCGTAAGCATCGCCGCCGCAGTGCGAGCACGCGCGCATGGTGCAAGGCGCTGGCGCGTCAGGTCGCCTCGTCGAGGAGGCAGCCGTTTGCACCTTCGGCGCGGAGGTTCGCCGGTGGGCTGCCGATGGCGCAGCAGTTCCACACGGGTCCGGCATTTGCCTTCGGCATTGGAAAGCAGCATTGCGAAGGCGCTGGCGCGGCAATCCCATGATTTCCCGTGGGCCTGGAGCGAGTGGCTGCGCCCTCGGGCTCCTCGCTGACGGCGACGCGCACGGCAGTTACATTCGCCCGCGGCTTTGGGTTTCGCCTTTGGGGTCGCCCCCCCGCTGAAGCGATTGCAATCATCGACGCAGCCGCCTTCGGTGCGAGCTTCGGACGGCTGGAGGGGAGCGCGAGGGGGTGGGTCTGGCACCCCCTCGCTACGATGCGCGCGCATGGCTGCGGCAGCACCTCCATGGCAGAGCCCGTGGAATGCCTTGGGGGGGCACTCTGGCAGCGCTGGGAGAGCGCCTGGAGCTTCCCCCAAGAGCCCTGGGACCGCTTGGAACCGCCTGGGCACGCTTGGGAGCGCGCGGGAGCATGGGAGCGCCGCGTGGCGCCTTGGAGCGCTTGTGGGTGCTTAAGAGCGCGTGGGGATGCTTGGGCGCCTGGAAGCACCTGGGAGCGCCGGGGAGCGCTTAGAAGCGCTTCGGACTTGTGGCAGCGCTGGGAACGCTGGGGAGCGCCTGCGAGCGCCTGGGAGCGCGCCAGGAGCGTGCCGGGAGCGCTTGAGCGCCTGCGAGCGCTTGGTAGCGCCTTGGGGCGTGCTGGGAGCGCTTGGGAGCGCCTGGGAGCGCCTGGGAGCGCAGCCAGCGCGTTCCCAATGCCGAGAGCGCCTGGGAGCGTGCCGGGAGCGCCTGAAGCGCCGTGGAGCGCTTGGGAGCGTGCCGGGAGCGCCTGGGGAAGCTTAAAAGCGCCTGGGAACGCTTGGGAGCGCTTGGGAGCGCCTGGGAGCGCCTGGGGGCGCCTGGGAGCGCCTGGGAACGCTTGGGAACGCGCTTGGGAGCGTGGAAAGCTTGGAAAGTCCCTGGGAGCGCCTGGAGCGTCTGGAAGCGCCTGGAGCGCCGCATGCTGTAATTTCATAGGTTTGGAGCACCCAGGGAGCGCCGCATGCTGTATTTTCATAGGTTTGGAGCCCCAGGGGATGTAGCGGACCGCGGCGAACCCGCTTGCTAGGGCTGAGGGTTAGGGGTTCCTTTTCTTAGGAGAACACACGGGGATGCACCGCGCGGCGTGCGAATTCCTCCTCAGCGGCTATCGCCGCTTCGTCGGTGCGGCGCACGCTGCAAGGGCAGGCTCGCTGAGCGCTCGGCCCGGCGCCACGGGCTTCTGACGATGCACCGCCCGTGGCTTGCAGTTTAGTCTCGCCTCATCCACCATCCCCCTCCCCTCTCCTCCCTCCCGGTCCTCCCTCCCCTTCCTCCACCGCCCCCCCTCCCCCGCCCCCTTCCTCCTGCGGCCCTTGATGCCGCGTTGGCGACCCGCGCCAGAGCGAAGGTGGCGAGGTGAATGCCCCCCCCATCTTGCCTGCCCCTATGCCCACCCCCCGCCCTGCCCGGCCCCCCGCCCCCCGCCGCCCCCCGCCCCCCACTTGCCCCGCCCGCCGCCTCGACCGCCCACCGCCCCTTAGCCGTCGGCCTGTTTCAACTTTGCCTCGCCTGCTTCGTCGCCGCCTTCCTCGCCCTTCAGCATAACTTTCCTCGCTGACCACTTCAGCAACAGCAGGGCCCGGATAGGCTCGAAAGCTTTTAGGAAGACTAGGACGCTCTCAAACCGCTCCTCGTACAAGGTTGCCCCTTTCGGCCAATTGTCCAGCGCCGCCTTCCCCTTCTGATCCATGTCTGTCCCCTCGCAGCACGTGTGATATAGCCTGCGCCTGTAATCCTGCACGTGCAACAGGCGTTCGAACAATTTCAGTCTCCTGAAAAACTCTTGCCAACCAGGCATGTAGGCATGGACGTCTTGGACGAGATTATTCACGATATGCTCCATGCCAGCCGCGGTGGCGCAATTTTGAAACAGATGCGGCTTTCTGGGGCGAGCTGCCGGGGAGGGTTCTGGAGGGGCTGGGAAAGGTTCAGGACTCGGGGGCACAACCATGCCGTCTGGGTCGGCTTCGATGTCTTGTTGCCCGAGCTCCCCATCTGGATTCCCGCTCTCCAATGCAAGCAGCGCGGGCGCGTCGCCCCTACCCACAGGACGTTCATGCCCATGCCGACCCTGCAGACCACCATCATCGACATCCAGGAGGGGTGCAGCCAGCTCGGCGCCTTCCCATCTCTCTCTCTCTCTCTCTCTCTCTCTCTCTCTCTCTCTCTCTCTCTCTCGGGCCGCCGCCTGAACCGACCGAGCACTTGATGCGTCTGCCTCCGCGGGGGTGCCCCTCCGCCGACAGCGCGCGCGCTGAGTGGGGGATTCAAGCGGGCCCTGGCGACTCAGGAATGCAAGGGGCGATGCTCGATAAACGGGGCCTCCGGCGCCGCGGGCGGGACGGCGGGCGGCGGGCGGCGGGGCCAGGCGCGATGGGATTGGAACGGGCGGAGGGGGGCGAGGGGCGAGGGGCGAGGGGGGGATGGGGATGAGGGGATGGGGGACGAGCAGGCGAGGAGCGAGGAAAGCGAGGAAGCGAGGCCCGAAGCCCGAGGCCGGGGACACGAGACACGAGACACGAGCACGCGAGCATTCCTCATCCCCCATCCCCCATCCCCCACCCCACCTCCCACCTCTCGCTCCCTCTTCCCCTCTTCCCTTTCGTGCTTCCCCCGACGGCCGACGGCGTCGAAGGTGAGGCGTGAGGCCGCGAGGCCGTGATCCAGCCGCCCGATGCTGTTCTTAAACCTCCCACCATCCCCTATCCCTTATCCACCTGCCCCCTTCCCCATCCCCCCCCCCCCCGCCCCCCCCCCCACCCCCCCCCCCCGCTGCCCCTCACCCCTCGCCTGTCCGCCCAGGGGCCCACCCCTCCAGATTGATGCCGATGTCGCCGACTCGGCCGCTGCCGCCCATGCACATTCGTCGGCACCCCGTCCCCCATATCAATATCAATGGTAGCGGCGCTGGTTTGCACGCGGGAGCTCCATTTCGGAAGAAGCATCGATGGGCTATCCACTTCGAAATCAGGAATCGACATTTCGGTGCCCATATCTGCAGTGCTGGATGCAAAGCTGATCAGGAACGACTCCAACGAAACATCTGCTGGCAACTCCATTGCAAACGAATGGAGCATGGCCGAAGCCTTGTTGGCCACGCCAGAGTAGCCCCCCGCCAGACCTACAGGGATGCACACGTGCTTCTGGATGTGCTTCGCGAGGCTTGCATAGTGTCGCATATATTCCGCAGACGGTTGTAACCCCATGATCTCCTGAGCAGCTTGCCTCTGTATTCCAGGATCCTCGGAGGCCAACTTTTCTGCAAGATCTGAATGCATGATATGATTTTCGACATACCAGGCGGCCTCCAGGACATCGACCAGGCGATCCTCGCACACCTCAGTGTAGCTG
>CAUYUJ010014991.1:0-52500 GCA_963575745.1 Prorocentrum cordatum | reverse complement strand
CTCTTGCCTCCGCTTCCTCCTCCCGCTCCTGCTATCCTCCTGACGCGCTCGCCGCAGCCGCCGCCGCCACTCGTGCAGGCGAGGCCGCGGCGAGCGAGGCCGCGGTCGTCGCCGTCGCCGTCGTCGTCGTCGTCGTTGTTGTTTGTGCATTTGTGTATATATATATATGGATTTGGCGATTTGACAGTGTATACATATAGTTTCAGTCTATCCGATAGGCTGTCACTGCGATGTTTAACGTTTGCTGCTATGCATCGCTTCTCGCTTTATTCACCGAGAGCTCGAAACCCTCCAGCTTGAGCAGGAGGGCTTCGAGCTCCGAGCTCTCGGACCACGCTGTCCACTTCGTCGTCATCGCCGCCGTCGTCGTCGCGGAACCGCCGTCGTCATCGCCGCCGCCGCCGTCGTCATCGCCGCCGTCGCTGGGGAACGCTCCTGCTGCCCTACCCGTCCTGCTGCCTGCTGCCCTACCCCTCCTGCTGCCCTACCCCTCCTGCTGCCCTACCCCTCCCGCTGCCCTACCCCTCCGCTGGCCTGCTCCTTACCCGCCCTGCTGCGCTACCCCTCCTGCTGCCCTATCCCTCCTGCTGCCCATCCTGTTCCCTTCTGCCCTACCCCTCCTGCTGCCCTGCCCCTCCTGCTGCCCTACCCCTCCTGCTGCCATGCCCCTGCCCCCTGCGCCGCCCCTGGCTGCGCCGCCACCGGCCGTCCGGGTAGGCGGCCAGCAGCAGGGCTCCGCGCGGCATTGCCGCGCGAGGCCCGAGGAGAAAAGAAGGAGGGAGGAGGGGGGGTGGAGGAGGGGAGGGGCGAGGAAAGAAGGGAGGGAGGAGGGAGGAGGGAGGAAAGGAGGGGCGAGGGAGGAGGGAAGCGGGAGGGGGTGGAAGGGGTGGAAGGGGGGCGGCGAGGGCGCGGGGCGCGGGGCCGCGCGCCGCGCGGAGGGGGAGGCCAGAGCCGGAGGAGGAGGAGAAGGAGGAGGAGGAGGAGGGGAGGGTCGAGGGAGGGTGGACTGTGGATGGTGAAAGAAAAGGCGCTCCCTGGCACCCCCCATGGGCCCGCGGGTCGTCGTCGTCGTCGTCGTCGCCGCCGCCGGCGCCGCCGCCGCCGCCGCCGCCGGCGTCGTCGTCGTCGTCGTCGTCGCCGTCGTCGTCTTCGGCGCCACCGTCTCCGGCAGCGGCGGCGCCAGACCCCCCCCTGGAGCTCAAATGCAAAAGTGCATGATGCGCAGACCCCCCCCTGGAAGTCAAATGAAAAATTGCATGATGCGCAGACCCCCCCAAGACCTCAAACGCATCCGTTTTCATGTCTGAACCAAGAGTTCTGCATTCCCAAGTCGACCAGAACACCTTTACTACCCTTCTTTTACCGCCCCCCACCACTCGCGCCCGAGTCAGGTTCCCTCCCTTCCCTCTTCGCGGCGGCCCCCCCCGACGCTGCCCGACGGCCCCGCCGCCGCGCGCGGCGGGCCGCGGCGACCCCGACGACGACGGCGGCGACGACGACGGCGACGACGACGACGAGGACGACGACGACGACGACGACGACGACGACGACGACGGCGGCGGCGGCGGCGGCGGCGGCGGCGACGACGACGACGACGACGACGACGACGACAATGACGACGACGACGACGAGGACGGCGGCGGCGGCGGCGGCGCGGCAGGCACGGGTCCACGGAGGTCCTTGCCCTCGGCTGCGGCGCGGGCAAGCTGCTGGCCGCGCCCCCGCGCATTCCCCGTCCTCGTCCCCTCGAGCAGTGGCCAGGCGTCCCCGAGTTGCCTATAGGCCCAGGAAGGAATGCTCGAATCACTTCCTGCGGGTTACACGAGCTGTGCTGAGGTCATTTCTGGCCGAGGCCGCCTCGTGTTCACGCATCGGGCCTTCATACTGTGAGAAGACCATGGTCTTCTCATGTTGTACCGTTCGACTGTTCTGAGAACGTGCCGTAGTGGACCTACAGGAATGCTAGGCCGGTCGGTCCCTGTTCAAGTTCTGCGGGGGGGGGATTTTTTGGGGGGGAGGGGGGTGGGTCAGGCGATGGCAAACATGGATCAAGGGGGCGTGGATTAGCGACGGGTCCTGTTTCCATGGGAAATCGCGGATTTCCGCCGCCGAGAGAGGCGGCACCAGCCGCATTTTGGGGGAGGGCACCTCCCCCGATCCATGGATTTGGCGACCGCGCGCCAAATACATGGATCGCTAATCCATGTTTGCACGCCCCCGAGTGGGGGGGGGGGGGGGCAAATCTCCTTGGCCCAAGGAGGCTCGATTGCCTGGGGCCCCCAACAGGTGCGGTGATTCCACCGCCGCGTGGTGAGCCTGCGGAGGTGCGGGGTCGCCGCGCGGGTTGGGCCAAGTCGGGCTTGTCCCTCTACGAGGGGAGTATATAAAAACAGTCAAAATATAATCTGGAGACGATTTGTTGAGCATGTGTTTGATTGTTTTGATGTATTTTGGGGGCATTTTTGATTGTTCGCTCAAAATCCGCCTGTAGGGGGACGTGCCCGACCTAAGGGTTGGGGCCTCCTGGCCGTTCTCCGAGGGGGACGCCTCGGGCAACCCGGGTCCCCCCCCGAGTCCCAGGAACTGTGCGGGGAGGCACCGCGCAGCGAGGTCGTTGGGGATTCCGAGTCCTTCGGTGGCAAATCGTGGGAGCCTGAGTGGCGAAGCGTTCTGGCTCGCCTATAGGCCCACCAAGAAGTGTTCTAAGAACCGTTTGTGGTTTGCACGAAATGTTATTAAAACAGTTCTTGCTGAGTCTGCCTTGTTCTAGCACATCGGGTTCATATTCTAAGAACATTGTTACTGTGATTAGAACATTTCGGGTTCTAAGAACATTCCGTGGTAGGCCTACAGGAATGCCGGGACGGAAGGTCCCTGTTCAATGGTCTACTCTTTTAATTCCGTCTTCAGCGTAGATCAGCGTCGATTGGCGTCTGGAGTCGATGAGATAGTGCCGATGTAGCGTCGATGAGCGTCGATCTGGCGTCGATTTGCGTCGATGTAGCGTCGATCAGCGTCGATTCGCAAGATCCGACAAGATGGTATGGGAGATTCCCATGAGTTGCCACCGAAGAGTTCACCACGCGGTTCGTCATCACACGTTTCTGGGGGCCCGGTGATGATGATCCTCGGAACGTGTCTTAGCTCATTGTGTGCGTTGCCCCGTCCAGTTCCGCCGATAGCACGCGGCCTGTGCCGGCCCTCCTAACAACGTCCGCGCCGTGCTGAAGGGCTGGTGGTGGACAAGCAGACGTTGGAGCCAGCACACGCTCTGAGGAAAATCGTCGAAGGGCGTCCGTGATTTTTCCTGCCCTCTTGGAGGCCCTGCGGCCCCGCCGGCCTCGTGGCGGGGACGCATTCCTCGAAGTCCTGGGGGCACCTTGGGCCAGGGGCACATCACCTTGGGACAGGGACGCCTATGGCCAGGAACACCTCCTGACATGCCCTGGGGACGCCTGGCACGTCTTGGGTCAAGTCGGGCATGTCCCTCTACAGGAGGAATATCCCAAACAATGGTCAGAGAATGATGGGGGGAAGATGTTTCTACTATTTTTGCCTCTGTCTGAGTGCGGTTTGACTATTGTTTACTGTTGTCCCTCGAAGTCCGCCTGTAGGAGGACATGTCCGACCTAAGTTCAGGCGATCGCAAGCATAAATCAAGGGGGCGTAAATTAGCGACGGGTCCTATTTCCATGGGAAATCGCGGATTTCTGCCGCCGAAAGAGGCGGCACCAGCCGCATTTTGGGGGAGGGCACCTCCCCCGATCCATGTTTGCGCGCCCCCGAGTGGGGGGGGGGGGGGCAAATCTTCTTGGCCCAAGGAGGCTCGATTGCCTGGGGGCCCCAACAGGTGCGGTGATCCCACCGCCGCGTGGATTGCCCGCGGAGATGCGGGGTCGCCGCGCGGGTTGGGCCAAGTCGGGCCTGTCCTCGCACAGGGGAACAGATTTACAAATAGTCAAATAGTTTGTTTGACTATTTCTTTTTTTGTCCCTCGAAATCCGCCTGTAGGAGGGCATGCCCGTCCCGAGTCTCGGGATGCCGCGCTCTCCCCGAAGCTCCTTGGGGACGCTCGGGGCCAGGGACAACCCCCTGGCAACCACGGGGCTGGGCGGCGTCCCCAGATTTCCCGGCGTCGGGGGGGGGAAAAAAACTAACCTCCTGGAGGAGGGGGAGGAGGAGGAGGAGGAGGAGGAGGAGGAGGAGGAGGAGGAGGAGGAGGAGCAGGAGCAGGAGCAGGAGCAGGAGAAAGGAAGGAGAGTAGAGGTGACGAAGGGCAGGAAGACGTAAGAGGGGGAGGGAGGGAAGGGGAGGACGAGGAGTGAAGGAGGAGAGGAGGGAGAGGAGGAGGAGAGGGGAGGCGGAGGAGGAGCAGGAGCATCGAGGAGGTGGAGCAGGAAGGAGAGGAACGAGGAGGACGCGGAAAGGAGGGGGAGGAGGAAGAGGTATGAGGAGCAGAGGGAGAGGAGGAGCAGGAGGAGGAGCAGAGCAGGACAAGGAGTAGGAGGAGGAGGAGGAGGACGAGGAGGAGGGTGGGGAGGGGGGGTGAGGTGGCGGAGGAGGAGGAGGCGTTAGGCGGAGTAGAGGAGGAGGAGAGGAAGGAGCAGAGGAGGAGAGGAGGAGAGGTAGGAGAAGGAGGGGGAGGGAGGAGGGGCGGAGGAGGAAGGAGGAGGAGGAGGAGGAGGAGGAGGGTAGGAGGAGGAGGTGGAGGAGGAGGGAGGAGGAGGAGAGGAATGGGGAAGGAGGAGGAGATGGGGAAGGAGGAGATGAGGAGGCGGGAGGAGGAGGAGGGGGAGGAGTAGCACTAGGAGGAGAGGAGGAGGAGGAGGAGGAAAGGAGGAAGGGTAGGAGGAGGAGGAGAGGAGAGGAAAGGGGAGGAGGAGATGAGGATGGAGGTAGGAGGAGGAGGAGGAGGACGACGACCGACGACGACGACGACGAGGTGGACGACAAGAGGCAACGAGGAGCACGAGGAGGAAGGAGGAGAGGAGAGGAGGAGGAGGCGAGGAGGAGGATAAGGAGGAAGGAGGACGAGGAGAATAGGAGGAGGATGAGGTGGATGAGGAGGAGGTTGGAGGAGGAGGAGGAGGAGGAGGAGGAGGAGGGAGTAGTAGTTGGCGGTGGCCCAGGATCGCGTCCAGACAGGTGTTGCATTGCGACCCTCTTTGGTGGACGCTTGGGAAAGATTCCTTGAGGACCGCCTCAGCGAAACCGCTTGGGGCGTGCCGCACGCCCCGGTGTTTGGTCGCAGCTGCCCCTAGATAAGTCGGGCCTGTCCCTCTACAGGAGGAATATTCAAAAATAGTTTTAAAGTAGTCTTGAGACGATATTTCTTTTTTTACCAATTTGGTTGTTTTACTGCTTTGAATATTTCGTCCGAAATCCCCCTGTGGGAAGACATGCCCGACCCAACCCTAGATGGGTTCCAAGGGGGCGCGATTCGGGGCCTGTTCTCAGCGCGTTCGCCAGGGGTCACAGCGTCGCGAGGCCACAAGACGAGGATGGAGTTGCCCCGAATGACGTTGGCGCTCCAGGCAGGGCTTCGTCGTCGAGTTGGCCGACGGCATCTCACGAGCCGCCCTCGGCGGAGGCCGGCGGTAGGTCGGCGGTGGCCAGCGGGGGTCAGACGAGGGCGGGTCTGCGCGCGGAGGCGGGCGGGGAGGCAGAAGCTGACCCCCGAGAGGCAAGGGCTCCCATGAGGGCGCGAAGTTATTCGCGCTTCGCGCTTCGCGGTCCTCGTTCCTTCTCCCCCTCCTCCTCGTCCTCCTTTTCTCCCTTTGGGGGGGCGGCGCGAGGGCGCGAAGTTATTCGCGCTTCGCGCTTCGCGGAGCGCGAAGCGCGAAGTTGGGAGCCCTAGGAGAGGTCGATGCAGGCGGGCCCAGGCCTTCCGGAGGCTCTCCCACGTGGCGTCGCCGGACTGGGTGCAGCGAGCGGCTTGAACAAGGAACATGGTCTTGTTCAAAACGGGCGCGGTCGTTCTCCAGGTTCGCATGCGTTCCGCTACCTCTTTGGCGCTAGAAAGGGGCTCGGCCGTTCCTTCGGACTTCGTAGACTTACTTGGACAAAAAAAGGGCTTCGTTATGTATCGTTCCTTAGGTCAGGCCGATGACTGTATGTGGCCGCATTTCTTTTCAGCTCTCGGCCTTCACATGCACGGGTGATTATGTGGAAGACGACCAATGGAGAGGAGGCATGTTGTCAAGTAGTTTCCAGATGTCTAAAGACAATGTTTAAAACAGGTTTCAGCATACAACAAAAGCATGTTTAACACATGGTCCATACAGCTTTGGAGTATGAAAACAATGTCTCAAAATCCGATGATAGGGCTGTTCGAATGCCCATTGCCATGGCATACACAAGGTTGATTGAGCCAGCCATCCGCGTGTATGCTCAGCGGTCAGCCTTCGCACATCCTACGAGTGCACCCAGTCCTACTTTCGATGTGGTTCTCCAGTTTCTTGGTGGTGGCTTGACGACCCGAAGAGTTGATCTCGTTCGCTCCGCGGAAGCGGGCGGAGGATCCGCGCAGAAGGTAAGGGCGGCCGGCGACATATTAGCGAAAGTATCAGAAGGTGTCCCAGGAGATGTCGAGGCTTTTATATATGTATGTATATACATATGTATATATATATATATATATATATATATACATAGGTATCTATGTGTATATATATATATATAGAGAGAGAGAGAGAGAGAGAGAGAAAAAAAGAGATTCCTGGCTTTGAGATATTCGTTGGCGTCGCCCCAGCCCTCAGAAAGCCTCCGAGGACTCGGATTATTCCGCGACGTGGGGCCCGCGCTTTCGACTCGACGACGACGACGACGACGACCTCCCAGAGGCAGACCAGCTGGGGGGCTGCTCGGAGGGCCAGATCGAGTGCTGGATGACGTGCATGGACGTCTCGACCCTGACAGACTGCAGGGGCGGGATGTGGAGGTCAGCGCGTGGGAGGCGGGGGTAGGGCGGAGGGATCAGATGGAAAGAGAGAAAGATGATGGTGATGATGATGATGATGATGATGATGATGATGATGATGATGATGATGATGATGATGATGATGATGATGATGGCTGATGATGATGATGCTGATTGATGATGATGATGGATGATGGATGGTGATGATGACGATGGTGACGATGGTGATGACGATGGTGATGACGATGGATGATGACGATGGTGATGACGATGGTGATGACGATGGTGATGACGATGGTGACGATGGTGATGGTGATGGTGATGGTGGTGATGATGCTGATGCTGATGCTGATGCTGATTATGATGTTGCTGATGATGATGATGATGATTACGATGCTGATGCTGATGATGATGTTGATGTTGATGATGATGAGTATGATGATGGTGATAATGGTTATGCTGATGATGATGATGATGATCATCATCATCATGATAATCAGGATAGTGATGATGATGAGGAGGAAGAGGAGAAGGAGGAAGAGGAGGAACGATGGAGGATGTCTATGCTTGCGTTGACAACTGTTGATCCTCCTGGGCAGCTCTCGTGGCCACGGATGGATGGGTGTAGCTCGGAAAACGTCCATAGCCTGACGTTGAGCCAAAACGGATCTGGTGACCCAGGAGGAACGAGGAGGGAGAAGATTTCTGAGGTGTTCGGAGGTCGCATCTTCTGAAACGTATCCCAGACCTCGGACTTCGTATTCGTGTTCAAGGCGTTGGCCCCTGGCGTTCGCGCCCCCTTCCCTGGGATCATTATCGTTTCGCCTCAGGTCGTTTTTTGACGGGCATGCAGGCGCCGAGACTCTGAGCCGTTGGAGGGATAGGACTGCGCGTGCATGAAGCCGCACGCCCTGGGCTGGCTCACAAGATTCATATTCGATATGTGTTGCCAGAGCTCTGGCCCAGGCCTCTCCGAGCAGTGAGCTCGTGAGTTTCGAGCGCCCCCCTCGAGAGAAGATGCACCTTGATCAAGTCGCCGACATCGGCGATCACGAAGCCCTCGGGTGAGGAGAGGGCCCGTTGGAATGTTAAGACGTTGAGGAGGAGGAGGAGGAGGAGGAGGAGGAGGCGGAGGAGGCGGAAGCGGGCGGAAGCGGGCGGAGGCGGAGGCGGAGGGCGACCACGACGACGACGGCGTCGCGGGATCATTCTCTGAGGTTTTTAGTGCCCGAGAGCAGCTTTGAAGGCCCTAGGCTCACAGAAGACCGCCGTCGAAATTCTGTTCGGGACGCCCGTGGGCGCGTATCCCCTGATGCACTTCGTTTCGAAGTCGGACATGGAAATTCTCCGCGTCACCATCCCCACCAGGTTTCTCGCGCTGCGTCCAGTCGTGTCCACGAGGGGCGAATCAGAACGTCCAGGGCCTCGCCCCTCCCAAAAAGCAAAAAAGCGAAACACACACAATATAATAATACGTTCGATCTAAAAAGCAACAATAAACGTCCAGGGCCTCCCTCCTCAATCCCTCCTTCCGGAGCGTTGAGGTGTCCTTTGTGCATCTCTTCTGAGCAGAGTGTCTTTGTTCCCGCTCGGCCTCACTGAAGACGTGGGGAGCGCGGCGGAGGGAGAGGAGGGGGGTTCGGGGGATGCAGGGGGGGAAGGAGGAAGACACAAGGAGGGGAGGAGGGGAGAGGAGGGGAGGAAGGAAGAGGAGGAGCAGGAGCAGGAGGAGGAGGAGGAGGAGGGGGAGGAGGAGGTCGAGGAGGAGCAGGAGGAGGAGGAGAAAATGGGAGAGGGTGGGAGAGGAGGGGGAGCGGAAGGACGGGCACTCTCGCGACTTCGGCGGCAAGACCTTGAGTTTGCCTCTCGGCCTCGAGCAAAGCCCATCGGCCTGTCGGGAAGGCCTCACGGCCCGTGCCGCCGATCTCTGCGGGGGGGCGACGGTAGCAAAGGGCGGCGGCGGCAGCGAGGACGACGCCGACGCGGGGCAGAGGCATCGGTGATGCTTCGCGGGGCCTCCTCGGAAAGCAGAGCCCACCGGCCTACAGCGAGCGGCTTGAATAAGGAGCACAAGGAGCACCTAGTTTTCAAAAAGGGCTCGGCCGTTCCTCGGGCTTGCATGCGTTGTTTCTCGTTCCGTGCGCGTTGTTTATTATTTTCCGTTCCTTGTGCGCTGTGCCTTGGAAAGAAAGGGGCTTCGTTCCTCAGGTCAGCCCGATGACTGTGTGCACGAACCTCGAGTCCCTCGGTCTCGCCGCCGGCTGCTGGCAGTCTGGGATCCCTCGGGGCCGGACAGCGGTGCGCGCGCTTGCCATCCTCCTCCTCCTCCTCCTCCTCCTCCTCCTCCTCCTCCTCCTCACCTACCCTCCCTCCCTCCCTCCCTCCCATCCCTCCCTCCCTCCCACTCTTCCTCCTCCCTCCTCCTTCCTCCTCCCTCCTCCCCTCCTCCCTCCTCCGCCTCCTCGTCCTCCTCCTCCTCCTTCTCCTGCTGCTCGCGCGAAGTCCCACGGGCGTTGGCGACGTGGCCGCGTTCGAGAGCCTGAGCATCGCGGCCGCCTTGCGGATGCTCCGAGTGCCCCCACCCCCCAGCCACGCGCAGAGGGGGGGGGGAGGGGGGAAGGCTTCTTAGAGGCACCCCTGCTTCTCAGAAGGCGCGGGTCTTGTCTGTAGATGTGCAGCGCCGGCGCCTTGCAACAAGCAGAGGTTCCGTCTGAGAAGCTGCCCTCTCTCCCCCTACCCCTTTGTGCGCGCCAGCCCCCCCCCCTCTCGGGTCGGATGGAAGGGGAGGGCAGGGAAAGGAAAGAGAGGGAAGTTCGCAGGCCTCGCGCGTCGTGCGTCCCTCCTCCCCTCCTTTCGTGCGCCGTTCGCTCTCCCTCTTCCTCCCTGCATCGCCACAGAGGTACGCATGCAGCTTGCACGTCGGGTGCCGTACAAGACACTACCACTGCCCACTTAGCACGCACGTGCCCGTTGGTTGCCGCAGCCCACAGCTGGATCTGACCTAGCCAGCTGATGTGGACCCACAGCCGGGCGATTTCCGCGATAGTGATGTATACATTGTATACACACATATGTTTATCAGTGTAAACTATGAATATACGTGCACAGCAGTTGTAAACCTTCACAGTATATATATATATATACATATATATACATGTACATGCATACAGATGCACGGGTGTTAAAAGCATGTCGGCATGTGCATGCACGCGCGCACCGATATACACGCGTACAACATGTGAACGTATGGATGCCTACATGTCTACCCACACACATGCATAAGCACACGTACGGATGCCTCCTGGCGACGGGAGGCGTTCGAGCTACGTCAGCCGATTCGCCACCCCTCCCCTCTGCTGCCCCCCCCCCGTTCGTCCAACCCGTCGCCCCCCTCCCCTACCTACGAGGAGTATCGGTCGGCCGGCGGCGCGCAGGCCGCCGACCTCCTGGCGACTGGAGAAACATAACGCGCCAGTCGTTGAAAGTAGGTACCTCTGGCTTCCCAGATCCCAAATCTGCATTAGGGGCCTTCCTGCTTCAGGGATCGAGCGGTGTCCTTTCTCCCTCTACTTCAAGGGGCGGGCGGAAGCCCAACCTACTTCCAACGCCTTCCTACTGCATGTGTCTACCTACTGCTTCTGACCGACCAGCGTGTCTCTGGGCCTCCAGCAGGGGGCCGCTCTGGGCCCCCCGGGCCCGCAGGAGCGCTTCGGAGTGGAGGGCTGGTCTTTGTGGAGGGGGTCGGCAGGTTCCTGGACGGGCGGCTCACAAAGTCGGGCCGTCGGAGGAGGAGTGGGGGAAGGAGGGGGAGGAGGAGGAGGAGGAGGAGGAGGAGGAGGAGGAGGAGGAGGAGGAGGAGGAGGAGGGGGAGGGGGAAGGGGGGCCGTAGCCATTTTGGCTCAGGTCCGTAGCGGTGGCTCAGAGGACGAGAGTTGTTGGCAGGGGGGATACCGCGGCCCCCACAGTCTTGTCGGTACTGTACTGCGGCTTGCCGCACAGTTTCGACACCACGTACTACACATCGGCCTTTACTTCCTGTACTCTGCAGCGATGGCACCTCGGGATGCTTCTTCTCCTGCTTGGTATTGGAAGTGTACGAAATGCAATTGTGGAAACAATCGATGGCACTGGAGCTGGCGCATGCACTGCAAAGCCCCATGGTCGGACAGCGGAATGGTCACTCCCACTAAGTGGCCTGATGTTCCCGTCTGGCCTAAATCAGGAGGTGCTCCAGGTAGACAGGGCGGAGGTCAGCAGCCAGGCGCCCAGGCATTTGGAAACCACGACGCTGCTGCCCAGTCGCCCTTCGCCGCGCTCACTGGCCCAGAAGAGCTCACCATCACAGACCTGGAGCAGTACATTGTGCTGCATCGGAAGTCAGGAAATGAGTTGCAGGCAGTCTAGTATGAGAAGGAATTGGCAGCGAAGCGGAAAGCACTGGCGCCACCGCCGCAGCTTTCGGCTCAGGCAAAAGCAGATAAGGCACACAAACAGGTACAACATCTCGAGCGGTTGCTGCAACAGCAGGTGTCGGCGTTTGACAGGCTCTCTCAGCAGTTGGAACACCACGTCGACCAGATCGAAAAGCTGCAGGGTGAGGTCGAGCAACAAGAACACGAGTATAAACAAGCCATCGAAGAACTTCACCTCGGCGTCAAAGATCCTGAACCGCAGAAGTCGACCAAGGTGTCCATCACAGATGTATTGGCAGGCAAATGGGAGTTCGAGGAGGTGTCTGATGAGTTTTTCGGGTTGTCTGAGTACGTCGACATCTCAGATAAGGAGAAGCAAGCAGCCCAGGCAAGAACACAGCAGCTCAAAACTTTGCTCCAAGAGGCTACACAAAAGCTATTTGGAAATGTCAAAGATCGCGCAGACAAGTTGCGAGCTGAACATGAAGAACAAAGAAGCGTCTGGAAGGGAAAAAAGCAAGACTGATGAAGGAGGAGTTCCAGGAGGTGGAGTGCCTGGAGGTGGAGGAGCTGGATCTGGAGGCCAAGGAGCAGCAGCAGCAGCAGCAGCAGCAGCACCCGCGCCGCCAGGACCGCAGTCTACACCTGGGACAGGTTCATCCGCATCGGCCCCGGCTTCGGGAAAGGATGACGGGTCAGGTCTCCGCACTCGGGCCCAGGGAATCCTCAGCAGCAATAAAGGTGGCTCAAGACCACCACGCCCGTTTGACAAGGGAGGCGGAAAAGGCCAGCAGCGTTCCTGATGCTACATCGCCGCCAGCGCTTTCAATGAGGGCAGCATCACGAATGCACATTCGTCGTCATGTTGCTGGAAGGAATACTGGCCCGCACGGCACGCACTGCTCGCACTCAGCCACGGAGGCCAGGAGTGTAGAGGGTACCGACCGTGCGGGGGATTGTCAGAACAGCGCTAGAGCAAATCAGAAGTATAAGAATATCCAGAGTCTCCCAGTGGTTACAGTGAACGCATCATCCTGGGCCCCTGTGGAGAATGCACTTCCAAGATTGACTTCGGTGATCATCTTGGTTCAGGAACACAGATTGCCCCCTGCCCGTTTCTTGGATATTACGAAGAAGATGGCCAAGCGAGGATGGCCCATGTATGGAGGACCTGCTCTTCCCACTGGGAGAGGACGCGCATCTGGAGGTGTTTGCATCTTGGTACGTTCGCACCTTGATAGCTGGGCCCCTGATGACGGTTGTCTTCAGCCTGGCCGTGCAGCACGATGTTACATTTGGTCGTCGGAGCTCGGTGCCATGCTGATAGGTACGGTGTACATGTATGTTGGTGAGGGCCTCACTCCCAGAAACCTCAAGCTGCTCAGGTGTCTTGGCATGGCTGCGCTCGTGCACAAGTCCCCATTTCTGATCGGAGGTGACTGGAATAACCCCCCACATGCGATAGGAGACGTGGTACCGCTGCACAGTTTAGATGGCACTGTGCGAGGAGATGAGACACGCCCATCATACGTTTTGGACGCGCACTCTTCCACGATCGACTTCTACCTTATAAGCAAAAGTTTAGACCCCATGGTGAAGGGCATCCGAACTTCACTTGGTGCGCCAGTGGACCCTCGCCGCCCAGTCAAGATCACGTTCAAGGCCAGGTCTGGTGAAGAGAAGGTCAGGGTGTCCAAGCCCTATCAACTGCCTCCAGCTCGACGTGTGGTGGGGCCACTTCTACCAGAACCTAGCCAACAGCAAGCCGATATCATCTGGGACTCTTTATTTGAGAAGGTTGGCGGCTACTATACGTTGCATGGTGACCAGCTGAAGGAGGGCGTGAGTACCCTCAATGAAGCTAATGAGACATGGCAGAAGGTGGCGTGGTCCGAATTACGACATGTCACAGGATATGAAGGTCGTGGTCTTCCTGGCGGTGCCCCCATGGAATAGATGGAGGTGCCAGCGCGTAAGGTTCCCATGACCAAGTCATACTCCAAGCTGGATCCCCAGAGAGCCTTATCATGGGCTATAAACCGGTTGCAGGAAGTCCGTGTGCTGTCTGACAAAGGCTGCTACACGCCGCACTACTACCAACTTGTGAGATCCTTTTTGAAGCTGGATAAGAAGAGTCCTTTCAACACGGTCTGGAAGACGGGTGCCAAGTTCTGGTTCGCTTTTCCGAATGGTGGGAGGAATTATTCTTGCTGATGATGCTGCTGGAATGGCCTACCTTGATAAGATGCTTGACTCACGCAGGTTCCGGCATGATAGAGTGGTCTGTTCCAGCAGCAGGATTCGCCGCAAGAAGTGGAGTGAGTGGCGCGACCAATCGATGGAGGCTGGCGCCCGTCAAGCTCATGGATATATGAAGGACCGCATCGTGCCTCAACGATTTCATCACAAAGGACCAGCTGATATTGCCCTAGATTGTTGCTCGCTGTCCTCACGCATGGCTGCTGAACATGAGAAATGGGCGAGGGCATGGGGCTGCGACGGTCCCCTTGCAGCACGACCTACATTCGGTGATCAGCGCAGGCCTGCGATGGAGCTCCCGAGCGCCGACCTGGTGAAGGAAGTCAGCAAGCGATTCAAGACTCACACTTGTCAACCTGACGGGTGGCATCCTCGCCATTACAGTCTACTTGGTGAAGAATCTCGTGCAGCATTCGGTAAGTTGCCCCTCTTGATGGAGATGCGCGGTCAAACCCCAACCTCGACTCAGAAGTTGGTTGTGCAGTTGAACCACAAGCCTCTTGGTGACAGACGACCGCTGGGATTCTACCCGGCACCAGCCCGCATCCCGGGAAGATTATGGAGGCATCGTCTTCGGCGTTGGGAGCGCTACCAAGGTCTCGGAGGCCAGTATAGCATGTCGCAAGGCAGAGGACCAAGTGACACGGTTTGGCGACAGGCGGCGATATCTGAGGGCTCGAACAACATGGGCCTGTTTTACATCGCAGTGCTGTGGGACCTGCTCCAGTTCGATGAGCATGTGCCGTGGGACCTGCTGGAGTCCAACAGTAAGCTGACAAATTTCCCCATAGTTGTCTTGAGAATGGCGGCGCAGACGCACCAATGGCCCAGATATCTTCAGTACGACGGCATGCTGATGGATCCGCTGGACCCGCAGAGAGGCATTGTCACAGGATCTGCCAGTGCGACGTTCGAGGCTAAGATGGCGCTCCTCCCCATGATGGATGATGAGATAGACTTGAGAGGTGATGCTAACAATATGTTATCTCTCCATGTTGATGATCTTTCTCAGCACCAGTGGGGCGACACAATGTTGACGGTATGGCATGAGATGAAAGAGCATGTGCATCGAGTGGGACACCGTCTTCAGAAGGAGCTGGGACTACCGCTAGCCACTCACAAACTAAACATGGCCACTTCTTCTGGCAGGATGACTGAGTTGGCTAGAACCATGTTGGGCAAGCTTGGGGGACCTGGTGAATATGGCCTTCGCAATCTTGGGATCGACTACACAGGTGGCAAGCATAGATCACATCCAAAGGCTCATACGACACGCGCGATGAGATGGAGAAAGATGCTCACCAAGAAAAAGGAGCTGGCCAACATGAAGTTCACGCACCGTGGACACAAGACAAGATTGGCTATCACGAATATGGTGCCCACTGTGCTGCATGGTGGAGATGTTCATGCGTTTTCGCCCGCTCAAGTTCACAGGCTACGAGCTCAGGTCTCTAAGCCAATGGGAATGTCTATGAAAGGCCTGAACGCTGAGCTCGCGTGGTCGTTGTCAAGAGTGAAGGGCCCCATCCACGCGGCCAGCGTGAGCATCTTCAGATATTGTTCAGAATGGTGAACGTCTAGCTTCCATTGAGCGGACCTCCAACGGCGACATGATGATGTTCTTGGGCCACCAGTACTGACCAGGCTTTTCCAGGCTGCAATGCGAAATTTTAACCCGAAAGTTGCGAGTAAAAACTGGCTTAAAGAAAGCAAGGGGCCACTCAGCGACGTCCTCCTCTGGCGTTGAGAGGCGGGGTGGACTGTCCTGGGGCCCACTTCCTTCCTCGACCTCGAGGGTGCAACCCTTGATGTGCTGAAGTTGGCCCCTGTTTTCATCAGTAAGCGATTTGAAACACAATACAAGAATAGTAGGATCCAGAATGTTGCTGAGCTTAAGTGTCACACCCACCCCAGCCCCTGCAGCGACCTTATTAAATAACATGGGCTTTGGTGGGAGCTGGCGGCTAAAGTGTCAGCTAGCAAGCATGACGTTGAGCCCAAGGAAGTCTGTGCTGCCAGACAAGCTTTCGGAGGGGCCATCCCGACTGCTGTGGAACTCAGGTCCTGGGGCTACTCTTTGGCCCCCGAGCGCAGGTTTGGCTGCGGGGTCCCAGATGCCGATTTCCACAGAGCCTGGCAGTGTGTGCACGGCAAAACGAAAAGAGAAGAGGTCTTTTCGGAGGCCACGATTTTGCAGGTGCTTGAGGCCGGAGAGTCCAGTCTGCTGTTCACGAGGTGCTGGCTTGCCCGTCTCCCAGCTGATCCACCTGCTGAGGAGTGGGACGTGAAGTTCTTCCAAGGAGGCCGGCAAACGGACCCCTTTGCTTTTTCGCCCAGTGATAAGTTGTATTCGGACGGGTCCTGCCTGAGGCCAAATCTGGGGTACTTGGCGAGAGCGGGGCGGGGGGTCGGTCTTGTGGATGCCCAGGGGAACTCCGTCCGAGGCATATGTGGGCATGTGCCCAGAGTCTTTGGTCAAAGCAGTAGAGTAGGAGAATTAATCGCCATGATGATGGCACATTTGCATTGTGAGGGCGAGCGCCTCAGAGAGGAGGGGTTCGTATGGAAATCGTCGAATTATGAAAAAATATGAAATAATTATGAAAAAAATATGAAAACGCTGAAACATGGAATTGTACAAAAATTGTCGACGCCATTTCTGAAATTGCGAGAGCCGAGATTGCTCTGTCCGCAAGACCGCCGCATGAATGCGAGGAGGTAAGACCTCCTTTGGGATGATCCGCTAAAACATCGTTCGCCGATGATGGTCACCCGCGGAAGCGCGTTGGCGTTTCGTAGGTTCGTTTTACACAAATGAACGAAATGCTTGGACGGGTTGAACAGGGGCTGGGCCATTTCGACGCGAGGTCGCAGCGCCCATCATGGAGGGAAGCGCTTAACGTTGCATTATTAGTGTATGACGCGTATTGAACCATCAGCGTTTCGCGTTTGATGCCAGAGGTCGCGCTTGAGATCGGCCAACATCGGATATTTAGACGCTACGTAACGTTAGCTTGTCATTATAAATGACTAGCGGGTTCGCGTTGCGCGGGGCCGACGCCCCGCGTAATGGGCGCGCGCCGCGGCACAGCAAGTTGGGCGTCGTTTGATCAGGGTGGGTGGGGTTTCTGAGTAGAGGAAAGCATCCTTTGCAGTGGGGTGTGTGTCGGGGGGGCGGGGTGGATGGGGCGCGAGTAGTGCGCGTTGGTTGTACGGGGTGGCGCGCGTCTTTGGGTGGCGGGGGGATCGCTGTGGCGGCCGTGGGGGTGCTCGCGTGGTTGTGGTGTGTGGTATAGGCGTTGTTATGCATGGCGGTTGCGTGCATGCGCGCGTTTGCGCGTGCGTGCGCGCGTGGGGTCGCGCGTGCGTGTAAGCGTCAGGGGGCGCATGTCTGTCGGTGGGAAGTCTGCGGGAAGGACAAGGTGGTCGGGCTGGGCGGGCGCGCGGCAGGGTCAGTTTATTGTGGCCGCGGTGGGCGCGGGGTGGAAGAGGATGGGCCGTGACCATTATGCGGCGCGCCTGTCTCCTCAACACGTAACAAAATGCGCGGCCACAACGGCAAGGACGCGGATTCTGGTTTGCCCAGGGAAGTACTCTTTTTGCGTTTTGTCTTTTTTTTCTTTTGGCGAGGAGGAGGGGGAGGAGAGGGGGGAGGAGGGAGAGGAGGGGGAAGCTAACGTAGCATAACCACTGTGATCTAGGTCCACTAGCACGGGGCAGGGCCTGTCAAATGTTTTCCATGTGTACAAAAACAAAGGCTGGGGCTGCGGTCGTCTTGGCGCGTCTAGGTTCCCCAAGAGCAACGCCAAACGTTCCCGCCCCCCCTCCGCTAGAAAGCAATCGGGCGTCCCTGGTGTTTGGCGTTCCTGGTCCAATTGTGTCCGTGGCGGTCCTGCTAAAGCGTCGGCCCTCAGAGAGGGAACCGCGCTGTCAGGGCTGCCACGGGCGCAAGGGCGACTGGGGGCGCCTCGCCAAGGTTCGTTCGCCAAGTAGTGTTAAATTGTCACGGAGTCATTGTGTTATTGTTCGCTTCGCAGTCGTCTCTGCTCCTGTGTCCTGAAATCACTTGTCCTTCGAATGCAGCTTAGGCACCGTTCAGATGTCGATTTGTTCACGCTGATGTGTTTCAAGGATATGTTGTAAGAACCTGGTGAGGGGAATAACGCTTAATATCATGACGTCCCGTGTTCGAGTGGCAATTTGTTTGTGATCGTTTTGGCATTGTGGCTCAAAGCGGCCTTCGAGTTGCGACTCCAATGATGTTTCGGTGATCCCGATTCCAGCGATTTCCATATCTTCGCGCTGCGGCGCTTTCCATGTACACCAGTGGATGAGCACGTTCAATGTGTTTCTCCACTTTGCGACGCTGATTCCGCTCAGTGCCGCGCTCCGTCTTCCATGTGAGACATTCTATTCCCCGTGCTGTGCAACCTCCTTGATGAGAAAGTCTTGGGGCCACAAGCCGGATGGCGCTCACTGCGAGAGTGACGCTCGGAGGCGATCTTGGGGCACGGCCGTTTCATCCTGGCAACATCGCAGGACTACGTGGGCTTCCTCGGAGCTGGCCAAAGCTCGACGGTCTTGGTCTAGTCACGCGTCTCTCGGCGATGCTGATGGTGACGGCCCCGATCCCGACGAGGTCACGGCTTCTCTCGGCGATGTTGATGGTGACGGCCTCGATCCTCATGGCCTAATCGATTATGGTGGCGGCCTGTTTGGGCTCCCGACGCCAGAACCAGAAGACGCAGATCTGGATCGCGATGGCGACGTCCGTGCAGGTGCCGATAGTGTTGCTCACGGTATTGTTGCTCACGATGGTGTTGGTAGTTCTAGCGTTGCTCACGATGATGTTGCAGTCGCCATTGCAGGACCAATTGGCAATTTGACTCATCAGATCAGTGTTGGTTTGGCTGCGATTCGTAATCCTAAGAAGCTTGTCAGTGACATTGTTGATCATGGCAATGACATATTATATGGTGAACAGTTTCTCATGAGCTCAGTTGCGCTCGCGAGTAGGATGGGCGTGTACAAGCAGCTGCCGTCTGTTCGACGTATCCAACTGGCAGCCGCTGGTCTCGCTTTGCAGGCATATATGCACACATCACTTCTCGAACATATGATAAGAACTGTGACTCGAGATGGAGGTCAGCCCGTTATTCTTGTGAAGCAGGTTCGTTACGACGAGACCCCGATGAGAATCAATGTGAAGGATTCGAACACGTCATCAAAGTCTGGGGCACTTGTAGATGCTGCTGCGACTTCCACCGACATCCCCAAGTTCTTGGCAGATTTCTTGAAGATGGAGTCGTACGATGCGGTGCCTGCGAAATTGCTTCAATCCGAGTGGCGAGTCTCAGCGTTATTCCGCATGCATTCTGGTGAGTATGTGTTGGTGAGTTTCGATGTTTTCACCCCAGTGCAGGCCTTGGCGTCGACGTCGGCAGAAGCTTATGTGGAGGCACTTTCTCGAACTGAGCCTGACTTGGGACCGTGCGAAAAATTATATCATTGCCTTCGGCCGAGTCCGCTACCGTGCCAGCGCGGAAGGGTCGTGATTTCGGGTGTTCTCTGGCATGTCCCCTGAGTTCTCTGGAGGTGCTCCTGAAGCTAGGGCTGATGTCTCCTGGTACTGTTTGGGGGTATCTTGGATTCTTCTAGGGTCAGCCTGATGGTTGCTGAGGGCGTTTGGGAGCTCCCTGGGAATGTCGCGGGGCCTCTTCAGGTTTCTCAGCGCTGGGGGCGTGTTAGGGTGGGGGCTCTGGGAGCGGGTGGTTTCGCGCGCTCCTTTCTTGGGCCAAACGCTGTCTCAAGGTTGGTTAAAGGCTTCTAGGCACCGAACACTCATTCGGGGAGTAGCGGTAAGATACGGAGCGCTCACATGGGCCTGCTGGGGTTCCCGAAGGGCTCCTGGGGATCCAGTTGGGTCAGCCCTTGGCTTGAGAGGGGAAGCCAGATGACCAGACAGTAGCCGAATTAATGCCAAAAGTCTTTGCTGCGGATTTCAGAGGGCTCTTCGATTATCTTGCACTGATGGTGATAGTGCCGTGAGAAAAGCTGAAGAATGCACTGCGATACTCAATGGGTACCCTACGTTGCATACCACATGCCATTCTCATAGGTGGGCTAATGGTAATAAAAACGTTGCTAAGCTTCATGATGCTGATGTGTCTGCCATCGTCAACTGGAGTCTTGCTCTCAACCAGCCTGGTGCAATGAGGATTTTTCGGCAGGTCGTCCGAGACATCATTGATGAGAAGTTGCGTATCATAGATGGTGTACCTCCTCCGTGGTATCGCGTCCATCAGCGTGCTGTCCTTGAGTGTTTCTGCAGTGGTAAGCACAACCTCGGGCGCAGGGCAGTGCTGTATTTTCTTGCTAATGGTAACTGGGAGAATACGGATGTTGTTGAACACTGGACCATGGGAGATCCCAGAGAGGAGAAGGACGTGCGACATTGGTTTCTTTCATATCTCGTGAAAGCTCTATGTGGCTCTGCTCCCAACATATTTCCGAGATCCAGGTGGACTGGTGCTGATTTGACTCTTGATTCTCTCGGTATCCTGGATGGCGTACATGGGCTTGGCATGCCCGCTTTCCTCAGATTTACCATCATCATGAACAGAGGTGCTGTCCCGAAATCGTTGCTGCCTGCTGCTGGAGGAGGTGCGGTCGCGGCCCCAGCCATCCTGGACGCACGGCCTGTCGTCGACGATGCGGGCAAGCCTGAGGATGAGAAGGACGAGGGGCATGACCAATCGCACGCCGCCAACGGCATTCAAAACCATGAGAAGGAGAACAACCACCAGAGGGAGTTTGCTGCGAGATGGTTGTTATACGAATCACCGCATGCCGTTGTCATCGCGCTGCGGGTCACGATGGAGCCACTTCGCGTGCTTCTGAAAGATCTTTTGACGTTGTCGGGGTCAGCTTGGGAATTCCTGGAGCGAGAGAAACACTTCGACAAATCCAAGTCAGATGGTTTCGGTGACCTTCGTCAAAGAGGCTACCGCATGCTCATTGCAGCTCAGAACGTGTATGAGGACCGCTGCATAGTTTCACTTTCGAATTTGTTCTTCTCCAAGGATGTTTGGGAGGCAGTGCCGAACGGATATCGCAGAGCAGACGTTCAACAGGATTGTTTCAGACTTCTGTCTCGTGCCGCTGCTGAGGTGCAGCACTACATGGTTGACCACCACCAGGGGTACCCCTACAAGATGGCCAGGCTGTTCGAGGACCTTTCGTTGGCAGAAGAGGTCCGAGGGAAGTAACATGCCTTTGATAAGGTAGCTTGAAGGATAGGAGCGTTGGAGGAGATAGGAAAAACGGAGGCTGGATGAAAGGGGAGGTGGATGAGGTCTGAGAGGATGAAGGCGAGAAGGATGGAGGAGGGCTTCTGGAAGAAAAGAGGCAAGATGCGGGGGGGTCTTCCGTTTACTCCTTCCCTGCATCATCCTAAGCATCACCCTCTCTCACACCTCGAACCCAGTCAACCATTTTTGTGCGTACGTTTGCGCACCCTGAGGTCAAGTCCGACTGCCGTGGCATGAAGGACTCTTGGAGTGCAGATTTCTTTGATCGCCATGCGGGTAACTTAACCTCGAATGACATGGCAGTCGAGATGTTAACTGTTCTTCTCTTGACGATATGCGATCAAGCACCAGTTGAGGCAACTCACGCATCGCTTCGCCGATGGCTCCACGGTCTGTCTGTGCAGACGCACGTCCCGCGACATGAGTTTATCAGTGCTTGTCGCCTTATCCAAGGCTTCCGCAGGCGATTGAAGGTGACTCGGCCAGGCGGTTCACGAGGGCTTTTTCCCAAGAAGGGTCGTGAGTCTGGCAGGGCAGCACCGCCGCGGAAGGTGCGCAAGCCTGGTGGCGTCCAGAGGGCTTTTTTCAGCGAGCAGCTTTCGCTTCCTGGCCCTGCAAAGACAATGGGCGAGCTGCACGCCGAACTCAAGCGCATTCGAACTGAGGAGCCTGAGCGGTTCGCAGATCTCCTGGAGAAGGGGCAGGACGCAACCGCTCGTCATCGCCTGCACGGCGTTGACCAGCCCTTTGGGCCAACTAAGAGGCAGCGGCAGCGCGCTGAACGCCAGGACGCTGCGCGAGCTGCATCACTCCTCGGAGACAGCGGTGGCGCAGGAGCATCTGGGGCTCTCGTCAGGTTTGCGCCAGGGTCGGAGCTCGAACTATCATCTTGGAATGCTGTTACAGATGTGATGGCAACTGCCAGGGCTGCTAGGAAGTCAGAGAAGGCAGCGAGCGCTGCCCGCACCAAGCGGCTCGAGGAGTATATGAACAGCCAACTGGACGTCATCAGCTCGAGGTTCCCTGGCCTTGCAGACCTCGACGTGCCCGCGACAGACTTTGTACCAACGCCTCCATTATCAGAGCTCTTCACGCACTGGGAGTTCAGCCCAATTGAGTTGCTTGAGAAGGCGAAGGAGATCATTGCCCTTAGCAGGCGCACGCCCCTCGGCCAGGGCGTGCATGATGCCATCCTGCGTGATTGGGTACGAGCGCACGAAGTGGTGCAGCGCGGTGCAGCTAGCGAGCCTCTGCCAGATCGCGACAAGAAGCCCGTTTGTTCTATCTATGGCACGTGCCTATGCCACGGTGACGGCTTGGCGAGGTGGACAATGCGGGAGAACTATCGCAAGAAGGCTTGGGGCAGAGAGTTCAGTCCATCGCTTCGCCCTGGCGCTCGTGAGATGGTGACCGACGCCAAAGTATTCGCAGTGTTCGTTGCCACTTCGCGAGTGGCAGACCCCGCCGATGGGCCTCCGAAAGTTGTCAGCCATTGGTGGTGTCACAGTGCCAAGCAACAGATCTCGCCTCACAAAGCAATTTTTCATATCATGGACGGTCCATGTGTGGCCTTTGATGCAGACTGCGTTGTTGCTCCTGGGCAGGAGATCACGCTTCGCCCTCGCGCGGAGTTCGAGAACGATGTCGTTGCCATGAATCGTGTGGATCGTTCTTTCAAATGGATGGTGACTTATTTCGTCCTGATGTCCGACATGCGCCCAGTTGCCTCCGTCACTCCTAGCTGCATCACAGTGGTTCCGCTGTCTGGCGCGCTGCTGCGCACGATCTGGCCGCCGCGGTCGGGTTGCGCCTCTAATCGGGCATCGTGGGGGCAGCGCCCGCCCGACGACGGCTCTGACCCTTCCGATGGAGACTTGCCTGCTGCTGAGCTAGACAGCGAACCCGACCGCGAGCCTGATCTGGTGCCCGACGGCGACGGCGCAGCATCGCCGCATCGGTCGGAGTCGGAGTCCGAGGACAGCCCGACCAGCGACGACGGCGACCCTGCTGCCATGCTCGATGGTGAGGGCGGAGGCGGTGACGAGAGCAAGGGCGATGATCCTGAGCCTCCGCCGCCGCCGCCGCCGCCGCCTCCTGCTCCACCGCCGGAGGAGGGCCCTCCGCCCGCTGGCCTTGGCGGCGGCGGCGAAGGCCCCAGCGGGGGGCCTGCTGGGCCGAAGAATATGTTGAATCCAACGGTGCATGTGCCTGGCGGCTACATCGTGTATTATCATGCGAGTGGAGATTTCTATGGTTACTGTAGCAACCGCGAAGAGCACGGCAGATGCCAGATCACGCGGACTGCGCGCCCTGGGCGCAGAGCGGCCCAGGGTAGGCCATTGGGTTTCATTGCGGCGCGGCTTGCCCAGTGCAGGTGCGCAGCTTTCCCAACGAAGTTTTTACATTTGCACGCCTGCCAGCCTGCCTTTGCGGACCGCGCGGCGGCGCGCCAGGCATTAGAGCAGCTGCCTGACGCGGAGACCCTGCTCAGGCACGAGCGGGCGCTGCGCGACGGAGAGGGCCCAGAGCCCGCTTGAGCACTGTAAATCAGCGAAGTTACCACCACCATCATCATCACCACCATTCAAAATCAAAACACCATCATTTCCTCCGTCATGCACCTCCTCTTCTTCATATTCCTCCTTATGTTATCCTGTGCTTGCGCTCTCCGACAGCCTTCCTCAGTCGGGCACAGGGCGCCCTACTCAAATAATACATGCGGCACGTTCCGCCGCCCGCTCGGGTCGTGTTTAAAACATGCCTGCGGCAATTTCCGCCATCCCCATCGGTGTTGTTGCGGCCAATTATGAGCTGCGCTGAATACTTGGTCTGGCCAGCCCCGTTCCTGATATGCGCGGTGGCGTTGCTACAACATCATGTGTTGTGTTTCTCCTTCCTCCTCCCTCTCCCTTTCCCCCTCCATCTTCGATTCCCGATTGGCGTGTCCTCCTCGTGTTCCTCGTTGCCGTCCTCCTCCGCATACCGCCCCCCCGCCCTGTCTCCATTCCCTGCCAACGTGTTGTTCTTTCGTTGTGCCTCGAGGGGCGCGGGCTACATGTTTGGAAACCCTGCAGGCCTTTCGCACGGGCCAAGCCGAGCCCCTTTCGGACTGTTTCTCTTTCTCCACGCGCGGCCTCAGTGAGTCAAAATGTTAGTTACATGGTTTGCGCTCGGTTTCTTGCTGCGTAGCTCCAAACGCAAACCCGCTGGAGGGCCGTCGGTGTTTGGAGGTCCCTGATTGGTTTGTGGGCAAGTTAAATGTTGGCGCATCGGAGGTCGCAGGGTTAACCTTGCGGTCCCTGGGCGCCAACAGGGCACGTCGCTTGGCGATGTGGGCGCCTGTGGAAGGCCACTCCCTTTTGTTTTTTTTAATGGCGGGGCGGTGCGCCTGGCCACAGCGCGACGCTGACGTTGCCACGGTCACAACAATGGTTGTTGTCATGCGCGTAAGCTACATCAGCGCGTGACAGCGACAGTTGTTGTAATCGTTAGGACCATGCCGCGCGCAGGGATCGTGACAGGTGCGGGGATGCCGTTGCAGAGGACAGCAGAGGTACCTGCAATGACACATATGCTCGTGAGGGGACGGCAAGGCGCACAATCGCACAGGCGAGGTGCTAACCCGAAGCAAACGCCATGCCAGCGTCCCCCATCCAAGTGCCCCCACAGCGTTGCAACGGGAGTGGGGGTGTTGAGCGGCCCGCCGCGGGCCACGAGTTGGACGCCGACGCAGCGCGCATGCAGCGCTACAGCAATGTCACTGGGCGCTGCTAAATAAAAGTTCACTGTTTCGCGGTAGGCGTGGGAAGACCCGTGCGAGTGTTTATGGTTTGCGCCCGTTCGGCTACCAATACGTAGAAGCATCGGTGCATGGCAGTAGGCAGTCGAATAGCATAGCTAAGGGAAACGGCGGTACCGATCGATGCAACGAGCGCACCGTGGACGACCAACATTGTTGGTATTTGCATGGTTCGGATGGCGCTGGAGCGGAATACAAGTCGCGGAATGCCTTTGGCGCGACCGCAACAAGTTATACGCGATGGGCGGACGTTCTTTCGCGCGCGCCCAACGCAAGTCTACCACTGCCGCGGACATCGCTGGTTTCCGTTCAGATTGGACAAGGAGCGCTGGCCATGACATCGAGGCATTTGCAGCTAACCTGGCACTCAGCTCCGCCATTCCTGTGCGTTCGCGCGACCTCGTCAAGCGATCGGCCACGATGCGGTTGTCCAGCGCAGACAGCACAGGGCCGACGCACGCGCGGTGATCAAGCATTTCGGCGCAAACCACCCAGCCGCGACAGCTTTCGCAACGCTAGCAGCCCGCGGCACCGTAAGGGGTTCACGCCAACCAACGCGAGATGGAGGAACGGACACCAATGGCTGCAACCTTGGACATGCATTACAAACGGACGATGCTCGCGCGTTACGTGGGGTACCAGGGTGCATCGCCGTCGCTGGCGTTCGAGTCGTCACGATTGCATCGGCGCGCAGTCGGCATGTCGCTTGTACATAGGCAGCCGCGTTGGTGGTCACGCATTTCGAACCAGCGTCGCACGATTTAGTGTACTTTGATATGTACATCCATTGCGATGCGCGCCTTTGTTGCGTGAAACGCATATCGCGCGCTTCGGCGGCCTGTTCGGGTCAATCCGAATCGCCGACAGGGGCGCGCGAACTGATGCATTCATTCGCGGCGCGGCGTGGCTGGTCGCAGCGCTGGCGCCCTCGTCCGCGGCGATCGTTTCATCTCGCGTGGCGCCAAGAACCAGACCGCTGACTGGGGCGATCGCTTGCGGCAGCGTCAAGGCACTGCGCGTCTGCCGCGCTCGGCGCGCCCATGGCGGGCGCGTCGCGATTTGCTGGCGCGATGGCAAAGGCATGTTGTTCGGGCGCCATTGGCCGCGTCGTGGGACCAGAGCTGTTGTTGCCCGCGCGGCGGGGGCGCGGCGTCGTCGCGAATCAGGCAGCGCTGGCGAATTCAAGTGCAATGAAGACGCCCTGCTCGCGCGATGGGCCTTGCAGGAACGCAGGCGTCTTGGGGGGGGGGGGTCTGGCGCTCGTAGACATGCGATGCGCTAGATGCGTCACCCGCGTCAGCGGCTTGTGCTGGCCGCTGGCAGCGGTTATCGGCAGCGCGCGATGCGGCATCTTCTCTGTCGCGATGCGCAAAGGCGCGGCGCTGCTCGGTCGTGAAAGGCGTTGGGGAAGGGGCCTGGGGAATGGCGGGCAAGTCTGCCTGGGCGCCGTCGCGCGGTCCAGCAGGCGACAGGGCGCACGCGTCTTCTGCATGGGCAGGCGGGCGGTTGTCTGTCAGACCGAGCGCGCGCGTTCGGCTCCGCAATTTGCTCGCCCAGGCCACCGCGCCGCGCGCGGTCCGATTGGTTTCGCAATGTTGCGGGCTGCGTTCTCCCCCGACCCACTTCTGCGCAACGTCTCTGACATGCAGACGTACCCCGCCATTGGCGGCCAGTCCTCCTGCACCGACGCACGCGCGGGCGACGCACTTGCCAGGTCCAATGCGCGCGCGACACGGGGCCGTCGGAATCGCGCTTACAAGGGCGGCGAGATTCGCTGCGCGTTCAGGAGCTCCGCACTGCGGCGTTCTCGATGCCCCCTTGCCCGCGACCCGCGCTACCCATTGTGCAATGCCACTCCGCGGCGTAGAGTGAAGGAGCCTTTGCGCGGCGTTTGTGTCGCGCCCGATCCAACGTTGGTCGCCGCAGCCAAAGCGGCGCGCACGCGCCGCAGGGCGCGCCGTCTACGCGAAATGGTTGCAGCCGCGTTCGCGCTCTTATAGATGACGCGTTCTCGGGTGGTAGATTGGCGGGCGGGTGCCCGCTTCAGCGCGCGGCTGTGCCGTGCGCTTGCGTTCGAGTGTTGGCGGGCCCGCCGCCATTTGCTATGTGTAAGTGTAATGTCATTCGTTGAGCCAGTGGGCTCCTGCACCAGCTGCGCGCTGCTATCAACGCGGCGCCATGCAGGGGATTGCACAATATTGAGCTGAACGCGCCAACTCACGCCATTCGACGTCACGTGCATGCGACGCGGTCGCGACACCGAGCATTCAGGACGCAAACCGACGCACGGACACAATCCACCTCCGTAATTCGAATCGTATCCGTATGCGGAGGCTTATTCAAGGAGGTAATTCAAACGTAATTTAAACGTAATTTAACCGTAATTCAAACGTAAATTGTACAAAAATTGTACGACCAATTGTACAAAAATTGTCTGAGGAAAATAAGGCATTTAAGCCCACGGAAAAGAATTGTACAAAAATTGTACAGCCAATTGTGCTACGTACGTTTGGTGCAAATTCCATTGTGTACCTATATTCATAACACAACTAAAACAATGTCCTGAAATTTTCCAATCTACCCCAGGGGGTCGAAATTCCCTCCTCACCCGTCGGATTTTTGCTTCAGTTCTAAAAGGACGCGCGCGTCGCGTCTACTCCGCAGCGCCGCCTGCCCGTCGCTGCCCTGCCGTAAATTCGCGTTGAGCTTCCCAGGAGCACGGTTTGCTTCCGCGTCACATGCGCCAATGCGTCCAGCGCTTTTGCGCGCAGCGCCACGCATCCACGCCAATGTCATCTACCCTCGTGGCCTGTGCCAGTGCCGCAATGGCCGCTGGGGTCCGCGCGCTGGCGTTTTGCGACGTACCGCGTCGATTCGCACGCCCCCTATGTGCGAATGCCTCGCTGCGCCCCTCCCCCCCAGCTCTCGCCGCGTCCATCCGCTGCGCCGCGCCCGCTCGCGCGGCGCGATAGAGCCGACGGGTCGGGTCTGAACGGGGCCCGCTCCCCACCCCCAAAGCACATGGCCATTTGCGCGAAGTCGAAGCGTCGCGCGCGCTGGCGCCTTCGGCGATGGGCACTAACTCCGCTGCCAAGCCGAAACTGGAAGACGCGCGGGCATCGATTGAACGGGGCAGCTTCATTGCCGATTGCGCTCCGTGCGAATTGCGCAAGGCAAGCAGATTTCTGTCGGGGGCGCGCTCCCTCGCCCGCGCGACGGCCCGCCCCACTTCCATCTCGCCACCGCCGCCCCCCCCCCAACGAACCTGCACCGCGCCAGTGCCGCCGTCCCCGTCGCCCTGCGAACCGCTGTGCCGCGCCGTCTCTAGCCCGCCCGCCGCGCGCAGTCCGACCTCTGCCACGCGCCCCCCGCGCGCCTGCCTCTCCGCGGCTCGCGCGCCACGCGCCCGCGCGGGCAGTCGCTGCCGCGCGCCCCCCCACGGCGTGGCGCGCGCGTGGCGCGCGGAGGTGCGGGTCGGGCGGGGGGTTTGGGTTGTCGTGGGCTTGGGTGCATGGAGAGGGCTCGGGTTGGACCATCGCGGCAAAGTGGCGCGCGCGCGCGGCGGCGGCCGCCGGTTGGCGCGGCGGCGAGGGCGCGCGAAGCGGCGGCGGGGGTGCGTCGTCGAGGCGCAGGGTGTTCGAGCCCCATATGAGTTCCACCGCTGAGTGTTGGAGGTCTGTGTAGTTCTAACATTCTACGTTGGAGCTCAAGTTGAGCTCGAACGTTGCATTCTGGAACTCACGTCAAATCAAATTTTCGATGGGGCCCAATTCGGGTTCCAACATCGCATGGTAGAGCTTATTGTAGTTCGAGCAGTCAATGTTGGAGCTCAAATTGAGGTCTAACGTTCAAAATTAGAATTCAAATTCAGCCTGAACCTTGTATGTTAGAACCCATTTCGACTATAACATCATATGTTAGAGCTCAGTCTGAGTTCTTACATTGAACGGTATAGCTCGCTATATTTCTAACATTGAATGTCAGAACTCAAAATGGCATCCAACCTTGAGTGTAGAACTCAGTATCAATGCAACGTTGAATGTTCGAGCTCAATCTGGGTTTGAACATTGCATGTGGGGGGCGCACTCTAAATCCAACGTTTACTGGTAGAGCTCAAGTTGGGCTCGAACATTGCATTTTGGCATTCATTTCGGATCTAACACTGGCAGCTAGAGCTCGTTTTGAGTTCTAACATTGAATGTGAAAGCTCACTGTAGTTCGACCATGCAATGTTAGAACTAAACCAGAGCTCTTACACTGGATGGTAGAATGCAAGTTAAACCGAACATTTGATGTTACGGCTCAACTTGAGTTCGAACATTGAATGTTAAAGCTCATTGTAATTCCAACATTCAATGTTTGAGTAGAAATTGAGCTCCAACACCCAATGTTAGGACTCATCGTAAATCTAGTTTTGCACGTTAAAGCTCAATTTGAGGTCTAACATTGAATGCAAAGGCTCAGTGAAATTCGAACAGTCAGTGCTAGGACTCAAGGTGAGCTCTAGCACTGAAGGTTAGAACACATTTCAAATCTAACATTGGATGTACCAGGTCAACATGAGTTTAAAGCATTATTGGCACATCACAATTTAGTTCGAACCTTCAATGTTCGCACTCAGAATCAGCTCTAACGCTGAACGTTGGAACTCGTTTCAAATCGAACAGTGGACAGTGAAGGTCAATGTGGGTTCTAACGCTGAATGGTAGAGCTCATTTTAGTTCTAACACTTACCCCTATAACTCAAGTTGAGCTCTACCTTTGGATGTTAGGACTCGTTTCATATTTAACGTTGGGTGAGATAGCCCAATCTGAGTTCTAACATTGAATGGTAGAGCGGGCTCATTTCTGTTACAACGTTCAGTGTTAGACGTTAAACAGACCTCTGACATTGAATGGCAGAATCCATGTCGAATCTAACATTGGATGTTAGAGATCAATTTGGGTTCTAGCAATACATGTTAGAACTCATTTTCGTTCTAACATTCAACGTTATCTCGTTGAGTTCTAACATTGAATGTCGTGGCGGAAACAGATCACCCCCATTCAGTGGGCTGCCGAACCACGGCAGGCGCGCGACGAGCATAGATGGGTGTAGCATTGACAAGAGCTCACCCTTGATTGCACACGCGTCCGTCAATGCGCCTTGTGCCTCCTATGCGGGGCAGGACGAGTTGGCTCATGCGCGGTATGTTCACGCGCTCATGCTGCGGCAACCCAAGCGTAAGGTAATGTTTGGGTGCCGTTGGCGGCATTGGGTGTCTTGGGGTCCTCGGCGTTTCTGGCTGTTCTTGGGCAGTGTAGGCGTCTGGGCATGATGTAGGAGGCCTTCGCCGTTTCTGGGTGCTCTGAGTGTTTGGGCAGTCTTCGGCATTTGGGACCTGAGGTTTTCTTGGTGAGTGTCTACGGGCCTTAGTTGTCTTTGGCTGGTTTAGGGTCTTGGGGTATTGAGTATAGAGGGTGTCTAGGCTGCTTTAAAAGTGTTTGGGTGTTTTGGCCCTGTGGTCATCTACTAGTTGTTGGTTTTTGGCGTCGGGTGCTCTAGGGTTTCGGGCACTTGAAGGTTCGAGGGCTTCGGCGTGTGAGTCTTTGTCGTTGTTCATTCGCACGTGTGGTTCAGAACCACACTGGCACAACACGTTGTGTTCCGTGGTATTGCCATTTTTCTCAAAGATGTGCACAGATTTTTCCGTTCTTGTACAGCATCCCCAAGGTTGATTCCATGTCTGAATCCCTTGATGCGAAAGTCCATGGTCGGATTGATATCATCATTCGAGATCCCGACGTGTCAGTTTCCGTTCATAAGATTCTCAAAACATCGATGCCGCTTACCATTCACTTCTTCGGCAGTAAGATAGACTTCACAGAGGAGGACGCTCGCAAGGTCCGCGATGTCTCCGAGCGCATTGCTGCTGAGATCGACGCCGCTGCGTCGAAGGAGGGCACTGGTACGGGACAGCAGTTCCCACCTGCAGCGCCCGAGCAGGAGGTGATCATGAGCCAGTGGAAGATGTCTATCGTCGAGGACCTGGCGCCTCCTCAGGCTGTGGTTCCTGCCGGAGCACCTGGCGAGCCCCAGCCACCCGAGCCCGCCGCCGAGGCCATGGCGGCGCAGCCCAGCGCCGTCCCAGAGCAAGGTCCGCAGCCGAAGACGCCGTGGCTTCAGAAGCTGCGTTCGAAGCCTGCGCAGGTGTTTGGGCTTGGGTCATTGCCTTCTGCGTCGGGCACGATTGACATCAGCGGCGATAGTCAAGATGATTACGCATCTAGCACAGGCGCTGGGACAGCTGATCCTGGCAAAGGATCTGGGGCAGGTGACGCTAGCAACCTTCCTCAGCAAGAGCCTCCAGCACCTCCCGAGCTGCAGGAGCAGTTGTTGAAGGTCGCTGAGAGGAAGAGGACCCAGCCACAGCAGCACAGTAGCAAGCGATCTCGGTCATCCAAGTCAGCCTTGCCACCTGATCTCCCTGACGAACTGCCGCCCCACGCGGATGAGAACACCCAGCTCTTCCAGAACCAGGTGGAGCCTTTCGCTGGCCAGCGTCTCGTGACTCCGTCTCAGGTCTTGGGGGAGCTCTCAACGGGAGCTCCATCCTAAGCCCGCGTACTTGACTTGGCATCGATTCGGGGATGGGGAGCTCAGACTGGGAGATGGTTGAACATGGATTGGCGATTGTGGCCCAGTTCCGAGGGCATGCGACGGAGCAGAGAGTTCGCTCAGAGAGGTGGCAACTTTTTACACTGCGCCACCGCCGAAATATACAACATACAGCGCTGAGCGCAACAGCATTTGAAGCTCGCAAACGCCTCTCGCAAAATAAGGCCAGAGAGGGACTGTCGTGTTGTTGCTAGCCTCGGGAGCCGTGACTGCTCGAAGCTGAGGAAGCTACGGGCAGTGCAGGTTCCCGAGGCTAGCAGCAATACTCTGCCCTCCCCGCCTTGATCATCAGGATCATCCAGCCGCTGTGCCTCCCCATCTTGGCCATCATGATTATAATAAGTCGTTGGAGCCTTAAGCGTCTGTAGGTGCTCTGGGCCTTTGGGTTTCCTGGGGTGTCTGGGCGTTTGGAGATATGTGGGTTCTTAGGGCTCTTAGGTGTAGGCTCTTTAATGACTTAGTTGTCTGTGGGTGTCTGTAGGTGTCTGTAGGTGTCAGTAGGTGTCTGTAGGTAGTAGGTGTCTGGAGGCACTTCAAGGGTTTTAGGTATCTATAGGTGCTTGTAGGTATTAGGGGTCTTTGGGCTATTTGTCGAGCATCAGGCCACGAGCGCTAGACGCTTGGATGATACGATGTCACATCTCAATTCAGGTTCGCTGATCGTGAGGGTAAGTTAGTCTTGGGACCTTAAGTGTATATGTGTGTCAAGGGCCGACGGGCTCAAGCGTTGTTGGGTGTCTAGGGGCCTTGCGCGTCTATGGGTTGTTTGGGGCCTGAGCCTATGGGGTCTTGCGATTTCCCTGTCGGGCCTAAGCCTAAGGACTCTTGGAGCCTAAGCCTTAGGAGTCTCAGGAGCCTTCCGTGGTTGAGAATATGTGGCGATACGTCTGGTTTGACAGTGAGGCGATTAAGAATCTATGAGGTGATGCGTCCAGCTTGACAGCGAGGTGATGCGCACAGCTTGATCGCGAGGGATGCGCGTCCAGTTTGACAGAGAGGCAGTTCTTCACAAGATGATGGGGTTCCATTGCCATCCTGCTTGGAACATTTCCATCCACCTCCTTACCCGCATTTCTGATATGACCACTTTCATTATTGAGCCAGTTCTTCTCATTCGCCCTCCTGGGGTTGCGAGCGGACATGCCAGCGGTTTCATTCGAATGTGATGGAGTGGGGCTCCCATTGCTGATGAAGTCTAAGTGGCTTGAGGAGGGCGATGCACGATGCACGAGCAAGCACGGACAAACACATGCACATACATCAGCACTTCATGACATCACGAGCGCACCACTGCAACAAAACATGACAACCTAAAAAAAACAAGCATGCAATTGCAGCCGTACGCACGCATGACACGCGACCTTGCTAATGAGAGCGTTCACCCCGTTGTCCCCTGGTTGGTTTTCGGAAGGGTCCGATGTGTTGAAACTGACCTTGGTAAACCTGCCTAGGGTCACATATTTCTGTCGGAGAGAAGTGCGTGCGAGGAGGAGGAGGATGAGAGGAAGGGGGATGGGAAGCAGGAGGAGGAGGAGGAAGACGAGCGTAAGCGGACCTCACGTTCTCTTGACTGACTGACTGACTGACTCGAAAGCTTACTGTGTTCAGACTTGTATCCACAGCGTGTTTGTGCTGCAAGTTTTTGACCCAAGGTCTCTGATATTTACCAGTTCTGCGTCCCGCGCCTGTTTGTCTCTATGGCAAAGAAGGGCCCTGGCAATGCCGCAGCGTCAGAGGGTCGCCCTGCGAAGAGGTCGAAGGGCAGCGCCTCACAGGAGATGCCTCACTCTTGCATCGGTGGTCAAGGGACCTGTGACAAGCCAGTTGCAGGGAACACTGATCTGTGCCAGAACCACCTCAACGTTCATGCCCTTGCCTTCGGATGGTTGACGCTGGACGAGTTCAAGCAACAGCTGCGGATCGATCCCGCCTTCAGCAAGCAGGTCGAGGCTGCCTTGCGCGTGAAGCTGGGCCTCGAGGAGAATAATTTTTTCGCCGAGGATGTGACCATCGATTGCATCCAGGGCGTGCGGGCTTTCAAGCGTCTCAAGGGTTTCACCGTCAAGCGCTTCACTGAGGTGTTCGGCAAAACTCCTCAGCAGTGCGGCAAAATGATCAAGGACCTCGACGACGGGAAGGGCGGGAAATTCAAGGGCGCGTGCTTGGAAGACGAGTCGGAGCCCGACGTGATCTACGAGCTCTTCACGACTACGTTCAAGCATCGTCAGCAGTACAAGCAAATGGCTGACAATCAGTTGCACGCGACTCAGGCCCAGTCCATTTTCACGAAGGTCAAGCTTGACGAGTTCATAGATAGCAGCCCCTACCACAACGCGGCTTCCATGGGCGACATCCGTCATAAAGCATCCCTGAAGGCTGACCGTGAGGAATCTGATGATGATAATGCCAGTGGTGATGACGGACAGAAGTCTCTTGATAGAGGCGCGCGGACAGCAGTGCCGCTCTTGACAGCAACTCCACCTACAGCAGCACCGAGGCGAGCTTCCAAGGGCGGTGGCAAGGGGCGACGTGGTGCACCCACGGCGCGCGGCGCTTCAGTGCGAACAGGTCCGAGGGGGCATCCTGGAGCGACTTCCGATGCGGGCAGTGCGAATCAGCCGTCTTCTTCTCCAGTGGCATCTGAGGCCATGGCGCTCGTCCAGGCGAAGATGCATACCACCCAGATCGCCGACTGCTTGCGGAGCAACACTGGTCGTTCGATGGGCGGGGCGGACGTGCTCAAGGAGAAGCTTCGCAAGATGGGAGCTGCCGTCGAGCTGAAGATCTGGGAGGACCATGAGGATCAGTACGTGGCAGCCCAGAAACTCAAGTGCATGGAGATCGCGACGGTCAATCGCTCGGACCTGGACGAATGTCTTGCGAAGATTCGCGAAGTTGAGTTCCCAGAGAAGTTTCAGAGAGCCATCCTCGAGCGCTCGGTCTCCGACCTCGTGGAGGAGCCTGTCCTGGATATCGAGAAGTTCTTCTCCATCATGAATCCGCTGAGCTCGACTGAGCTGACCTTCGACCCCGTGCTCCCGACGCTCAGCGCCATCGCCATCAGCCAGGAGGAGAAGGCCAGACTTTTCTCCGACAGGCTGATCGTTCGCTACCTTTTGAAGCTGATCGAGAAGGGTGAGGATAAGAAATCTGATGCCGAGAGGTTCGCGCTGTACGCCATCGAGTGGCTCGATACGAAGATTGACGATCAGGATGTGCATATCAGCCCAGAGGTGGACGAGATGTTCAGTACTTCCCTCACGATCTGCAAAGCTTTGTGCTGCATCATAGATCACATCAAGGTCGCTGGGAAGTCCGCCGTTTCTCGTTTGGTTGATGCTGCCAAGAAGCGAGGCGCAAAACATTCCATGGCTGGACTCGTCTTCAACGCGATGAAGAGCAACCAGTGGTATGCCGCACAGTATAAGAAGTTCATGGACAACATCGTAGGCCTCGAGAAGTGGGGCGATGTGATTCACAAGCGCACGATGGAGATCGTGCAGAGCAACTCGATGGATGTGGACCCGTATGTCGTCTTGAGGGAGCTTGGTGAGATGAAGCGGGATCTTGATGCCAGTGTTTGGCGCCCATACGCTGACTCCATCGAGAACTGGTTGCTCCACAGGTTTAATTTTTGTGACATGCGATCGACGGTCAGCGAGGTAACGTCCCCTGCCAAGCAGAAGGAGCTCGCTGACATCATCCTCGACCAGCTTCGCTTGATGAAAGGCTTCTTCCCTGGCAGGAAGGCCGAGCTCGAGGCTCACGAGGCGACGGGCCTTGACTTGAGGGACTCCTTCGCCAACGGTGAGCTGCTGGTCCAGGCGGTGGAGCTGCTCAAGCAGTTCACGGTCCAGGACCCCAAGATCGTGCTGTCCCAGAGCCAGTGGGACGAGGTCGCGAAGGTGGTGGCGCTCGTGCCCCAGGCTTTCGCTAAGGCTTGACAGGGCGAGGAGGAAGACGAGGGAGGAGGAGAACACGGGAGGAGGAGGGCGACACTGAGGAGGAGGAGGGGCAGGAGGAAGGAGGAGGAGGAGGAGCCTGCGGGGAAGGAAACGGGAAAGGCGATGAGAAGGTGAGGGGGGGAGGGGGAGAGGACGCGCGCGAGCAGCAACCGTGGGTATAAAATGCCGGAGGAGGAGGGAGGAGGAAGAAAGGAGGACGAGGGGCGAGGAGGAGGAAGACGAGGAGGAGGAGGGGGAGGAGGAAAAGGAGTAGGAGAAGGAGAAGGAGGAGGGGGAGGAGGAGGAGGGAGAGGAGGAGGAGGCCGCCTTCGCCTCCCTCCTTCTTTCTTCCTCTTTTCTTCCGCTGATGCTGTTGCTGCTCCTCCTCCTTCTCCTCCTCCTTCTCCTCCTCGTCTTCCTCCTCCTCCTCCTCCTCCTCCTCCTCCTCCTCCTCCTCCCCCGCCTCCTCCTCCATCCTGCTCCTGCTCCTCCTCCTCCTCCTCTCTTTGTTTTTCACTTCCCGTCTAGTCGCCCTGCTCTTCCTCATCCGCCTCCACCTCCTCCTCCTCCCCCTCCTCCTCCTCCTCTTCCTCGTCCTCCTCCTCATCTTCCTCCTCCACGTCCTCCTACTCTTTTTCCTTCCGTCGTCATTCTCGTCGTACTCGTCGTCGTGATCCTCCAGGTGTTCGCTGCCTCCTCTTCGTTATCCTCGTCCTCGTCTCTATTCCCACTCCCTCCTTCTGCCCCTTCCCCTCCTCCTCCTCCCAACTTGTTTTTCCTCCTCTTCCTTCCATTATCCTGTATCCACCTCCTTGTTCTCCAATCCTCCTCCTCCCTATTCCTTCAACCTCCTTCTTTTTCTCTCTGTCCTTCTCGTCGTCGTCGTCGTCCCCCCCTCCTCCTCATCCTCCGTCTTTCTCCTTCCTCCTTCCCTCTTGTCCACCGCCCTCCTCTTTTTCCTCCTCCTCCTCCTCCTCCTCCTCGTCCCCCTCCTCCCCCTCCTCCTCCTTTTCCTCCTCCTCCTCCTCCTCCTCCTCCTCCGCCTCGCGCCCCTTCCGCCCAGGCGCGGGCTACCGACGAGTTCCGCGATGAGATGCAGCAGGTGTTCACTGCGTCGCTGGAGCAGCTGACGCTTGCAGAGGATACTGCGTTCGCCGACCTGTGCTCCACGGCGCAGAGGTTGTGGACCAGCATCGGCCAGTGGGGGGCCAGCCTGGACAGGCTCAGTGCGACGGTGCGCATCCTGGGCTTGACCTCGCGGATGCTTGTGGACCAGAAGGCGTTCCTCGCCACGGGCAGCACGCCCGCCATCCGCGGGAAGCCTGCTAACGACCGTGCGCTTGTGACAGCCTTGATGGTTGCGACGACTGCCTTCGACGGACTCGAGCCTGCTGCAGAACCGCTGCAGCAGAAGGTGGACGCGGCCTTGACGAGCGCCAAGGCGTTGCTGCAGGCGCAGCAGGAGCACGACAACACCGAGGCTCTCCACCAGGCGCAGGCGTGCTACGAGAAGCTGGTGGCTCTGATGGGCAAACCACTTGGCGAGCGCGAGGTCCCGTGGAGGAGGGGCTTGCTCGGCGGCGCGTCCTGGAAGGACTTGCAGAGCCGAGCCGACGACAAGCTCTTCGCCATCGACGGAGGCCACTTCGATCACGCGCTGGAGTCGTTCAAGGCAGGGGTCCAGCTCCTGGAGGACGACCACAGCTTCTACAACAAGAAGGTGCCAGATGAGCTGGCGAATGTGTACGCGTACACATCGGCTGTGGCGACGGTGCACCAGGTCGAGGGCTCGATCTTGCACCACATGGAGGATGAGGAAACGATGAAGAGCGCCGTCCGCATCAGGCGCGTCGTGAACGCAGAGTTCAAGAAGCTCGAGCAGGCGAAGCTCAGCAAGGACGCCCTCCACGAGACCATCCTGGTCGTGGCGGAGCATGCGCGCGAGCACGGCGAGTTGCCGCCGTAGACGCTCGCGGCTGGATCGCCGCAACGACGGCAACAAAAAGGGAGAGGATGAAGAAGAGGATCAGAAGGAGGGAGAGGGGGACGGAGGAGAAGAGAGGAGAGTAAAAGGGAGGGGGGAGGAGGACGAGGAGCAGGGACGGAGGGAAGGAGGGAGGCAGGCAGGAGGAAACCTAACACCACCCAGGGGGAACACACGGAGGAAGCAACTCGACCGAACGGCTGGCATGAGGCGTCTAAGCCCTCATGCTCCTGGAGCCTCGGAGCGCCTGGCGCCTGGGGGCCGTGACGCACTTTCACCTCCTCCCTCCTTTGTGCTGCTACTGCTGCCTGTCAGCTGCCTTCCCCTTTTCTGCTCTTGCTGCTGGTTCTGCTCCTGCCACTCTGACGCCCTCTTTACTTCTCTCGTGCTCTCCCTCCTCCTTCCCTTCCCCTGCTGCCCTCCTGGCCCTCCTCCTCTTCCCCTGCTGCCCTCCTCCTGCCCTTCCCCTGCTGCCCCCCTGGGGGTGGGAGCAGAGCAGAGGACAGCACGGGAAGGAAAACAGGAAACAACAGCAGCTTGATGAGCATGATGTTTCGTTGCTTGACTCTCTCTCGTCGGCTGGTCTCTCGCGTAACTGTGGGGGGGCAAGTTTCCTGGATGACATCGGTCCGCACATCGAGTGGGATAGGCCAAATCGCCTGTGTAATTTTGAGGTATCAAAACCATATTCAAAACCTAATTCCTACATTCACACAAAACCATAATTTTCGTATAATTTTTGGCTAATTTATGGTTTTTCATACGAACCCCTCTCTCTGAGGCGCTCGCCCTCACAACATTTGTACACGGAGCGCGAATATACCAACGGGCCCAAAGAGCCGCTAGCCGTGGACTTCGCTGCGTTGCTCCGTGGTCAGTCACATCCTGATCAGGTTCTCGCGGCCACGTGTGAAGCCGCTCACTTTTGGCGCGAGGTAGCCGCGACTCTCGAGGTTGGCGGATGGGTGTCCTTCCATAAGGTGAAGGCCCACAGAGCAGACGACTCTGCCATCAGCGAGAATGATAAAGCAGATATTTGTGGTAATCAATATGCCGATTGGCTCGCCAAACAAGGGGCCAGGTCGCACGATTTTGACCCCTCGTTCTCCGATACTGTAGATTCTACGTTTGAACAGTTTAAGGAGCCTTTTGTGGGGATGGGGAAAGTCCTTGCCCTCTGGCCCCCCCCCCAGTGATATGTTCGGAGTGCTGGATAAGGAATTTGTGAGACCCCGTGGCCGTCGTAGGACCCTTACGTCACCACACATCCCTTACTGGCACATAGATCACTGGCGGTGCAGTCACTGTCTCAGAACCTTGTCACCACGCACTAAGACCCCTTGTATCGGCCTGAATCCCTCACTTCTGGAAGTGCTGAAGACCCCTGGACATTTCGGGCATTCCCTCCACGTCGCCTTTGTCGTGGAATATGGTTTTCCTGTTGTGTTTTGCTCCAGGTACGGCGCTCTTGGGACTCAGAAAGCCATCAAGTTGAGGTCGAGGTGTGTGCCGAATGACAATTCGAAAGAGAAGCGTGCCCTCCTCAAAGGTAAGCTTCCGATGACACAGTGTAGAATTCATTCCCCCCAGCAGGTCAGCGGCACCGCCCTGGGGGATTTCATCACTCAACTCTAATCTTCTGGGTTCGTGCCCATGTGCCAGCTGTGCTCTGTATGGCTGACGCTCTTGGTACCCGCAGGGGGAGGGGGAGGAGGGGGAGGGGGAGGGGGAGAGGGGGAGGGGGAGGGGAGGGGGAGGGAGGGAGGGAGGGAGGGAGGGAGGGACATTCTCGCGATTTCGGCGACATGAGCTGTTTAGGAGGCCTCTTATAAATCAACCCTGGGGATAGGGGGTCGAGAGGGGGAGATCAGGCCCACGTCGGGAAAACGTCACAACGTCGGACGACCGGGCTGGGCGTCAGAAGTTCTGCGGCAGCTTCGAGGAAGCCGGCCCGAATTCTGACCTTCCTGCGCACCGTGCGCAAGATTTGTGCGGGCAGAGCAGGAGGAGGAGGAGGAGGAGGAGGAGGAGGAGCACGATAATGAGCGATGAGGAGGGGGAGGAGCTGGCCCAGCGTTCGCCCCAGGATTTTGCCATAAAGAAATTTGGCCCAGGCATTGGGGCTACAATCGAGCCCTGACCGTGTGGCAGGCTGGCCCGGCCCGCATTGCTTCCCCAGTCTTCGGGAGGGGAAACAGTACACAGACAGAATCAATCGTCGGTCCCAAGGGAAAGATTCGAACATATGGGAAGTGGGGGGGAAGATGAAAATGCTGAAAATTTGACAAAATATAGGGAATCCTGGGATCTGCGTTTATGTATGTGTGTGCCCCAGGGCCCCTTCAAGTCTGCCCAGCGCTCTTCCACGTCAAAACGCGGCGCGGGGGCTGCGCTGCAATGAGACGACAGTCGCGGTCTCCTTGTGATGCCAAAACATATTTAGTCTTGCGTGTCCTTTTCTACAGGAGGAATATTCAAAAATAGTACAAAAAAGAGACGCTGGTCGATTTTTATATGTTTTGTTTTTTCCCCGTTTCTTATACTTTTAATTTGTTGCCCACAATCCGCCTGTAGAGAGACAGGCCCGACCTAAAAAGAATACGGCAGCATGCGTGCCCAGATTTCCGACGATCTCCGACGTCGTGCTCTCCTTCAATACGTGACCCCCCACATGCATTTTTAAGTCCGCAGGCGCCAGGTGGCCCAAGACAGCCAGACCCCGGTGAAAACATGAGATGGGGTGCACCAGGAGCGAAGCGAGGCGCGAAAGCGGAGGAGAGCAGAGCGCGAGGGGGAAGAGGTATGACCTCGCCCAGACCATGAAAGTTGGCGCGGGGCCTCCCCCACCCACACACCCCAAGGGCGCTTCTATCGGACCCGCTGCCGTCATCGAGGGGTCGCGCGGAGTTGGTGCCGCCGGGGGAAGATCTCGCGGCGCGGGCCCCCGGCGCCTCACCGTCCCATCCCTGGGGGCCAGTCTTAAGTCGGGCCTGTCCCTCTACAGGGGGAATGCTCAAAGATAGTAAAAGCATAGTCCAGGGACCACTTTTTGAGTATTCTTCTGACCATGTTGGAGCATGTTTGGAGTATGTTTTAGGTTTCGTCGAAAGCCCCCATTCTGGAGCATGTTTGGAGCATGTTCTATGTTTCGTCGGAAAAACCCGCGGCAGAAGGCTGGCCTGAAGTCGGGGGGACACGCCCGACTTCGGGCCAGCCTGCTGCCGCGGGGCGTCCCTCCGCCGACCTCCGAGGCCCGACCGCGGGGCCAGAGGTGCCTTCGCGGCGTTCCTCAGGAGGGAAAGAAACACACAGACACAATCAATCGTCGACTCCCCAGAAAATATGCGAAAATATTGGAATTGGGCGGGAAGACAAAAATCCAGAAAATATGGGAAAATATGGGGAATCATTTTATTTGTGTGTATTTATTTGTGTGTCCCAGGGCCCCTTCAGTTCCGCAGCGCCGGAGGCCTGGGCTCCCCCCACCCATGACTCGCTGGAGGGCAGAACCCCCAACAGTGACACGTCGATCAGTGAATTGTCCGTTTTGGGTTCTCGAGAGGGCGCCGTGGTCGTTATTTTCCAGGCTTGCGCCCGCCAGGTTTGGGCCTCAGGTCGTTTTCACTAAACCACGTTTTACCAAAGGGGGTTCTGTCCATCCCCGACCATGACTCGCTGGAGGGCAGCCCCAGGCATGATCGCGTCGTTACAATTATCTCGGGCGTGTCCCCCATACAAGGGGATTTCCGACGAAAAGTAAGAAATAATCCAAAAATGTCCCCAAAAGGTCAAAAAATAGTCTAAATAGTCTGGGGACTATTGTTTGATTATTTTTGTTTGTTTTTTGGGGGTATTTTTTGTTTTTCGTCGAAAAATCCCCCTGTAAGGGGACAGGCCCGACGTAATGTCAAAAAAAAGCCAGGACGGGAGGTGTTTGGCCATTTTCAGCCGCGGGGGCCCTCACCGGGCCTCGGGACCGTCAGAAAACAACTCGGGATGACAAACCGGCCCTGGAGAAAGGGTCGGGACTTCGGGGACGCCGTCCTGAAAATATCAGGACATCGCATGTCTGGGACCCTTGGACACCATCCCGTGACACTTCCCGAACACCTCCGGAAAGAGGCAAGGAGGAGGAGGAGGACCAGCGTAAACCAAATATTCAACAACGACGTCGCAATAAACCCTCCCTCCAGCTTCCCTCTCCACATGCCCCTGGAAATATATTCATTTTCGCTGCGGGAAGTGCCCCCCGTTGGACGACCCCCGTCTGAAAATCATGAACCGTGCCAGGACACCATTCCTAGGGCTTCAACGCCGCGAATCAACGTTACTGTTGCGTCCTGACGATCCTGAATCGCACGAGAAAGCCATTCGTGGGACCTCAAACCGCGAATCAACGTAACTGTTGCGCCTTGACCGTCCTAGATCTTACTAAAACACCCTTGCCGGGACGTCAACCATCATAATCATTGAAAGTGTTATAATTTATTGAGACGAGTGTGCGCGGCGAGAATGCGACAGCCACTTTTTGAAAGGGACCGCCTTCCATCCGCTAAGTTCTTGCAAACGGTAAAGACGAATGTGCGTTTCGCTAAGACGAGAGACACATTTTAAACCGCCCGCCCTCCATCCCGGACATTCTTGCAAACTGTTAAGACGAATGCGTGCGGCGTTGGGGCGAGAGCCACATTTTGGAACTTGCCCGCCCGCCCTCCATCCGTGAAGTTGCTGCAAAAAAAGCTTGAGGATCACAAGTGGTGAGGAAACCTGAGGCGAAACGCCCAGCCCGCCATGCCGACACGTCTCGGGGCACGACAGGAAGGAGTCATGTATAAAGGAAATGGATGGGGGAGGATGAGGAGGAGGAGGAGGAGGAGGAGGAGGAGGAGGAAAAGAGGAGGAGGACGAGGAGGAGGAGGAGGGAGGAGGAGGGAGGAGGAGGGGAGGAGGATGGGGAAGGAGGAGGTGGAGGTGGAGGTAGAGGTGAGAGGCGAGAAGGAGGGGAAGGAGGAGGGAGGAGGATGGGAGGAGGGGAGGAGGAGGAGGAAGAGGAGGAGGAGGAAGGAGGAGGAGGAGGAGGAGGGAGGAGGACGAGGAGGAGGAGGAGAAGGGAGGGAGGGATGGAGGGAGGGCGGGACTGAGGGAGGGAGGGAGGAGGAGCAGGAGGAGGAGGACGGGGAAGAAGGAGGAGGCGGAGGAGTAGGTGGAGGGGAGAAGGACGGAGGAGGTAGCTGACGCGCCGGGCCTGGAGCTCTCCTGTACGTGGGGGGAGCCAGCGGCTACAGTGCGTGGACGCGGTGACCGGCGCGAAGGCCCCCCCCCGCGACCGCCGAGCTCGAGCCGCTCAGGGGCGATCTAGGGGATGAGGATCAGGCTTTAAGCTGGGCGTGTCCCTCCACAGGGGGGAATATTCCAAAATAGTCAGAAAATTGTCTGGGGACGATTTGTTGGCTCGTTTTGGCTATTTGGGAGTATGTTCTGACTATTTGTTATTTTTCGTTTAAAAACCGCCTGTAGGGAGACAGGCCCGACCTAAGATCAGGCAGAGCAAGCAGGAAGGAGCAGGAGGAGGAGCGGGAGGAGGAGCGGGAGGAACAGACAGGGGGGATGAGAATCAGGAGGATCAGGAGCAGCAGGCAGGGGGGAGGGGGAGGGAGGATGATTCGTCCTCCAGGATTTTGACGCTGTCCGCTCTGCTTGGGTCTCCACGCCCTTCGTGCACGACGTTGTCGCCGGCGTCGTCTTCGTCGTACGTGTCACCGTCGTCCACGGCGTTGCGTTACAATCCCGCCTCTCCTTGCGGACATGTATTTCTCCCCCTTCGCGTCGTCGTCGCCGGTCGCCGTCCACAGTGTTGCGTTGTGCTCCCTCTTTTGCGGACATCTGCTCCTCATATCCTCTTTGCGTCGTCGTCGTCGGTTTGACATGACAGGCATGTTGCTATGATACTTGTCGTACAGTTACCATCGGGAAAGGTATCGCCAGAGACAAGCCTATGTCTTAGTCGTCCCTTGCCCTTGTGCGTCTGATACGCTTGGTCGCATTAGGGAAACAAGTCCCATATAGTGACAAGCGAGAACCCAATTTTGAGAAGGATCCTAGCCATGTCCCGGCATTGTTGCACATTTGCAAGTTTCGGGTCGTACAGCATACTAGCAGCAACCGAGATTATGCCTACTGCATTTTGCTGGACCGTGTCATTGAAGCTGGGGAAATTTCAAGTGATAGCCATATGTCCATCCGTGTCACAGCTTTGAGAAATTCAGACGGCCGCACGTGGCGCAGCAGCGATCTTGCCATTCTGAAGACGGCCCACTATACAATCGTGCAGATTCTGCAGATTATTCAGACGATTGTACACCGTCTCGTCTTCCACGTTCTCGTCTCATCATCATCATCATATATATATGTATATGAATCCGCATCTTCGGCCTCCTCTTCCCCCTCGTTCCCCGCCCCTTCCTCATCCCCCCTCCCCGTCCGCCCCTCCTTTGCCCCGCGTGGCGCCCTCAGCCACCCCCGCCCCCCGCCCGCGCGGCAGTGGCCCGACCAGACGGGCAACATGTGCAACACGTGCCAGCCGGAGTGCACGCTGTCCAGCTCGCAGCCGGCGCCGGCGCCGGCGCCGCCGGAGGAGAGCGGCGGGCTCTGCAGGCCCGAGGGCGGGGCGAGGCGGGGGGGGGGGGAGGGGGGCGGGGGGGAGGGAGGGGGGGGGGGAGGGGGCAAGCCAGGTGCGCTCGCGCCCTGCCTGGCATCCTGCCCCTCGTGCCCATCCCTTCCCCCTGCGGAGTCCGATTGTGGCGTCCTAGAGAGCCCTGGTCCCCAGTGCGACGACGTGGTGTGATGCGCAGTCAGAAAAAGGAGCCTCTTTGCATTCGAGGCGGAGGAGGAGGAGAAGGAGGAGGAGGAGGAGGAAAAGGAGGAGAGGGCGGTCGAGCAGGAGGATGAGTAGGAGGAGAACGAGGAGGATGAGATGGGGAGGAGGAAGAGAAGGAGGAGGAGGAGGGAGAGGAGGAGAAGTAGGAGGAGGAGAAGGAGACAGGAAACAGGAGACAGGAGACAGGCGGAGGTGGTGCAGGAGGAGGAGGAAGAGCAGCAGCAGGAGCAGCAGAGCTGGAGAGTCAGGAGTTTCAGCGGAAGGTGGAGGAGGGGGAAGAAGAGTTTCAACGACGAGGAAAGGATCGAATTCTTAAGTGCGGCCAACATTGCAGCGGGAACACAAATTTGAAGGATCGGGAATGCTCCGATCGAAGCAATAGGAAATACAAATTATTGAGTTCCTGCGTGTGCGAAAATGTGTGGCAGACGCGGGGGAAAACCCGGAGAGTACCACTCACATACGAGGCTCCCGCCTGAGATTTCTTTCATACTCAAGCCTGGGGAGCTCAAAAGCGACGACAACTAGAAGTGTGAGGATGACCCGCTGGGATTAGTAACATGAGGTGCGAGCCCCGTAGGGCAGGGGCTCCCGCCTGAAACTTCCTCGCTGATGGGGGTGAGTGACTGTGAGTGAGTGGGTGAGTGAGTGAGTGAGTATGATGATGATGATGATGATGATGATGATGATGATGATGATGATGATGATGATGCTGATGCTGATGCTGATGATGATGATGATGATGATGATGATGATGATGATGATGATGATGATGATGATGATAATGTTGATGATGATGATGGTGATGATGATGATGATGCTGATGATGGGTGAGTGAATGAATGTGTTTGAGTGAGTGAGTGAGTGAGTGAGTGAGTGAGTGAGTGAGTGAGAAAGCGTGGTGAGGATGATGAGTGCGTGAGTGCGCGAGTGTGTGGGTGAGGAAGAGAGGGGTGGAGGAAGACGAGGAGGAGGATTTCTGCGCGGGGGGTGGCGCAGAGAAGAGAACCCCGCATTGGATGTGGGGAGTTTTCCGAATGAGCAAGGAAAGAAGGAAGAGGACCAGCAGGCATGACGATCAGGTGCATGAAGAGTGGCATTAAATGGATGAGGCGGTGGCGGCGGAGAGAGGAGTAGGAGCAGACGGAGGAGGCAGGAAACAATGAGCAGGAATTATGTGATGGGGCAATGTCCCCACCGCTCAGGACGACATTCGCGGGGACTGGCGTGACCATGTACATGGATGGCTTCAAGATGACTTCACTGTCACCTGACGAGGAGCTGTGTTATTGCTTTATTGTTGGAAACATCGTAGTTTCTTGTAAATTCGACGTCGGAAGAATAGTCGAAAGGGCAAAGTCCGTGCATGTGAAGCGGAACCTAAGGGCACTATACAGAAACGAGAAGAAAGATACGAGAGAACAGAAGGGCGTAGCGGAAGACAGAGGCGGCCGGGTTGGACAAGTGATAGCAGGTTTGAGGATGGCAATCACTGCAAGGGGCATTGACAGGAGAATTAGGACCGGTTGCGGGAGGAGGGAAATAGAGGTGCGGAGAAGGGAAGACAAGGGGTGGGGAAGGAAACGTCCAGCATCCGGGCCACATCTGAGCCGCAGCGTGCCGTCTGTAGCCGCGCGACCCCTTGGCAAGAGACGGACGGCGTTCGACGACGGAGCCCTGGAAAACCGCCGTTCCGGAGGCGTGCGTCAATTTCCTCCTGCGCGACCCTCAGAGGCTGCTAGTCCTGCCTGTGCCCGCGGCAGGGGCTCGAGGTCGGGTGCCGCTGGGACCTGCGGCTGGTCGGCCACGGCTGTCTGGCTTCGGCCTTCTCTCTCCCGCACTTACTCGTGTCGCGGGACCCCGAAAGGCGTGGTGACCGCACAGTGTATTAGAGGAGGAAAAGGTATTACAGATATCGCTACGCTCGCTTCGTTTTTGCCCTCCTGGGCCTCCTGGGGGGCCCTCGTCGCCGCCGCTGGAGTCGCCTCGAAGTTCCTTCCGGCCAGAAGGCACCCCTGGAGAGGTCTGGGGAGCAGGGGTATCGGTCCCTCTTGGTTTCCCCAGTGTGTCAAGTCGGTCCGGACGATCGAAAATGGTACAGAAACAACGGGTACAAAAACCAACAGCGATACTTCTTCATTCCGAACCATGCTCGCTGTCGGCGTCGCCGCGGTCGTTGCCCACCTGAAACGCGAAGCCGCTTGCCCAACAGCGGCCGCTGTCGGTTTTGGACAACATGTGTTGTTGTTCATCGTACAGTGGAGGCCCATGCCAAGAAACACCCTGCTTGCCTCCAGGGTGCCCTGGGTTTCTTGGGTTCCGAGGGCTTTGCCGTGGAAGGCGTGACGTACCCACACCACAAATCAGCGGACGTCCTGGGGTCTCAGGGTCGGGTGTCTTGTGGAAGGCTTCTTGCGGACCGGTCTCCACTGTACCTCCCCCGCGTAGGGCTCCTCCCCCTTGGGCCCCCAAGACCGTGCGGCGACGGGCCGTGCGCGCGATGAGATCCTCGGAGCAGTCGGCACGTCACCGCACGGCCTGCCGCCGCACGGTGTCGGGGCCGCCGGCGGTGCCAGGCCAGCAGGCTCACTCCGCGTGGACGCGGCGGCGACGCCGGTGCGGGCGGTCACGAGTGCAGGGCTCTCTTCGATTCCTCCGATTCGATTCGATTCGATTTCGATGGATTCCGATTCCGACTCGATTCGACTTGGGATTCCGATCTGGGCTCCGATTCCTTATTGGAGACATACTAGCCTGCCGATTTCCGCCGATCCGACTTTTCCCGATTCGGCTGCCGATTTCCGCCGATCCGATTCATGTCGATTGCCGATCCGATTTATCGATTCGATTCTGGACTCTCCTGCGAGTGCGAGCCAACGGCTGCCGGAACGCCGGCTGCGGATGATTGTTAAGTCGGGCCTGTCCCTCTGCAGGGGGGATACCCAAAGCTAGTCCAGCAATAGTCCGTGGACGAGTTTGTTTACCACTTGTGTGATCTTCTTCTTTTTTGTTTTTTTGTATTTTGGGGGTATTGCCTGTAGAGGGACACGCCCGACCTAGGATTATTGTGGAGGCCCAGGTCATCGCGCCAGCATCGCAGGGCGGACGTCGTTCGGAAAATGATCGGGTGGGCCCGGAGTGTCCTGGATAATTTCGCTCCGGGTTTCGAGGCGAATTTCGTCCAGATTGTTTGCTAAGGCCAGGAGTGAAGACCAAAAATAATCCACGCGAAATTCACGTCGTTTTTCGCTCGCCGCTTCGGGCAACAATCCATGCAGAAATCCGCTGCAGCACGTCTGCAATGCCGGTGCAATGATGACCCATGCCAAGAGACACCTTGCTTGCCTCCAGGGTGCCTTGCGTGTCTTGGGTTTCGATGGCTCTGCCATGGAAAGCGTGACGCTCCCACCCCCGAGATCAATGGACGTCCTGGGGTCTCGGGGTCGGGTTTCCTGTGGAAGGTTTCTCGTGATCGAGCTCCGACTGCAGAAACAATGGGGCCGTCCCCTCGTTACGTTCCTGCCAAGCAGACTCACAGAGGGAAAGAGCCGTGTGTGCCCTGTGCATCCGAGGGGGGCCCCGTGCACCCTGGGGGCCCCTACTCGACCAAGGGCCCTTCACGACGCGTGCTCCCCCCGTCCCGTCCTCCTACACACAACACACAATTACATGTCACTTTCCGAGAAAAGATTCGAAACTATGGGAAGTGGGGGGGGAAGACGAAAGTCAAGAACACGTTTCAGAATATGGGGAATCGTAGGATTCCTGTGTATTGCTTATAGTGTGCCCCTGGGCACCTCCGTCGAGCCGGGCCAGCATTGGACGATCTCCGCGGTCGGACGGCGAGGGCCGCCCCATGCTGGACGCTCTGTCGGGGGAGCGTGAGACCCGGGTTTGCCGGGACTCGGGTTCGCCATCGTTTTTTGACGACTGCGCCTCGGATTTTGACGAGGAGGAGTTTCGTGGGATGTCTGCAGCGGGAGGCCCCGTCAAAATGCAGGCTCGGCCTCGTCATTTTTTTGACGACCTCGTCGGGGATTTCCGAGTCCCCCGTACCCAGGTCTTACGTCTCCCCGACTCTGGTGCGGCGTCAGGGACAGGCGTCTGCGCGCGCCGCCTCGGCAAGAGCTGGCCGAGAGGGAGGCGAGCAGGAGAGGGCGTTGGCCGGGCGGGGCTGGGACGGGGATACATCCGCTCCAGAGTTTTCGTCCTCCACATCCCCCTCCCCCCCCCTCCTCCTCCTCCTCCCCCTTCTCCTCCTCGTCCTCCTCCTCCTCCTCCTCCTCCTCCTCCTCCTCCTCCTCCTCCTCCCTCCCTCTTCTCCCTCCTCATCCTCCGCCCTCCTCCTCCTCCTCCTCTCCTCCTCCTCTCCTCGCCTCCTCCTCCTCGTCCTCCTCACATTTCTCCTCCTCCGCCCCTTCTCCTCCTCGTCCTCCTCCTCCTCCCACCGCCTCCTCTCCTCCCCCTCCCCCTCCGTCCTCCTCCTCCTCCTCCCCCCGCCTCCTCCTCCTCCTCCTCCTCCTCCCGAACGCTCTCCGGGAGTGCCGGAATCGAGGAGGCCGCGGCGCCCGACGCACCCTCCAGAGCTCCGCCGGCCCTGGGAGATTCTAGATCTGAAACTATCCCCGCCCGATGTTGTGATGGGCTTGTTTTCCACCACCACCACCATAAGTAGGAGGGGGAGGGGGTCCTCCTCCTCCTCCTCCTTCTCCTCTTCCTCCTCCTCATCCTCCACCTCCTTCCCCCCTCCAACTTATGGTGGTGGTGGTGGAAAACAGGCCTCTCATGTTGTCCTCGTCCTGGCTCGGTCTTACAGTCGACCCGCAGGGTAGGGATGGGCAAGCTTCCCAAGGGTACCTTTGCATCCTTGCCTCCTCGGTCCATCATCGGGCGAAGAGAACTATGCACATGCACCGATCCTGGCAAGGCCCATTTTTGACCCAGGATCGGTGCATATGCCTTCCTGGCCAAGGTAGGAGGGCGTATGCACCGATCCTGGGCTCAGGATGGGCCTGGCCAGAATCGGTGCATGTGCATAGTTCTTTTCCCTCTACATCATTGGCCACTTTCGCTGGCCGCGCTCCGCTCGAAGAGCTTCGAAAGGGGCGTCCGAGGCCCTTGCATCCGTGTGTCTTGCGTCCTTGTGGTGCGGGCCGACTGTAGCCTTAGAAAGCTCGGTCCACGACGTGGCCGGCCTGTGCGAGAGCCGTGCACGCGTGCACGCGTGGGTGTGCGTGAGTCCTCCTGGCCATCTCCACCCGCATCTCCAGCGCGCGGCCTCCGCCGCATGGCGACCCGCGGCGTGTGCGGGTGCGTGTGCGGGTGCGGGTGCGTGTGCGTGTGTGCGTGTGTGTCTGTCTGTCTGTGTGTGTCTGTTTGTGTGTGTCTGTGTGTGTGTCTGTTTGTTTATGAGTGTGTGTGTGTGTGTCTGTGTGTCTGTGTGTGTGTCTGTGTGTGTGTCTGTGTATGTTTGTGTGTGTGTGTTGTGTTTGTGTGTGTTTGTGTGTATCTTTGTGTGTATCGGAGTTTGTGGGGTGAGATCGCAGTGGAACAGAGACCCCCAACCGGGAAATCGTTCCGTTTCGTTCGTGTCGTGCGTGCGTGCGAGGCGAAGTTGCGTGGGCGCGCGAGAGGAATGAACCCGCCGTTGTTAGGGCGAAGCCAAGACAAGTGTTTCTCCTCCGTCAGTCCGTCCAGCGGTGGCTTGAGCGGTGTCCCGTGGTGCTTGCTGTTGCTAGGGCGAAGTCAAGACAAATGTTTCTCTTCCGTCCGTCCGGCGGTGGCATGAGCGGTGTCCCGTGGTGTCCCGTGGTGTCCGCCGTTGTTAGGGCGAAGTCGAGACAAATGATTATCCCCCGCCCGCCCGCCCGCCCGCCCGTCCGTCCGTCTGGCGGTGTCTCGCGGTGTCCCGCGGTGTCCCGTGGTGTCCCGAGGTGTACCATGGGGTCCCGTTGAGTGAGATCGATAGTGGGATCGATAGTGAGATCGATGTGGTGCCCCGAGTTGTCCCGTGGTGCCCCGTGGTGCCCCTAAAAGTGAAATCGATAGTGAGATCGATAGTGAGATCGACAGGTGTCCCGTGGTGTCCCGTTGAATGAGATCGATAGTAAGATCGATGTGGTGTCCCGTGGTGTCCCGTTAAGTGAGATCGATAGTGAGATCGACAGGTGTCCCGTGGTGTCCCGTTGAGTGAGATCGATAGTGAGATTGATAGTGAGATCAATATTGAGATCGATGTGGTGTTCCGAGGTGTCCCATGGTGTCCTATGGTGCCCAGTTGAGTGAGATCGATAATTAGTGAGATCGATAGTGACATCGATAGTGAGACCGATAGTGAGATCGAGAGGTGTCCCGTGGTGGCCCGTGGTTTCTCGTGGTTTCTCGTGGTGTCCCGTTGAGTGAGTTCGACAATGAGATCGATAGTGAGATTGGCAAGTGTCCCGTGGTGTCCCGTGGTGTCCTATGGTGCCCCGTTGAGTGAGATCGATAGTGAAATCGATACTGAGATCGATATTGAGATCGATGTGGTGTCCCGAGGTGTCCCGTGGTGTCCCGTGGTGTCCCGTTGAGTGAGATCGATAGTGAGATCGATAGTGATATCGATCGTGAGATCGATGTGGTGTCCCGTGGTGTCCTACGGTGTTCCGTTGAGTGAGATCGATGGTGAGATCGATAGTGAGACCGACAGTGAGATCGGTCCCGTGGTGTTCCGCAGTGGCCCGTGGCGTCCCGTGGTGTCCCGTTGAGTGAGATCGATAGTGTGATCGACAAGTGTCCCGTGGTGGCCCGTGGTGTCCCGTTGAGTGAGATCGATTGTGAGATCGATTTGGTCAGATGTTGGTTCCCCCCTCCCCCCCACACACAAGCTCCTTATCACCCGAAGGGTGGTCGTATAAGTATATGTTTGTGCCTGTGTGTGGTTATGTGTGTGTGTGTGTGTCTGTGTGTGTGTGTGGGTCTGTGTGTGGGTGTGTCTGAGTGTGCGTCTGTGTGTGTGTGTGTCTGTGTGTGTGTGTCTGAGTGTGTGTGTGTGTGTGCGTGTGTGTGTGTGTCTGAGTGTGTGTGTGTCTGTGTGTGTGTGTTTGTGTGTGTGTGTGTTTGTGTTTAGGTGTGTGTGTGTGTGTGTTTTATGTGGTTGTGTGATTGTGTGTGTGCTTGTGTGTGTGCTTGTCTGTGCTTGTTTGTGTGTGTGTGCTTATGTGCTTGTAATTGTTGTGTGTGTTTGTGTATGTTTGTGTATGTTTGTGTATGTTTGTGAATGTTTGTGTATGTTTGTGTGTGTTGTGTGGTTGCGTGTTTGTGTTGTCGTGTGTTTGTGCGGATGTGTGTGTGTGTGTGCGTGTGCGTTTGCGTGTGCGCGTGCATGTGCGTGTGCGTGTGCGTGTGCGTGTGCGTGTGCGTGTGTGTGCGTGTGCGTGCGCATCTGAGTGTCTGTGTCAGTATTGGTGTTTGTGTCTGCGTGTGTCGGTGTCTGTGTCTGTGTGTGTTCGAGCCTCTTGGCAAGATGTAGTCTCAGTCGCACCGCAGGGTCACCTGGCAGGAATGACGTTTGGTGCAGTGCAGTCGGCATTGTGGCCGAAACGATGTCTTCAGAATCGGGTGTGCAGCGGTACTGTGCTTTGTTTTTAAGGCACTCTGAGACTGTGGGACGTGTAGGTGTGAACGCCTGGCACCACATCGGAAAAGAGGTCACCCCGCACCGCTCGGACGTGTGGTTTGTTCTCTCGGCGAGGACCTCCGAGGAGCACCCCTCGACCACCTGGCAGAAAGAGCACGCCCGGTGGCAACGTCGCGGGCAACGGGCGCCCGAGCGATGGCAGGGTCACGGGGCAGCTCCCTTGTCAGGAGGGAAAGAAACACACAGACACAATTAATCGTCGACTTCCAGGAAAAGATGGGGAAATATGGGACGTGGGGGGGAAGACCAAAACCCCCAAAAATAGAGGAGAATATGGGGAATCTTTTTATTTGTGTCCATTTATTTGTGTGTCCCAGTTCCCCTTCACCTTGGGGATGCCGGGGGCAGCGCGTCGGAGGACTTTTCGCGGCGCGTTTTCCGGGCTGCCTCGAGGGCGGAGAAGGGCACGGGCAGAGGCACGCGCGGCAGGCATCGGTGCTGCCGCGCGCCGCGGGGGAGGGAGGAGGGAGGAGGGAGGGGGGAGGAGGGAGGAGGGAGGAGGGAGGAGGGAGGAGAGAGGAGGGAGGAGGGAGGAGGGAGGAGGGAGGAGGGAGGAGGAGGCCCCCAAAGGGGCCCCGAGGGAGCCCCGCGGTGGCCCCGAGGGCTCCCGCGGCTCCTCAGAGGCCGGTCTTCGGACCGGCTGCGCGCGCTTCGCCGCGC
>CAUYUJ010014990.1:280000-362644 GCA_963575745.1 Prorocentrum cordatum | reverse complement strand
CTCCTCCTCCTCCTCCTCCTCCTCTTCCAGTCAGCCCGGACCATACGGTGGGGGCACTGGATGAGAAACCCTCAGAGAGGGAGGCCAGGGTCTGGAGGCCAGTGGAACTCCAGTCGAGGCTTGGCCATGGGTATCACCGCCGCCCTCATCGGATAAGGACTCCTGCAGGGTCTGAAGCCACCTAGGCACATTCCTTAACCAATGCCGCCGCCGTACAGTAGGGACTCGACCGCAAGAAACCTTCCACAAGAAACGCAACCCTGAGACCCCAGGATGTCCAGTTCTTTGGTGTGGGAACGACATGCTTCCCTTCGCAAAGCCATCCAAACCCAAGAAACCCAGGGCACTCTGGAGGCAGGCAGGGTGATTCGTAGCATGGGTCTCCACTGCAAGGATGCGCGGTAAGTGCCTTGAAAAGCCATGCCGACGCTCTGCGAGCGGGGCACGGCCAGCGAAAGTGGCCAAGGATGGGCCGGGGAGGTACGGATGCAGGGGCACCCTCGGGAAAGTCGCTCATCCTTGCTGTGCGGGTCGGCTGCACGATACCGCTGGCGGACGCGCGCACTGGGTGACATGACTGCTGCAACCCCAGGCGGCACATTGCACCCGCTCCTAGGTGGCACGACTGCTACAACCCCAGGTGGCACACTGCACCCACTCCTGCCGCTGCCCACGGCGCAACACGCGCGGCCGTGGGCCACTCTGGCCGCGGCGGCTGTAGGCGTGCAGCCGAGCGCCTGGGCCTCCTCCCTCTCCAGTGCCTGGGCCACGGCACCAGGGCCTCTTGATTCGTTGGCCCACCACGCGCGGCCTGGAGCCAGATGGCCCACAGGCCACATGTACCAACGGGCCACCGTGCCCATGGTGGTGACTCCAAGAAGCTGGGCCCACCAACGGGTCAAGGCGCCCCAGAGCCATCTTACCTCAAGTCCTCCTCCTCCTCCTCCTCCTCCTCCTCCTCCTCCTGGAACATGGAACCTGGTGGAGTGAGAAGTCGTCGACTGCCGCCCCCCTCCTCCTTCTCCTCCTTCTCCTCCTCCTCCACCTCCTCCACCTCCTCCTCCTCCTCCTCCTCCTCCTCTTCCTCCTCCCCCTCTTCCTCCCCCTCCCTCCCCCTCCCCCCCTCCCCCTCCCCCTCCTCCTCCTACCCACACATCCACCTCTCCTCCTCCTTCCTCCTCCTCCTCCTCATCTCCTCCTAATCATCATCATCATCATCATCATCATCATCATCATCATCATCATCATCATCATCATCAGTCATCATCATGATCATTCTCCTCATCTCATCATCTCTATCCATCATCATCATCATATCATCATCAGCCACCATCATCATATTCAGCATCATCATCACCATCAGCAGCACAGCAGCGTTAATCATCATTTTTTTTTTCCCATCCAGCATCATCATCATCCTCATCATCCTCATCATCATTCACGAATATATCATCTTCAGCGCATCAGCATCAGCATCAGCATCAGCATCAGCGCAGCAACATCGACAGCAGTCACATAATCATCACGTCACTCAGCATCATCCTCATCCCATCCTCATCCTCATCATCATCAGCAGCAGCATCATCAGCACCAATCGTCATCAATCAGCATCAGCAATCACAGCATCGTCACTCATCCTTATCGTCATCATCATCATCTCATCATCATCATCATAATAATCATCATAATCATCATCATAAATAAATCATCAGCATCATCATATTTCATAATATCATCATCACCAGCACACCCATCTCCTCCACATCCTCCTCCTCCTCTTCCTCCTCCCCTCCTCCTCCTGCTCCTCCTATTCCTCTCTTCCCATACTCCTCTCTCCTCCCTCTCCCCTCCTCCTCCTCCTCCTCCTCCTCCTCCTCATCCTCCTCCTCCGCCCCCGCCTACTGGAGGCCCTTCCTCCTCCTGCCTCCTCCTACTCCTCCTCCTCATCCTCCTTCTTCCTCCTCCCTTCCTCCTCCTCCTCCTCCTCCGCGCACGCCGCCTCGGCCAGTCCGATCCCTGCACTCCAGGAGGACTATGCGTGCTCATGGGTCTGCTCCTGGCCAGGCCTTTAATCCTGGAGGCAGTTTCCCCTTGGTGAGCTTCAAAAGGGCCTTGTGACCCCCACTCTGGCTGTTGCTGGATGGGGCACAGGGGGCACGAAACTTCTTGGAGGCCCGAACCCGCCAACACCCGCATCCTCCTCCTCCTCCTCCTCCTCATCCAGCCACGCCCTCCCTCCTCATCCTCTTCAGCCCTCCGCCTACTGGAGGCCCCCCCCTCTCCTTATCCTCTACTCTCCCCCCTCCTTCTCCTCTTCACTCCTCATCCTGCCCCTGCTCCTGCTCCTGCTCCTGCTCCTGCTCCTCCTCCTCCTCCTCCTCCTCCTCCTCCTCCTCCTCTTCTTCCTCCTCCTCGTCCTCCTTTTGTGGCCTTGTTTAGCAAGCAATCGAGTTGGCTGTTTCGTAATACCGGGGGGGGGGGGCGTCACAGCCCTCCCACACCGGCAATTTTGGACCCCCGCCCCCGACCAGCCATGAAGGGGCGACCTGTTGCCAGACACACTCCTAGGAGAGCTCCAAACAATACGCCACCACCAGCCCTAGCCAGGCCCATCATTGGGGAAACCAACAGGTACCGATACCGCCACTCCCCGGACCTCTCCCAGGGTGCGTTCTGACCAGGATTTCGAGGCGAATCCGGCGGTGGCGACGAGGGCCTCCCAGGAGGCCCAAAAAGAGGCTGGGCGAGGGGGTAGAGGTATGGGTACCATTTTCTCCTCTGAGCCCTGGCCAGGCCCATCCTGGGCCCTGGACTGGTGCACAAACCCTCCCGGCCCAAGCCTGGAGGTCTCTAGCCGGGGCCCGTGGTGTGCTGTTGGCGTCCCTCCGACCTGCTGGAACCCTCCGAGACAGCTCAAAACAGACTCCCCAGAAAATCAAACCCCCTGCTTTCCCAGACATGATCGCGAAATTAAAGAATCAGGACGAAGAATTGTTGGCCAATTTCGGCCTCGGGGGGCCCTCGCTGGGCCCCGGGACCGTCAAAAAATAGTTCAGGATGAAAAACTGGCCCTGGGGAAAGGGTCTGGACTTCCGGGGACGCCGTCCTGAAAAAATCAAGACGTCGCATGTCTGGTTTTGTTCCCAACCACGCGACGTCCTGATTTTTCAATACGGCGTCCCCGGAAGTCCAGACCCTATCCCTGGGGCCGTTTTTTCAACCAGATCTGTGTTTTGACGGTCCTGGGGCCTGGCGAGGACCCCCAGGGGATGGAGGCACGCTTGCGCCCGACCTCACGCGGGCAACTTGCGCGCGAATATCGCGCAATCGAGCCCGATTGTTTGAAGAGGCCCAGGGGCACACAAAAAATAGGCACAAATCTCAGGATGTCCCATATTTTCTTATACTTTCTTGATTATCGTCTTCCCCCCACTTTCTATACTTTCTTTTATTTTTCTGGGAGTCGACGATTATTTCTGTCTGCGTTGTTTCCTCCTGATTGTTTTGCATCGCCCATATGAAAACAAGACGAATTGGAAATCTCTGAGAACAGACCGGCCTTCTCAAAATGTGCGCCGCGGCGGCCGTTACAAGAACGACTCAGAACGCTCCGAGAGCGGACTGGAAGGCTCTGGGAACGACCTTAGGGAAACCAACAGATACAGTCGAGGTTGATTGGAGAGGACGCGCGAGAAGACACAATACCCTTCCGAGGGCCGCGTTGCCATAGGAATGTAGAAGGCATGTGTAGAAGGCATGGGTCGCGAGGCACAGGACACAAGGGTACCCTTGACTTGGCAAGGTCGACCTACTGATCAGCCTGGACTGTACTGTCACCGCTGCTCCCCAGACCTCTCCCGGGGTGCGTGCTGGCTAGAACCTGGAGACGAACCCAGCCGTGGCGATGAGGGCCCTCCCGGATGAACAGCAGCATCGAAATCTCACCCCTCCTCCTCCTCCTCTTCCTCCTCCTCCTCCTCTTCCTCCGCCTCCTCCTCCTCTTCTTCCTCATACTCCTCCTCCTCCTCCTCCTCCTCCTCCTCCTCCTCCTCGGAAAAGAACAACAACTGAACACACATGAACTTTCGGACCCCCGCGCGGTTTTCTGCAAGTCTGCGCTGAACCCCCTCTCCCTGACGCGCGGAGGGCGCGCCATGGCGGGCGGCGCCCCCTGCGCCGCCGAACCGATCTCTCCCTGCCGTTGCCCCTAATCTTAGGTCGGGCATGTCCCCCGACAGGGGGATTTTGGACGAACAACCAACAATCACCCAAAACTATTCAAACAATAATCAAAAAAATACGCAACAAATTGTCCCAAGACAATTGTTTCACTATTTTTGACTACTCCCCCTGTAGAGGGACAGGCCCGACTTAACCCTAGTCTGAGGTCTGGGGTATCTTTCGGTCCCAGGCCCGCCTGCTGGCGCGCCGCGCGGTTGCCCCGGACCTCTCCTGGTGTGCGCTCTGAGCAGACTCTCGAGGCGATCCCAGCCGTGGCGGCGAGGGCCATCAAGGATTAGCAGAGGCATCGGCATCTCCCCGCCTTCTATCGGGGATGGACAGACCCCCCTTTAGCAAAACGTGGTTTAGTGAAAACGACCTGAGGCCCAAACCTGGCGGGCGCAAGCCTGGAAAATAACGGCCACGGCGCCCTCTCGAGAACCGAAAACGGACAATTCACTAATCGACGTGTCACTGTTGGGGGTTCTGTCCGCCCCCGATTCTCATAACAAGAAGCTAACAAACACATAAACTTCCGGAGCTTCGCGCGGATCGGCATCGAAAAATGGGGATCGGCGTTGGACCCCCTTCTCTGGCGCGCAGAGCGCCAGGGGCGGCGCCTAAGGCGCCGCCAAAGAGAGTTAGCGCAGCTTCAAGACATCTGCGCGGAGCCTCGAACGGTAGATTACGCAGCTTGTTTTTTCCTCGACCTGTCAAATCGACCTCTGTTGCTCTTCGACACCTGCTCCTCGGCATCGGCATGTTCTCCTGCTCTGAGATCAAGGGTCATCTTCTGCGCCGTGAATTTCGTTGCTCACATTGCACCACCTTGATTGCAACACGACACAGATTCCTCCACACAGATTGCACCCAGATTGCTCCACATGGATTGCGCAACACATATAGCTAGAGACGCGCTACCTTGGGACCACGCTGGCTAACATATCTTCTGCCCCAGTGGAACAGGGGGCTACCGTCCCAGCATTCCCATAGGCCTCCCATGCGATGTTCTTGGAACAAAAGAGTACTCGATAAACAAAAACACTGTTCCAATAACACGAAATCGATGCTTCAAAACAAGACAACCCCAGCCGGAAGAATTCTGGGAACATTTCGCGCGAAACACATAAGCCGGGACGCTTTGCCACTGCTCGGCTGACAAAGCCAGAACAGATACTAACATCGGGCGAGGACAAGATTGGAAAGCTTCGGTGTCGGATCGGGCGAAAGGGGGGGATAGCAAAGGGGGGGGTTCAGAATCAGCTCACGTAGCTGATTTTCCCGGCGCCTCCCGGCGCCGGAGGCGGCTATGTATCGAGGAATGGGCGCCTCGGTGAGTCCGAAACCAGCTGCATGCAGCAAATTTCGTAACCCCCCCTTTCCCAATCCCCCCCTTTCGCCCGGCCCGACGGTGGGACGCACAAGAACATACTCGTACTAAATGTCCAGCATGGAGGCGTGCGCCCGCCCCGAACATGTAGTACAACCATTTTGTAGCAGATCTCTCCCTCAGCGGTGCGGCCAGCAAGCGCCCGCCACGGAGCTTACAATCTAAGATTTATCGTCGCGCGAGCGTCGCCCTTTGGGGGGGGGGCGCACACATGACATGAATTTGTTGGGGTGGCGCCGATATGAGATCTGGCGGCTCTGGAGCATCGCGGCAACCTCAAAGCGTTCCGGCACGTTCTGAGAGCGTTATAGCAACAAACCGAACTCTATACAACCACACTTTTCCAGCCCTGCACAGTAATGTGTACACAAGAAAGCAGATCATGGTGTATACGGGATCCTGGTGCATACATGTTTCGTTGTTCCCACGGGAAACCGATAAAAAAGTATACGCCACACCACCCCGACGTCGTCCCCGATCCTCAACACATCCTGGGATTGAAGAACAGCCCGCCACTGGTAATGTAGAACAGCCCGCCACTGGTAATCTATATGCTCCAATTTCCGATTATCCCCGTCCTAGCCCGTCCGGCCCAGGCTCGTCCGACGGCGCGCTTCGGGGATCTACTGACCCGGGTCAATCTAGACCCTGGTCAATCGGGCGTTGCAGGGCCCTGCAAGATTCTGCACCCAGACCCGAATCAGTGCGCCCCTGGTCCAGGATCCCGCAAGATCGGGCGCCCTGACTGACCCCCGTCTGCACTGACCCCCTTCCCCAGACATGCGACGCCCTGATCTTTTCGGCGCGGCGTCCCTGCAGGTCCAGACCCTTTCCCCGGGGCCGGCTTCCCATCCTAGGAAGCGCCTCTTGGCGGCCCCCGGGCCCGGCGAGAGCCCCCCTTTGGGGCCGACGAGAACGAGCAACTCGCCGTCCGGACACTCTCTCACGACGCGACCATATGTGTCTGGGCCTCCGGCGCCCCGAGCGCCGCGCTGTGGCCCGGCGCCGGCGCGCCGAGCGCCGCGCGCCGCGGCGGCGGCCGCGGCCGCGCGCCCCCGGGCGATCCGCAGGGCCCCGCCGCGGCCGCAGGCGCACGCCGCTCGGCGCATGGCGGCGGCGGCCCCGGCGGCGCGGCGCGGCGGGCGGCGCCGCGGCCCGATCTCTATCCACCGGCGGCTGCGGGCGCTCGGCTCCGGCGAGGCCGAGGCCTCCCAGTCCGAGGGGGCCCGAGCAGGAGCCCCTTCGCGCCTCCTCGCGCGGTGGCGCCCCGTGAGCGGCGCCGCTCCCTCCCCCCCCCGCCCCTCCCCCCGTCCCCTCCGCCCCTCCCCGCCCCCGCCCCTCACCCCTCCCGCCCCTCGCTCCCCTTCTCCCAGGCCGCCCCCTCCCCTCCTCCCTCCGCCCCCTCCCCATCCCCCCCCCGTCCCTGCGCACCTCCCCGCCCTCGCTCCTCCTCCCCGCCCCTCCCCCTCCTCCCCCTCTTTGATTACACAATATGAATATCACTCTCCTCTCTCCCCTGATGACGTGCGGAAGATATCCGGCCCCCCTCCGCCGACTGCTTTTTTACACAAACGATTCCCCCTTCTTGAACTTCGGGGACGCTCCCAGCAGGCCCAAAAAGTCTTCAAAGACGCTCTAAGTGGCCACCAAAAGCGCCCCTAAGGAGACATCCCAAGCGACTCCGAGAAGCATCCCAGAAGCATCGAATTCACTGAGGATCCCCGGGGTATCCGAACGATGTCACGCTCCCCCAAGAACGAAAACTCCCCTGGGGATCGTTCCTGGAGGGGCTGGTGAGGATACGCGAAACGTCAAGAATTGTCCGGGCTCGCCGAACGCAAACAGCTTACAATGATCTCGGAATCGGTTGTTCCACCATCTCCTGACCGCGTGCCATCTGACTAAAAATAATCGCTCCTGAGGCTACGGCGCCTCCACGAACGCCATAGATGCGAACTCTTGCCCCGAGAGAAACGTTCCCTGGAAAAGTAATGCGGGCCCGTAGTCAGACAGGCAGTCAAAATTGGCCCATCGGACAGAAAACTTGAACAGTGCACCACGCTGCTTGCAACACGCAGAAAAGACAAATCCCGGCTCGTCCGAACTCTGTGCCAACATGTCACGCGGGAGCCTGCACACAATGCAGGATTCCGCACCTGGCCGTGCTCTGCCGCGCTGCGCTGGGGCCCAAAAAAGTCCTCGAGCTGCTCCCCATCGCCTTCGCCCTCCGACCTCGAGCCCCGCCCTGGATGCTCTCTCAGTGCCCCGCCGCCGCCCCTTCTCTGCGTTTTGCCTCCACCGCCCCACTCACTGAGCTCGCCCGTCTGCCCTGGCGGCAACCCCTCGTCTCCACAGCCCGGCCTGCACCGAGCGCGTGGTGTCTTGCATCCAGTTGCCGTACGGGTCCCCCGGGGCGGACGACCTGAGCCCCCGCACCGCAACTCTCGCGCCCCGCACCGCAACGCTCGCGGTGCACCCGATCTGCCCGCCAGCCGTCGCGGAGTTGCACGACGACGCGCGGACCTCGTGACCCCAGCGAGCCCACAAGAAAACGCTGCAGCGGAGGATGACCCAAACCACGCTTCGCGTCGTTGTATCGGCAACATCTTATAACACGAAAACCATCAAACACGTGCCCCAAAACAGCAATTTTGTGCACGCGGGGCCACGATCGGCCCACCGTGGCCCCCAAGGCGAGAACACAATGGAGACGGAAAAAACACGGAAGCCGTCCAGGAAGTTGTCCCACACAATGTTTCGGTCGATCCCTGTGCTTCAGGAAAAATGCGAGAGCATCGGGGGCACCTGCGCGCGGAGGTTGCGCAAATCGCAGCCCGCCGCAACGTCTTGCGGACACATCGAACCCTACCCTTCCCCTGCAATTCTGGGGGCCTCCCCTCCTCCAGCCCCCTCTCGCTCGACCCCCCGTTCCTCCCACGGGCCTCCTCCGCAGCCTTCCACCTCCCCTCCACCGCCGACTCCTGGCGTTTCTAGCGTTTCGGCCATCGTGAGTTTGATGTCGCAGGCAACACCAAATTGTCGTCGCACCGAATTAGCAGGCAGCGGCGGCGGCCCCGCGCGCCTCGAGCGTCCCGAACGCCTCCTCCTCCACCACCACCACCACCTCCTCCTCCTCCTCCTCCTCGTCCTCCTCCTCTCCTGTTCCTCCTGTTCCTCCTGTTCCTCCTGTTCCTCCTCCTCCTCCCGCCCGCCGTCGCCTGCCCCGCGCGGCAACCAAGGTCCCGCCGATCACCCGCGGGTCGCATGTTTGTGCCGCGGGGGGGGGGCTGTAGTGTATGACTAGCTGCCCCTAGTGTTTCGTCGCAGCCTTCAATGGCCTTCGGCAACCTGGAATGGCCTTCAGCGGCCTTGAGCATTTAGCAGCCTCTACTAACCTTTGGAGAAATGTCGTATGCATATTGAGAGGAGTTTCGGACGAATACCCACTTACGAATTACCATGTAAGAGACGAGACGAAACGGGTCTTACGTGAGATGGCAAAACGACCTTACGCCGCAACTTACGCAGGCCGCCAACGCGGCACGCTCTATCGGAAACGAAGGCACTTGCGCGCGACATTGAGCGGGCAACTTACGCGCCAATGTCGGTGCAATCGAAAGCGTGTTCTTCCGTAGCTCACGTGGGACCTTTTCATAGAACAAGAACATACTGTAGACCGATCTACCGTTTCTCTGACCTTGTACTGCGCCGAGCGCAACGGCCGCGTTGTCTACAGAAGCACCCACCCCGAATGTGTTATATCTATATGTGTCTAGAGACGTAGCGACATCCAGTGGATCTCTGGACGCTTGTGGCTAGAAGGCGAACGCGGGATTCAACATAGGCCCCAGATGTCAGTCTTCTAGAAGCAACCAGACTTTGCCGTCACTCCCCTCGGTCCGCCCCGACCGCCCCGGCCATGGGCTCAGCTCCGCGGACCCCGCCTCGTGGAGGCCCCTCCGACTGCCCCCTTCGTCCTTCGTAGCCCCCTCCCCTCTTTGCTGCCCCTCCTCCTTATGTTGCATCCTCGGGGGGCCTTGTCTGTCCCGTCGCGGCCCTGTCCGCGTCAAATCTGTGCCGAATCCACGTCAGAGCCGTCGGATCCTTGTCGGATCCGTGCCGGATCCGCGCCGAATCCACGCCAACTCCGCGTCGAGTCCGCATCGAGCCCGCGTCGGGCACGAGACAAGACACCGATTTTGGGGACAGGCGAGGCCCCCCCAAGATGCAACGTGACCACCCCCGCCATGGGCTCTGCTCCGCGGACTCCGCCTCGAGGAGGCCCCTCCAGCTGCTCCCAGCGCCGGAGCTCATCGGGCCACGGGGCGCTGTGCGTGTGCCGTGCAGCCTCGGTCGGGGCATGCGCGCGCACGACCCGCGGGGAGACGAGAGCGCCGCAGGGGAGGATCAGCAACTGCACGTCGTTCGGAAGAGTGGAGGCCTCCTAGGCGGAGGATCGCGCCGCATCAGCGATACACCGGCGATGCATCGGCGATACACGGGGGATGTATCGGCGACGTCGGCGACGCATTCGAGACGTGAGCGAGGAGAAACACGGGCTCCACATCGAGCCGCATCGTCGATGCATCGGCGATGCGACGCGATCCTCCGACCCCATCTACTCGGACCGCATCTAGGAAGCCTAGAAGGTAGAAACATAAAATAAGAGAGAGGATAAAGCAGATTGTGTTCTGGCCTCCCAAAGAACAACAAACCACAGCAGAAGCATATCAGTGTTTGAAGCAGGAAGGCTGTTAAAGTAGATTAGGATCTTGGCATCAAAAAACAACTACTTTCAACGACTGGAGTGCACAACCGCAGCCGAGAACCCAGACCCCCTCGGGTCATGAAAAAATCACGACGGGCGGTTTTAGGCTAATATCTGCAGCAGGGGTCCCTTCAAGCCCCTGGGACCGTCAGAACACGACTCAGCATGGAAAGCCAGTCCACGGGAATCGGTCGAGACCTGTGGTGGTCGACGCTGTGAATAATCATGACGTCGGGGGTCTGGGGAGGGCATCGGATAAGGAATTATTGGATAAAGAATCCAGTGTCTAGAAGCCAGTGGACTTCCGGTCTCGGATTGGCCATGGGTATCACCGCCGCCCTCATCAGAGAAGGAAGATTCCTCCTGGGTCTGATGCCTCTTGGGCACATCTCTCAAGGCACGCCCTCACCGGAGCTGTCTGCCAGAGTGGAAATTCAGCATTCAGCAGGACTCCGCACCGCGCAGCTCGACTCGGGTCGCGCAGCCAAAGACAATGTAGGACACACCGCTCCGTCACTCTGGGCACACCTTTTTCGGTCGGCGAGGCTGGGGCAGTCCGCACCAGCGTCAGGCCAATCGGGGCAACCGAAAGGGGAATTGTCCGGCGCGATGGAGGGAGGGAAGGAGAAGAGGGCGGCCGCGCGAGAGAGGAGGGGGGACTCTGGACACACACACACACACACGTTCTATCTTCTTGTTTTGTGTTTTTTGTTTTTTCTCTCTCTCTCTCTCTCTATCTCTCTCTCTCTCTCTCTCTCCCTATCTGTCTGTCTCACTTGTCAGGAGCCGCTCACTTTGGGGGGCCCTTGTGGCGCTTTTTCGGCGGGCCCCGCGGGGCTCGCCCCCCCGCCGACTGGCCAGCGTGCGGACTTCGCGTCGGCGCTTCTGCGGCCGAGGTGCCGAGGGGGGGCTTGCACCCTGATTTGGCATTCAAGTCTTCAAGCGTCCTCCTCCTCCTCCTCCTCCTCCTCCTCCTCCTCCTCCTCCTCCCACCTCCTCCCGCCTCCTCCTCCTCTCGCCTCCTCATCTTCCTCTTCCTATTCGAGTACCCTCTTCCCGTCCTCTGCCCATGGCCTCGATGCCCAGGAGATGCCCGAATAGCACTACTCTCGGCGCGCGGCGTTCTCCAGGGGGGGCGGGGGCAGTGGCGCCGCCCAAGGACGTGGGGGAGGGAGGGGGTCAGCGACGGCCCAAAGAAGCTGCGCTGCCCTCCGACATGCCATGCCCGTGTCGGCGGTCTCGCCACCTGCAGACAGCGAGCCATGACCCCCCCCCCATTCGCACTGCTGCTCTCCCCCTGCCGCGGGGATGCGGTGGCCTCTGAAGGCTCCAGGAAGCGGTGGGCAGCGACAGCCTAACCAGGCAGACCCCGAGAGGATCTTCGAGCACCCCCCCTGGCCCGTCCTCCCCCTCCTCCTCCTCCTCCTCCTCCTCCTCCTCCTCCTCCTCCTCCTCCTCCTCCTCTTTCTACTCGTCCACCTCGTCCTCCTCGTCCTCCTCATCGTCCTCCTCCTCCTCGTCATCCTCCTCGTCATCCTGCTCGTGCTCATCCTCCTCCTCGTCCTCCTCGTCCTCCTCATCCCCCTCCTGTGCGTCATCCTCGCCCTCCTCGCGCCGCCTCCGGGCCAGCGCGAGCCGCGGGGGGGAGAGGGAGGGGGGGGGAGGGGAAGGTGAGGTGGAGAGCCGAGGAGGAGGTGGAGGCCGCCTGCGAGCCAAGGTGCAGCGCGGCGCGCGGGAGAAGAGAGCAACACGAGGTCGGGAATGGGGCAACATCGGATCGAGACGAATCGAGGATCCCTGAGGTCTGGCGGTTCTGGAGGATGTATCGGGCGCCGCGGCCGCTCGAGAGCGTTCTGGTACGGTTTCAGAGCATTCTAGAATGCTCCGGAGTGACATGTCCCGATCCTGAGTTTCGGTCGGGCATGTCCTCCTACAAGCGGATTTTGGAAGAAGAAATAAACTTATCCCGGCAAAGCAACCTAACAGCGATGTGTAGGAGCATATCTGCAAGCATTCCCCTTAAGATTCAGATGAGAATCCGGTTGTAGAATTCTGCTGTTCTCGCATTCGCAGTCGCATTCGCGATGACAGTCCCAGTGGCAACAGCAGTCGCAGTCACAGCCTCAGCCTCAGCCTGCCTCAGCATCAGCCTGCCTGAGCCTCAGCCTCAGCCTGCCTCAGCCTCAGCCTGCTTCAGCCTCAGCCTCAGCCTCGGCCTCAGCCTCAGCCTGCCTCAGCCTCAGCCTGCATCAGCCTCAGCCTCAGCCTCAGCCTGCCTCAGCATCAGCCTGCCTGAGCCTCAGCCTCAGCATCAGCCTGCCTCAGCCTCAGCCTCAGCCTGCCTCAGCCTCAGCCTCAGCCTGCTTCAGCCTCAGCCTCAGTCTGCCTTCAGCCTCGGCCTCAGCCTCAGGCTGCCTCAGCCTCAGCCTGCATCAGCCTCAGCCTCAGCCTCAGCCTGCCTCAGCATCAGCCTGCCTCAGCCTCAGCCTCAGCCTGCCTCAGCCTCAGCCTCAGCCTCAGCCTGCTTCAGCCTCAGCCTCAGTCTGCCTTCAGCCTCGGCCTCAGCCTCAGCCTGCCTCAGCCTCAGCCTGCATCAGCCTCAGCCTCAGCCTCAGCCTGCCTCAGCCATCAGCCTCAGCCTCAGCCTCAGCCTCAGCCTCAGCCTGCTCAGCCTCAGCCTGCTTCAGCCTCAGCCTCAGTCTGCCTTCAGCCTCGCCTCAGCCTCAGCCTCAGCCTCAGCCTCAGCCTCAGCCTCAGCCTCAGCCTCAGCCTCAGCCTGCAGCCTCAGCTCAGCCTGCCTCAGCCTCATCAGCCTGCCTCAGCCTCAGCCTCAGCCTGCCTCAGCCTCAGCCTCAGCCTGCCCAGCCTCAGCCTCAGTCATCAGCCTCAGGCCTCAGCCTCAGCCTGCCTCAGCATCAGCCTGCCTCAGCCTCAGCCTCAGCCTGCCTCTGCCTCAGCCTCAGCCTGCTTCAGCTCAGCCTCAATCTGCCTTCAGCCGCGGCCTCAGCCTGCCTCAGCCTCAGCCTGCATCAGCCTCAGCCTCAGCCTCAGCCTGCCTCAGCATCAGCCTGCTCAGCCTCAGTCTCAGCCTGCCTCAGCCTCAGCCTCAGTCAGCCTCAGCCTCAGTCTGCCTTCAGCCTCGCCTCAGCCTCAGCCTGCCTCAGCCTCAGCCTCATCAGCCTCAGCCTAAGCCTCCTCAGCCTCAGCCTAAGGCTCATCAGCCTCAAGCCTCAGCCTGCCTAAGCATCATCGGCCTTCAGCTCAGCCTGCTGCCTCAGCCTCAGCCTCAGCCTGCCGCAGCATCAGCCTGCCTCAGCCTCAGCCCAGCCTCAGCCTCAGTCTGCTTCAGCCTCAGCCTCAGTCTGCCTTCAGCCTCGGCCTCAGCCTCAGCCTGCCTCAGCCTCAGCCTGCATCAGCCTCAGCCTCAGCCTGCCTCAGCATTCAAAATGTGGCCCGGGAGTGGAGTTCTGGGAACGCGAAGAACACGAAGAGGCCTACAATTGGCTCCGGGCATTCAAAATCATGCCCAGGAATGGAGTTCTGGGAACTCGAAGACCACGAAGTGGCCTACAGTTGGCTCCGGGCATTCGAAATCATGCCCAGGAATGGAATTCTGGGAACTCGAAGACCACGAAGTGGCCTACAGTTGGCTCCGGGCATTCAAAATCATGCCCAGGAATGGAGTTCTGGGACCTCGAAGACCACGAAGTGTGTAAATGTTTGTTGCTTAAAACGACTTCCGCGGGTTCTCCCCGGCACCCGCCCAGACCCCCCTGGGGAGGCAAGATGCTCTCTTTTGACACTACTAGAAACCTATCAGTCTTCGCCGTTAGGTAAATAATCAAACATACACCAACATAACCAAACATACTCGAAACATCGTCCCCAGGCTATTGCTTGATTGTTGTTAAATTTTCTTCCTGTCGAGGGACATGCCCGACTCACTCCTAGGCCTGACTGGAACGGGGAGGTGGACGGGCGATATATATATATATGTGTGTGTATATATATATATATACAAGTGGCACGTGTGTGCCCAGGCTCATACAACAAGCTGAAGGGGCGTTTGAAGCAGGAGTGACATGCAACAGCGAAGTCGCACTCGAGCGCAAGTGGGGTTGCCACACCTTGCGATGTGTGTACCAGGGCCCCCCAGGAAGCCTCAGGAGGCCCGACTTGGATACCAGGAGAGGCTCCAGGAGGCCCCAGGATTGTGAGTGTTGTGTGTGTGTGTGATGTGTGCTTTGTGTGGTGCGTGCTTTTTGTGTGTTGTCGTGTGTGTGTGTGTGTATGTTATGTTTGTCTAGCGTGTGATGTGTTGGGCGTGATTTGTGTCTCTGTGTGTGCATGTAGTTCTGAAGCCCCAAGGCCCCAGGCCCAGGAGGCCCCAGGCGGCCTCAGCAGGCCCAGGAGAACTCCAGGAGGCTCCGAGGCGGGGTCTGGGGTACCAGAAGGTCCAGAAAGCCCCAGGAGGCCCCAGGAGGTTCCAGGAGGCCCCCAGGAGGCTCCGAGGAGGGGTCTGGGGCTCGATTTTGGGAGGATTGTTCATGCGAAACCGCCATTCTCTGAGAATCGGGGTCAAAATTATTGAAATTACCATGTGTTTTTGAAGGTTTTATGTTAACATGTTGAAATTCCCATGTGTTTTTGGACCCTGACGTCACGATCTGCGTGAGGGGTGCCACCGATGTTCAGAATTTCGAGGATGTCCCGAGCGAAACGGCCAGAAAAATCGCGGACGACGTGCGCATTAATCGCCTCTGAGCTCTACTCCCTCGGAGAGGTGCGTATGAGAATATATATATATATATATATATATATATAATATATAATATATTTATTTATATATACACGTTGAAAACCAACAACCGATTGGTCAGCTCATCTACCAACCGGCATGTCGGGTAACTGATTCCGCTGCAATGCGAAACATGCCCTTTCTTCATGTGGCCAATTCCGGACACCCTGAACCCAAAAACGCTTTCATCTCTCAGGGACGCATTTTTTTACTTCCCCCACCTTCCGCCCCGCCCTTCCGCCGCTTTCCGCCGGCGGAGGCGGCCTCGTCTTACTTCCGCCGACCTTCCACCGCCCTTCCGCCACCTTCCGCGGCGGAAGCGACGACAACTCCTTCGATCCTCGAAGGCACAGCCATTTCTGGCACGTCTCCTGCGACGAGGGGCTGCGGCAGCCTGGCAAGCTCCTCCTGCTGCGCGCTTCGTGGCGCGAGAGAAAAGGGGGGGCCCCGAGGGAAGCGTGGTCGTGAGGCCCCGGGGGGCATTTCCCGGCAACGTGCTCTGTTCGCCCTGGGCCGCCTTGTGGCGGCAGTGGGCCCGGGCAGGGTCCGACAACTGAGGCGGCAGGCCCGCCTCGTGGCGGCAGTGGGCCCGGGCAGGCCCGCCTTGAGGCGGCAATGGGAGGCCGACCACTGAAAACAAAAGCACCGGCTGCCCCTGGCACCTGAGCACCCCCCGGCCCCACGGTCGGGAGGGGAGGAGGGCGAGGAGGCCGAGCGGGGGAGAAGCCCCGCCGAGCTCGCAGAGGCGGCGCGAGGGGGGGCCCACGGGCCCCGGGAGCCAAGGAACACCGGGAGAGATCCCCTGCCTCTGCCGCCCTGCCCCCTGCCGCCCTGCCCCCCTCACCCTCCTCTGCCACTGCCCCCGTCCTGCCCTCCTCTCCCTCGCTGCCAGGAGGAGGAGGAGGAGGAGGAGGAGGAGGAGGAGGAGGAGGAGGAGGAGGAGGAGGAGGAGGAGGGGAGGGGGAGGGGAAGGGGGAGGACCCCTTCCCTAAGTTATCTAAGTTATATCGCCTCCTGAGGGTGAGCGCGGGCGCGACGATAACGTTCACAGCGACGTGTGCGGCGACTCTTCTTCACGGGTGCAGCCCAAGTCATACCGCCACCGCTCCCCCTCCCCCCCCCTCCACCCGAGAATAAGCAACGCGTGACTACCTTCATCTTAGGCAGGGCGCAGGGCGGCGAGGCATTGGAGGCCATCGCTGTCTCTGGCACTGCCCCCCAAACCCCTTCGTGCCCCTGCTGGGAGAAACAGGACCAGCGGAAGGAGCAAGAGAGAGAGAGAGAGAGAGAGAGTGAATGAATGGCTCCCAAATGGGGTCGAGGTAGATTGTGCCGGATGATCGCGCAACATCGCCGATGCATCTGCGACGCCGGCGAGCCTCGGCGCCGTCGGCGTGGAGCAAATCGGGCTCCACATCGAGCCGCATCACCGATGCATCGGCGATGTGGCGCGATCCTCCGAACCAGTCTACTCGGACCCCATCTGTGCAATGGTCCCGCTTAGAACCACTGCCCTGAACGTAATCCTTGCTGATGCTACTCTCTTCTCTTCCCTGACACGTGCCGAGGGTACTGTTAGCGTTCTGGTCGAATCTGAGGGCAGTGCTGGTGCGATGCTGGTCGCACTGTGGTGATGAACAGGATCTGTTTGTCAGCGGGCAGTTCGCTGTCCTGCGTCTCTCGGACGCACACCAGAAGTCCAGCGTCGCTGAGACGCTGCAAAGGCTTGAGCCAGAACGGTTTCGGATGAACCTGTTCTGGGATATTATAATGGGGATATCGAGGGATCTCGGAGGGCCTACTAAGCAAGGCTAGCTGCAGTCTGGAGGCTAAAGGGGGCCCGATTCGCCGGGAAACGCTTGGCTAACATACATGGGGCTCCTTTGGAGCCTGAAGCATATATCAACGCTTGGCTAACATACATGGGGCTCCTTTGGAGCCTGAAGCATATATCACGCACGGCCTCTAGAGGCCATCTGTCGTAAGTAGGCTCTAGTGAGGCAGGCTCGGGGCTGTGAATTGCATGCCCAAAAGCTAAAGATCGATGTTACGGCATCGAGACCTGCCTCTGGCCACTGAATTCACAGAAAGCACAGAGCGCGTGAGAGGCTTCATAGTGCCCCAAAGAGCTATATCTCCGGCAGGGGTCTCCTGCTCGTAGGGATTGTCGCGAGCGAAGTAGATCAGGGCCTCCAGCATAGCTTCATCGTCGTCTGCAGATAACGGCTTGCCGTGGTCCAGCCTGTCCATGCCCTCGGTCTTGCGCTTCCTGGCACTGCGGTGCAGTGGGTCGTCCACGAGTCTCCAGCGCTGACCTGACCGAAAGAACTCCAGCAAGACCTTGGCGGCTCGATCCTTGGTGAGGCCGTCGGCTAGCATGGCATCGCTGTGTACCCAGCGTATCTGGAGGGCCGTCTGCTCCTTCTGCTGTCGAATGCCTAGACACTCGATGCTCGTCCGCTTGTCACGTAGGCCAAGACCAGCTGACTCGCTCTTCTCGATCGCGTCGTAGCCCGACTTACCGTCTGTGACCAGTACGCCAGGGCAGGATGAGATGGCGTCGTTCACGTGTTGCTTGTTGGTGTAGTCCACTTGGCCGCACTCTAACTCTTAGATAAACAGGCGCACGTAGCTGATCTCGTCGAGGGTCTCTGTCATCATCTGAACCTCCGCACTCGTACTGCTTCTGGCCACCCTCGGTAGTTTGCATGATCTCCATGAGATAGGCGCTACCGTCTCTGTCGAGCCACTCAGGAAAGACAGTGGTACCAGCACGATCATCTCGCCACCCTGGGACTCGCCAGTAATACGAGCGGCCCAGGCAGCATCGCCCCAGCCAACCACAGCTATCTGCTCGATGGCCGGGATGAGCATGACTACGTCAGCAGTGTCATTCATGGTGCGGATCAGCTTGTTGATCTTCTGGATGGTAGAGACCGTCGCCGTAGGTATCTCCGCTTGGAGTAGAGAGACTTCTGCACTGAGCCACGGGGCCGACTGCTGAGCTCGCCATCCGACTGTACCAAGTCGGCCTCGTAGATCTGATCTCTCTTTGTCTGAAACTCCTTCCGTGGGCTTGCGTCCACGTCGTATCTTGATGGGCTCCACGTTCAGGCTGTAGCTGTCCTGTGCGAGACTGCAGGTGTAGTCCTCATTCTGTCGAATACTGATGCCGCACTGCACAAACGCTCGGCTCTCCCAAGGTGTCCACTCGAAGGCCTGTTGTATCTGCTGTCGTTTCTTGAGGAATGCCGAGTTGTGATGGTCGCCGGCGATCATCATGTCATCGACGTGTAGGATAACCATGCCAACCAGCTTCGTGCCGTCTCGAACGACCCAGACGCACGGCTCGCACTGTATCACTTCCAGCTGCAGCGTCTTGAGCGTGTCCTTGAAATGGAGCCACCATTTGCGAGGAGCATGTACAAATCCGTACATAGGCTTGAGGAACTGCAGGACCTCGTCGTCTTTCATGCCGAAGGCCTGACGCACGTCCTTGGGCGGGTCCGCGTAGATCTTCCTCTTCTCCTCGTCCGTCTCGCCCTGGAGAAAGGCTGTCACTGCATCGGCCTTCTCCAGTTTCCACTTGTGTCTGGCTGCCATGGCCAGTAGAAGTTGACGTGCACGTCTGGAGGCAACGGGTGATTCTGTCCGTAGGTGCAGCAGGTCGGGGTCGCTGAAACCGAGCACGACCAGTCTGGCTTTGCCTCGTAGTACGTTCCCCTGGTCATCCTTCTTCCAGGTCAGCACGAAGCGACAGTGCAGCAGGCGCGCCGGGTCGATCCCCTGTCGGCTGAGGATCCTGACGGCCTTCGTGCTGAGGACTGAGGTGCACTCCTTCTGCTGGGCCTCGAGTAGCAGCTTCTTCTCCTCAGGCGTCGCCTTCTTAAATGAGACCTCCACTCGGCCCTTGCGGGCCTGCGATGCCACGAAGTTGCTGGGATCGTCCATGTAGGCCATGAATGCATGCTCGTTGCTGACAGGGATATCCAGCACGATAAGTTCGTCGTTCTCCGTCATATCGTCGTACTGCTGGACACTGTAGGCATAGTCGCTGTAGAAGTTGCCCTCCTGCAGGTAGTAGGAAAAGGCCACCTGGGTCGCAGCGTTGACCCGCTGCTTCTTAGCCGGGGGCTCGGTTGTGCCGGGCTCTCGGATCCGGCGCTTATCGTTCACGTCGGGCGCTGAGATATCGTCGAGGTCATCGTCAGTCTCCGCCACGATGGGCCGCTGCGACGCGCGCTCCTCCTGGTCGTCGCCGGGAGGGGCTTCCATGACGATCTCCTCCTCGATGGGCTGCTCAGCTGCCTCGGGTAGTCCAGCTTCGTGGCCGCCTTCCTGTGGAAGGCCTGGGGGAGCTTCTGGCTGAGCTGGCTGGATGAGAGGTTCCTGGACCTCGGTTGCCTCGTTCCAGGGATTACCCTTCTTCCTCATACGTCTGGGAGGTCGCGGTCCAGGTAGAGGTCGCTCTTCCAGTCCTGGTGGCGCCGCCAAGGCTCCACCACCTCCGCCGCCTCCGCCGCCTCCTGGGTCAAGACTACGAGGATCTCCTTGTGGTACAGGACGATCATCGTCTTCAGAAATGGCCCAGGGTCCGCTTGCGTTGCTCTCGAAGGTGCGGGCGCTGACCGATTCACCGTCATCAGCGGCCAAATCCTCGCCAGTGGGCGGGGGCTCGTTCGATAAGTCGATCACTTCATTGGTGTCGAGCTGCTTCTGGACATCGCCGAAGGTCCAGGTCCCCGGCTGCTCGCGGCGCGAGCGTAGGGAGTCCATCGCCTCCTCAGAAGGCGTGGCAGGTCGAAGTTGTTCTGGAGCAACTCGGTAGAGGCGGCCAGCCAGTGTGATATTAACCACCGTCCCAGGTAGACCAGGTCGGTGTCCCGAGCTCGCTGGCTCGTGACAAAGTACTCGTCCAGGTCCGTACCAGCGTCCTCGCCCAGGCAGTGAGCGAGGCTGTCCCTTCTTGCGCCAGGCCCCTGGTGGGAGCCGTCGGTAGACGAAAACCAGATCGCCCGTCTCGTACTTCTTGAAGGACCTGAAGCGCGCGGCCTCCGCTCGCTTGACTCGGTCGGAGTTCTCGGTCTGGATGTGAGCCAGCCGCGCCATTCGTCGTACCTGGGCGTCCCTGCTGAAGGTACCGTCCTGCAGCTCGGCACTGATGAGCGGCAGGTTGTTCGGCTCGTCCGACAGATTGACTGTCGTCCCAGTCGGCGCCCGTCCCGCATAGCGCTGCAGCGGGCTGAACCCGTCGATCCTGATCAGGTCGTTCCTGGCCGCCGTCTGGAGTCCGAACATCTCGCTGGTGGGTACTTCGGCTGAGACCATCTCGTCGAAAGCGTCGAGGGCCTCCTTGAAGGCTTCAATGGCACGCTCGATCTTGCCGATCTGCCGGTGGGCATCGGCCGCGCATGGGAGACAGTAGACTCCCTGGCTCTCGATCCACTCGCGGAACTCGTCGGAGATGGCGCTGCCGGCAGGGTCGTAGCGCATGACCTTCGGGCGTCCCATCCAGGGGAACCATTTTGTAGCAAAGATATGCCGAAGGTCGCCTGCACGAACTTGCCGGGTAGTACCCGGGATCGGCTTCTCGTCGATCAGCCGCACGTAGAGGATGTCCGAGCCGGCGTCGAGTATCGCCAGCGCCATCACGTTCGTGTTCGTGCTGCGGCGGATCCACGAGAAAGCGTCAAAAAGCACCTCGTGACCGTTTTGGGGCTGCTCTGCTGATGAGGCTGGTGGCCGCTTAGTAGGTGGTCGATGTGCGTCACATATGTCGCACTTGAAGGTTCTGGCCAAACGTAGCACCTCTGGCCGGGCGCCACGGTCGCGAAGGTATCGTAGTAGATGAGCTCGAGGTAGGTGTCCGAGGTTGGTATGAACCAATCTGATGTAGCTCTCGAGCTTCTTGACCGTCTCGTTGGTGAGGTTGTGCGCTTTCTTGCCGTCTCGTGGTGGAAGAGTCGGCTCGTCCTCCTCTGGCGTAGGCTCTGTCGGGGGCTGCTGGGTAGCTGCCATGCAGAGGCAGTTCACAACCTCGTCCTCGAAGTAGTTCTGGTTCTGGCTCTTGGTCAGAGCCCTGAGGATCCGGCGGCACAGCATCTTGGGGTAGGAGCCCGAGGCCTCGGTCCTCAAGCTGCTCTCTATCTCCTCGTGGTAGTGTCCTCCACGGCACTGTAGAGGTTGTAGGGCTACCCAGATCCTCCTGTCATTCGTCAAGAACTTCCAGCGCGTCTTCATGAGCTCGCCCGTGTCAGGGGCTCGTAGTCCGCAGGCGCAGCCATCCACGATCACCTCGTACGGTAGGATCTTGTGGAGATCCTTCCAGCAGGTCTTCTGCCACGAACGACTGTTGTGGGGCTGCTCGGCGAGGGCCGAGCCGTTCAGATTGAGCACCTGGTGCTCGATGAGCCTCTTGTTGTTCTCGAAGATCCGCTGGCTCTTGAGCCGCTTCCTGCGAAGGTTCTCCTTCTGTTGATCGTTGCGCTGGTTGACGTTCTGCATTATCGACCATGGACCGCAGGGTGGTGTACTGACGAAGAGCTCCGGGCGCTTCTCGTCTAGCAGGAACTTCGCCTTGTGGTAGCCCTGCGGCTTGCTGAGGTCGTTCTCGTTGAAGAGTCCGAGCCGCTCGTAGTGGTAGCCCTTCTCATCGCACACCTTCCCGAGATTCGAGTCCTCGTGGGTGCACGCTTCGACCATCGTCAGGCGGCCGAAGGTTGCGAGGGCGCACATGGCTCCGAAAATGGCCGACCTCGTCGTATGTGTAGCTGCCCGTATCGCCTGGCGCTGGTGGCCCTTCAGCGGCCTGCTCTCGTCGCCGCGCCACCGAGACCTCTCAGCCTGAATCACACTCAGGCCTTCGTCCTGACCGCACACGCCTGGTGGCGCCAACCGTAGAGCCTCATCTTCACGATCGGCTCGTTCTTGGCGATGCATCGGCGTAGCTTGCAGTCCGGGTGCTGGCACATCTGAGTATAGTGAGCTGAGATCGCCGGGCCCACGGGCATTGCCGTCGTCTCCATCTTCTTGGTCTCCATCTCCTTCTTGATCTGGATGGTCGCTGCCGCCGTGCCGCGCTGCTCGATGATGTACGCGATGATCTTGTCGATCACCTCCTCCTTCTTGCCAGTCTGGGTCAGTCCCCACATCTTGCACAGCGGCTTGAGGTGGTTGACCAACGTGACCATGCTGAGCTGCTCGTGGATCTGCTCCGAGCTCAGCGCTGCAAACGCATCCACCTCCGCAAACTTGGTCAAGAAATCTAACTTTGCGGTCTCGATGGTGGCTCGCAGCTCTTGATTCTGCTCGCGCGCGGCTGCTGAGGTTGCGGACTTCTGGGACAGGGGGCGCTGCTTCGGCTCCGTGCACGGCTGGCGCGGCTCGATCTTCGCACGATGCTCGATGTCCGCCGGCCAGGTCGGGTACCTCTCGGGTAGCAACTGCACAGGTAGTCCGAGGCTGTCCAGCTTCCACGTCACACGATCGATCGTCTTGATGAAGACCTTCTGGATGATTCGTCCCCAGCGACGGCACTGCGTCCACTGCTGGAGGAGCTTGCTGGACCACATCTCCCAATTCGGTAGGTGCTCCTGCAGGAAGGTGTCCGTCATCCGCTTCGTGCTGTTGTCCTGCTCCGAGCCCTCGATCGTGTAGAAGATGTGGCCCCTCGCGTCCTGATGAGCGATCAGTCGCCCCTGCGGCTGCATCCGTTGTAGTGTAGGCCGTGCCGGCGTCGACGTGGAGGTCGCCGCCGATGATCCCGAGTCCCGTAGCGAGGCCCGAACATCCACCTGCTCCCAAGGGCCGTCCATCTCCTCGTTCTCCAGCTTGATCTGCTGGCTCTCTGCTTTGCGACATGTCGCCTCGCGGTTGAGACTCATGCGAATATGTAGGGCCAACTGGATGTTGTCGGATCTCAGGGCTCGAATATGGACGTATTACTGGTTGCTGAAATCGGAGCTCTGAGCTCGAATCGTTCGCACCAAAAATGGCTCTGGGAGACGGGGATGTTTCTGTTTGGAGCTCTGGAAACTCTGGGATCTCAGGGAAGGCCTCTGGAGATAACTCCGATAATGCTGTAGGTGATGGAGCCGGGGCTGATACGGATGATGTCCCGGACGTAAGTGATGATGTCCCCGACGTAATCAATGATGTCCCCGTACTTGTAAATGATGATGATGTTGCTGTAGGCGTAATTGGAGATGGTGCCCCCGTACTCGTAAATGATGATGATGTACATGAGGCCTGTAGGGCTCCATTATCTGGGACCTCGTCGGGGAACTCCTGGGGCACCACTGCAGACGGTTTATCGTTCTCGCTTTGGATCGGCTGCTCTTTTTCATGTTTTCCCTCCGGCACCGTAGCAGTCGAGGGCGTGGACCCCTACTCGAGAGATGCCACGAAGCCAAAATCGGCTTGTCGAACATGGGGCAGTGCAAGATGACCGCTCGGAAGGACGAGCAGTTCAGCTCGGCGCCCGAGCTTCTTGAAGTAGACAGAATGTGCCTCGCAGTCGATCACAGCTCCTAGGCGGCTCAAAACATCCACTCCGATCAAGAGCGGGGCATCTGCGTCGAGGATGTTTATCTCGAGCTCGCCGTCCACACCGGCGATCATCAGAGGAAAGGTTGCCTTGCCGGTGCAGGTCTTGGCGTTGCCGTCTCCAAAGATAAAGGTACTCTTCTGGCTAACGTCCATCTTGATGTTCTTGCCCGTCTGCTCATAGATGATATCGCGTAGGTTCTCGGCAGCCTCGATGCCCATGATGCTGGAGGTCGCGCCGATGTCCAGAATACCGAAGCCCTTGGAGGAGCTCTGCTTCACACTCATGAGGATCCAGTCGTCTAGCTTCTCCAGGGTTGGCCAGCTCGGTAGCTTCACATGATGGACTTGCTCCTGCCTCTCGATGGATTTCTCCACCTCTAGGTACTTCGTCTTCTCGAGCTGTTTCTTCGGAAGCTTCGGTCGATTCTTGATCACTGGCCTATTGTTGAGCGTCGTCTCCAGCTCCAGGCGCGAGGTCTCGTTCCTGATGAGATTCGCCTCCATCTCGGCGTCCTGCTCGGCGCCGAAGAACACGTAGGCTCCGAAACCTCGCTTGGGCCGTTCACGATCTTTGCTGCTGGTGGAGGAAGCGCGGTCTTTATGATCCTTCGTCTCGTGATTGCCGCCACACTTCAGACAGGGTCCCTTGCGGGGCGGCCGGCCCTGGGAGCGATCTCCATCACGTCGGGGTGGTGCATCACGTCGTTGTCCGCTCCCTCGGCCTCGTCCTTTCGATGATCCAGAGCCTCGGGATCCAGCTCGCGGTCCCTGGAACTTGCGCTGTCCTCCGCGTCCTTCTCGCTTCTTGTTCTCATCCACGGGGTAGAACTTCCTGGCGGTCTTCACTCGTCGGAGTAGATCCCGAGCTTCTTCGAAACTGCGCTGCTGGGCGGCGAACGCGGTCTCGGCCTCCTCGATCTCCTGGGCGCTGTAGAGCGGCTCCTCGGGATCTCCTTCGTCCTCGTCGCCGTCCGCGTCCTCATAGGTGGCCTCCGACTGGTCGCCATCGTAGTAGCTGTAGTCGTCGTCGTCCTCGCTGTTCTCCTCCCAGCCGGCGTGGATCCGACCTCGCTCGCGATGGCGATGGTTGTCCTTGCCGTGCTTCTTATCTCTGTTCGTCAGCTCGTCATCTGGCCAAGATACTCTTAGCTGCTCGCCGATGCTATCGTAGTCGAAGTTGCCTTTGACTGCGCTGATGACTGCCGCACGCTCCGTCGGGGAAAGTCTTGATCTCTGCAGCAGTAGCCATCCGCGCAGCTGGTCAAGGGGAATCGCCTGTTTGAAGTCTGTTCCGAAATCCGGATGCTCAGGGATCTCCTCCAGACCTGTCAGGATGAAGCTCCAGAGCTGGTGGTTCAACTCCTTGGCCTTGTCGGCGGCATCCTCCGGGCCCTCCTGCTCGATCTTGTACAGGAACCAGTTGAGCTCCGAGTAGAGGGCATTCCATTCTTTTGACCTTGCCGACAGCCGAGCCGTGCGCTGCTTCTTGAAATACTCGGTGTCGAAACCCTTGACAACGTCGTGGTAGGCCTCATCGTCTCTGCTGATGTAGCTCGGCATTGGCTCTCCCGTGTCTCGACGAAGATCGAAGATCCATCTGGCCAGATATACTCGGTCGCTCAAGGATGGCACGAACGACATAGCACAAATCGTGAAAGCGAGTTTGGCATATGAAAAATAATTTCCATGTTTTGGATCGAGAACGTTGTTTTCCGAGCCCGCCTTGTGCTATGTCGGGCGCGTTTCGCGCGGATCCTCTCGACCCCGCCGGCCGAGGGGATGGGGGGAGATAAAGAGAGGGAACAAAGAGAAAAGGGGGATGTATCGGAGAAACCTCGCCCCAAAAAGCGCCGCCCTGGCGGCGAGAGAGGGGGGCTCTCCTGAGTTGTGCTATGCGAGCCGCGTGCTATGCTACGCGTGCGGGGGGGAAGGGGAGGGGGGGAAGGGGGCGAGGGAGAGAGCGAGCCTCAGCCTGCCTCAGCCTCAGCCTCAGCCTGCTTCAGCCTCAGCCTCAGTCTGCCTTCAGCCTCGGCCTCAGCCTCAGCCTGCCTCAGCCTCAGCCTGCCTCAGCCTCAGCCTCAGCCTGCCTCAGCCTCAGCCTCGGCCTGCCTCAGCCTCGCGCGCATTTCGCGCGGATCCCCTCGACCCCGACGGCCGAGGGGATGGGGGGAGATAAAGAGAGGGAACAAAGAGAAAAGGGGGATGTATCGGAGAAACCTCGCCCCAAAAAGCGCCGCCCTGGCGGCGAGCCGCGCGCTATGCTACGCGCGCGGGGGGGAGGGGGGGAGGGGGCGAGGGAGAGAGCGAGCCTCAGCCTGCCTCAGCCTCAGCCTCAGCCTGCTTCAGCCTCAGCCTCAGTCTGCCTTCAGCCTCGGCCTCAGCCTCAGCCTGCCTCAGCCTCAGCCTGCCTCAGCCTCAGCCTGCCTCAGCCTCAGCCTCGGCCTGCCTCAGCCTCGCGCGCATTTCGCGCGGTCCTCTCGACCCCGCCGGCCGAGGGGATGGGGGGAGATAAAGAGAGGGAACAAAGAGAGAAGGGGGATGTATCGGAGAAACCTCGCCCCAAAAAGCGCCGCCCTGGCGGCGAGAGAGGGGGGCTCTCCTGAGTTGTGCTATGCGAGCCGCGTGCGGAGAGAGCGAGCCTCAGCCTCAGCCTCAGCCTCAGCCTGCTTCAGCCTCAGCCTCAGTCTGCCTTCAGCCTCGGCCTCAGCCTCAGCCTGCCTCAGCCTCAGCCTGCCTCAGCCTCAGCCTCAGCCTGCCTCAACCTCAGCCTCGGCCTGCCTCAGCCTCGCGCGCATTTCGCGCGGATCCTCTCGACCCCGCCAGCCGAGGGGATGGGGGAGATAAAGAGAGGGAACAAAGAGAGAAGGGGGATGTATCGGAGAAACCTCGCCCCAAAAAGCGCCGCCCTGGCGGCGAGAGAGGGGGGCTCTCCTGAGTTGTGCTATGCGAGCCGCGTGCCATGCTACGCGCGCGGGGGGGAGGGGGGAGGGGGCGAGGGAGAGAGCGCCTCAGCCTCAGCCTCAGCCTGCTTCAGCCTCAGCCTCAGTTGCCTTCAGCCTCGGCCTCAGCCTCAGCCTGCCTCAGCCTCAGCCTCAGCCTCAGCCTCAGCCTGCCTCAGCCTCAGCCTCGGCCCTGCCTCAGCCTCGCGCGCATTTCGCGCGGATCCTCTCGACCCCGCCGGCCGAGGGGATGGGGGGAGATAAAGAGAGGGAACAAAGAGAAAAGGGGGATGTATCGGAGAAACCTCGCCCCAAAAAGCGCCGCCCTGGCGGCGAGAGAGGGGGGCTCTCCTGAGTTGTGGCTGAGCGGCCGCGGTGCCATGCTAGCGCGCGCGGGGGGGGAGGGGGGAGGGGGGGAGGGGGCGAGGGAGAGAACGAGCCTCAGCCTGCCTCAGCCTCAGCCTCAGCCTGCTTCAGCCTCAGCCTCAGTCTGCTTTCAGCCTCGGCCTCGGCCTCAGCCTGCCTCAGCCTCAGCCTGCCTCAGCCTCAGCCTGCCTCAGCCTCAGCCTCGGCCTGCCTCGGCCTCGCGCGCATTTCGCGCGGATCCTCTCGACCCCGCCGGCCGAGGGGATGGGGGGGGATAAAGAGAGGGAACAAAGAGAGAAGGGGGATGTATCGGAGAAACCTCGCCCCAAAAAGCGCCGCCCTGGCGGAGAAAGAGGGGGCCTCTGCTGAGTTGTGCTATGCGAGCCGCGCGCCATGCTACGCGCGCGGGGGGGAGGGGGGAGGGGGGGGAGGCGGCGAGGGAGAGAGCGAGCCTCAGCCTGCCTCAGCCTCAGCCTCAGCCTGCTTCAGCCTCAGCCTCAGTCTGCCTTCAGCCTCGGCCTCAGCCTCAGCCTGCCTCAGCCTCAGCCTGCCATCAGCCTCAGCCTCAGCCTCAGCCTGCCTCAGCATCAGCCTCGGCCGTGCTCAGTCCTCGCGCGCGTTTTTTTCGCGCGATCCTCTCGACCCCGCCGGCCGAGGGGATGGGGGGAGATCAAGAGAGGGAACAAAGAGAGAAGGGGGATGTATCGGAGAAACCTCGCCCCAAAAAGCGCCGCCCTGGCGGCGAGAGAGGGGGGCTCTCCTGAGTTGTGCCATGCGAGCCGCGCGCCATGCTACGCGCGCGGGGGGGAGGGGGGAGGGGGGGGAGGGGGCGAGGGAGAGAACGAGCCTCAGCCTGCCTCAGCCTCAGCCTCAGCCTGCTTCAGCCTCAGCCTCAGTCTGCCTTCAGCCTCGGCCTCAGCCTCAGGCTGCCTCAGCCTCAGCCTGCATGAGCCTCAGCCTCAGCCGCAGCCTGCCTCAGCATCAGCCTGCCTCAGCCATTTCGCGCGGATCCTTTCTCGACCCCGCCGGCCGAAGGGATGGGGGGAGATAAAGAGAGGGAACAAAGAGAGAAGGGGGATGTATCGGAGAAACCTCGCCCCAAAAAGCGCCGCCCTGGCGGCGAGAGAGGGGGGCTCTCCTGAGTTGTGCTATGCGAGCCACGTGCGGAGAGAGCGAGCCTCAGCCTGCCTCAGCCTCAGCCTCAGCCTGCTTCAGCCTCAGCCTCAGTCTGCCTTCAGCCTCGGCCTCTGCCTCAGCCTGCCTCAGCCTCAGCCTGCCTCAGCCTCAGCCTCAGCCTGCCTCAGCCTCAGCCTCGGCCTGCCTCAGCCTCGCTCGCATTTCGCGCGGATCCTCTCGACCCCGCCGGCCGAGGGGATGGGGGGAGATAAAGAGAGGGAACAAAGAGAGAAGGGGGATGTATCGGAGAAACCTCGCCCCAAAAAGCGCCGCCCTGGCGGCGAGAGAGGGGGGCTCTCCTGAGTCGTGCCATGCGAGCCGCGTGCGGAGAGAGGAGAGCGAGCCTCAGCCTGCCTGAGCCTCAGCCTCAGCCTGCTTCAGCCTCAGCCTCAGTCTGCCTTCAGCCTCGGCCTCAGCCTCAGCCTGCCTCAGCCTCAGCCTGCCTCAGCCTCAGCCTCAGCATGCCTCAGCCTCAGCCTCGGCCTGCCTCAGCCTCGCGCAAATTTCGCGCGGATCCTCTCGACCCCGCCGGCCGAGGGGATGGGGGGAGATAAAGAGAGGGAACAAAGAGAGAAGGGGGATGTATCGGAGAAACCTCGCCCCAAAAAGCGCCGCCCTGGCGGCGAGAGAGGGGGGGGCTCTCCTGAGTTGTGCTATGCGAGCCGCGCGCGGAGAGAGCGAGCCTCAGCCTGCCTGAGCCTCAGCCTCAGCCTGCTTCAGCCTCAGCCTCAGTCTGCCTTCAGCCTCGGCCTCAGCCTCAGCCTGCCTCAAAAAAAAAAAAAAAAAACCCCAGCCTGCCTCAGCCGTCAGCCTCAGCCTGCCTCAGCCTCAGCTCGGCATGCCTCAGCCTCGCGCGACGCGCGCATTTTCGCCGCGGCCCATCTCCGCACCGCCGGCCGAGGGGATGGGGAGAGATAAAGAGAGGGAACACAGAGAGAAGGGGGATGTATCGGAGAAGCCTCGCCCCAAAAAGCGCCGCCCTGGCAGCGAGAGAGGGGGGCTCTCCTGAGTTGTGCTATGCGAGCCGTGTGCGGAGAGCGCGAGCCTCAGCCTGCCTCAGCCCTCAGCCTCAGCCTGCTTCAGCCTAGCCTCCAGTCTGCCTTCAGCCTCGGCCTCAGCCTCAGCTGGCCTCAGCCTCAGCCTGCCTCAGCCTCAAGCCTCAGCCTGCCCAGCCTCAGCCTCGGCTGCCTCAGCCTCGCGCAAATTCGCGCGGATCCTCTCGGACCCCGCCGGCCGAGGGGATGGGGGGAGATAAAGAGAGGGAACAAAGAGAGAAGGGGGATGCATCGGAGAAACCTCGCCCCCAAAAAGCGCCGCCCTGGCGGCGAGAGAGGGGGGCTCCCCTGAGTTGTGCTATGCGAGCCGCGTGCGGAGAGAGCGAGCTCAGCCGGCCTGAGCCTCAGCCTCAGCCTGCTTCAGCCTAGCCTCAGTCTTGCCTCAGCCTCGGCCTCAGCCTCAGCCTGCCTCAGCCTGCCTCAGCCCAGCGCCTCAGCCTCAGCCTCAGCCTGCCTCAGCCTCAGCCTCGCCTGGCCTCAGCCTCGCCGCGCATTTCGCGCGGATCCTCTCGACCCCGCCGGCCGAGGGGACCGGGGGAGATAAAGAGAGGGAACAAGGAGAGAAGGGGGATGTATCGGAGAAACCTCGCCCCAAAAAGCGCCGCCCTGGCGGCGAGAGAGGGGGGCTCTCCTGAGTTGTGCTATGCGAGCCGCGCGCGGAAGAGAAGCGAGCCTTCTGGGCGCCTGAGCCTCAGCCGCCTGCTTCAGCCTCAGCCTCAGTCTGCCTTCAGCCTCGGCCTCAGCCCCAGCCTGCCTCAGCCTCAGCCTGCCTCAGCCTCAGCCTCAGCCTGCCTCGGCCTCAGCCTCGGCCTGCCTCAGCCTCGCGCGCATTTCGCGCGGATCCTCTCGACCCCGCCGGCCGAGGGGATGGGGGGAGATAAAGAGAAGGAACAAAGAGAGAAGGGGGCTGTATCGGAGAAACCTCGCCCCAAAAAGCGCCGCCCTGGCGGCGAGAGAGGGGGGCTCTCCTGAGTTGTGCTATGCGAGACGCGTGCGGAGAGAGCGAGCCTCGCCTGCCTGAGCCTCAGCCTCAGCCTGCTTCAGCCTCAAGCATCAGTCGCAGTTGACTTCAGCCTCGGCCTCAGCCTCAGCCGCCTCAGCCTCCAGCCCTGACCTCAGCCTCAGCGGGCCTTCAGCGACGTCGGCTCCCAGCACTGCCTCAGGCCTCGCGCGCATTCGCGCGGATCCTCTCGACCCCGCCGGCCGAGGGGTTGGGGGGAGATACAGAGAGAGGGAACAAAGAGAGAAGGGGGATGTATCGGAGAAACCTCGCCCCAAAAAGCGCCGCCCTGTCGGCGAGAGAGGGGGGCTCTCCTGAGTTGTGCTATGCGAGCCGCGCGCGGAGAGAGCGAGCCTCAGCCTGCCTGAGCCTCAGCCTCAGCCTGCTTCAGCCTCAGCCTCAGTCTGCCTTCAGCCTCGGCCTCAGCCTCAGCCTGCCTCAGCCTCAGCCTGCCTCAGCCTCAGCCTCAGCCTGCCTCAGCCTCAGCCTCGGCCTGCCTCAGCCTCGCGCGCATTTCGCGCGGATCCTCTCGACCCCGACGGCCGAGGGGATGGGGGGAGATAAAGAGAGGGAACAAAGAGAGAAGGGGGTTGTATCGGAGAAACCTCGCCCCAAAAAGCGCCGCCCTGGCGGCGAGAGAGGGGGGCTGCCCTGAGTTATGCTATGCAGATTTTTCGCACCTGTAAACGATTATGAGGCCTCTTCGTCTGAATATGAGCTATGTAGGCGCACTTCTACTATCAAGACACTTGGCGGAACCATCTTTATGTCGATATGAAAAAAAATATGTGTTCCTTTTTCGAGAAGCTCTCTCTTTCGACTCTGAGCACTCTTACGTGTGGAAGGAGCTCTACGAGCCTCAGCCTGCCTGAGCCTCAGCCTCAGCCTGCTTCAGCCTCAGCCTCAGTCTGCCTTCAGCCTCGGCCTCAGCCTCAGCCTGCCTCAGCCTCAGCCTGCCTCAGCCTCAGCCTCGGCCTGCCTCAGCCTCGCGCGCATTTCGCGCGGATCCTCTCGACCCCGCCAGCCGAGGGGATGGGGGGAGATAAAGAGAGGGAACAAAGAGAGAAGGGGGATGTATCGGAGAAGCCTCGCCCCCAAAAGCGCCGCCCTGGCGGCGAGAGAGGGGGGCTCTCCTGAGTTGTGCTATGCGAGCCGCGTGCGGAGAGAGCGAGCCTCAGCCTGTCTCAAGCCTCAGCCTCCGCAGCTTCGCCTCAGCTCAGTCTGCCTTCAGCCTCGGCCTCAGCCTCAGCCTGCCTCAGCCTCAGCCTGCCTCAGCCTCAGCCTCAGCCTCGGCCTGCCTCAGCCTCGCGCGCACTTCGCGCGGATCCTCTCGACCCCGCCGGCCGAGGGGATGGGGGGAGATAAAGAGAGGGAACAAAGAGAGAAGGGGGATGTATCGGAGAAACCTCGCCCCGAAAAGCGCCGCCCTGGCGGCGAGAGAGGGGGGCTCTCCTGAGTTGTGCTATGCGAGCCGCGCGCGGAGAGAGCGAGCCTCAGCTTGCCTGAGCCTCAGCCTCAGCCTGCTTCAGCCTCAGCCTCAGTCTGCCTTCAGCCTCGGCCTCAGCCTCAGCCTGCCTCAGCTCAGCCTGCCTCAGCCTCAGCCTCAGCCTGCCTCAGCCTCAGCCTCGGCCTGCCTCAGCCTCGCGCGCATTTCCCGCGGGTCCTCTCGACCCCGCCGGCCGAGGGGATGGGGGGAGATAAAGAGAGGGAACAAAGAGAGAAGGGGGATGTATCGGAGAAACCTCGCCCCAAAAAGCGCCGCCCTGGCAGCGAGAAAGGGGGGCTCTCCTGAGTTGTGCTATGCGAGCCGCGTGCGGAGAGAGCGAGCCTCAGCCTGCCTGAGCCTCAGCCTCAGCCTGCTTCAGCCTCAGCCTCAGTCTGCCTTCAGCCTCGGCCTCAGCCTCAGCCTGCCTCAGCCTCAGCCTGCCTCAGCCTCAGCCTCAGTCTGCCTCAGCCCCAGCCTCGGCCTGCCTCAGCCTCGCGCGCATTCCGCGCGGATCCTCTCGACCCCGCCGGCCGAGGGGACGGGGGGAGATAAAGAGAGGGAACGAAGAGAGAAGGGGGATATATCGGAGAAGCCTCGCCCCAAAAAGCGCCGCCCTGGCGGCGAGAGAGGGGGGCTCTCCTGAGTTGTGCTATGCGAGCCGCGTGCGGAGAGAGCGAGCCTCAGCCTGCCTGAGCCTCAGCCTCAGCCTGCTTCAGCCTCAGCCTCAGTCTGCCTTCAGCCTCGGCCTCAGCCTCAGCCTGCCTCAGCCTCAGCCTGCCTCAGCCTCAGCCTCAGCCTGCCTCAGCGTCAGCCTCGGCCTGCCTCAGCCTCGCGCGCATTTCGCGCGGATCCTCTCGACCCCGCCGGCCGAGGGGATGGGGGGAGATAAAGAGAGGGAACAAAGAGAGAAGGGGGATGTATCGGAGAAACCTCGCACCAAAAAGCGCCGCCCTGGCGGCGAGAGAGGGGGGCTCTCCTGAGTTGTGCTATGCGAGCCGCGTGCGGAGAGAGCGAGCCTCAGCCTAGAGCGAAGCCTCAGCCTGCCTCAGCCTCAGCCTCAGCCTGATTCAGCCTCAGCCTCAGTCTGCCTGCAGCCTCGGCCTCAGCCTCAGCCTGCCTCAGCCTCAGCCTGCCTCAGCCTCAGCCTCAGCCTGCCTCAGCCTCAGCCTCGGCCTGCCTCAGCCTCGCGCGCATTTCGCGCGGATCCTCTCGACCCCGCTGGCCGAGGGGATGGGGGGAGATAAAGAGAGGGAACAAAGAGAGAACGGGGATGTATCGGAGAAACCTCGCCCCAAAAAGCGCCGCCCTGGCGGCGAGAGAGGGGGGCTCTCCTGAGTTGTGCTATGCGAGCCGCGTGCGGAGAGAGCGAGCCTCAGCCTGCCTGAGCCTCAGCCTCAGCCTGCTTCAGCCTCAGCCTCAGTCTGCCTTCAGCCTCGGCCTCAGCCTCAGCCTGCCTCAGCCTCAGCCTGCCTCAGCCTCAGCCTCAGCCTGCCTCAGCCTCAGCCTCGGCCTGCCTCAGCCTCGCGCGCATTTCGCGCGGATCCTCTCGACCCCGCCGGCCGAGGGGATGGGGGGAGATAAAGAGAGGGAACAAAGAGAGAAGGGGGATGTATCGGAGAAGCCCCGCCCCCAAAAGCGTCGCTCTGGCGGCGAGAGAGGGGGGCTTTCCTGAGTTGTGCTATGCGAGCCGCGTGCGGAGAGAGCGAGCCTCAGCCTGCCTGAGCCTCAGCCTCAGCCTGCTTCAGCCTCAGCCTCAGTATGCCTTCAGCCTCGGCCACAGCCTCAGCCTGCCTCAGCCTCAGCCTGCCGCAGCCTCAGCCTCAGCCTGCCTCAGCCTCAGCCTCGGTCTGCCTCAGTCTCGCGCGCATTTCGCGCGGATCCTCTCGACCCCGCCGGCCGAAGGGATGGGGGGAGATAAACAGAGGGAACAAAGAGAGAAGGGGGATGTATCGGAGAAGCCTCGCCCCAAAAAGTGCCGCCCTGGCGGCGAGAGAGGGGGGCTCTCCTGAGTTGTGCCATGCGAGCCGCGTGCGGAGAGGGCGAGCCTCAGCCTGCCTCAGCCTCAGCCTCAGCCTGCTTCAGCCTCAGCCTCAGTCTGCCTTCAGCCTCGGCCTCAGCCTCAGCCTGCCTCAGCCTCAGCCTGCCTCAGCCTCAGCCTCAGCCTGCCTCAGCCTCAGCCTCGGCCTGCCTCAGCCCCGCGCGCATTTCGCGCGGATCCTCTCGACCCCGCCGACAGAGGGGATGGGGGGAGATAAAGAGAGGGAACAAAGAGAGAAGGGGGATGAATCGGAGAAACCTCGCCCCCAAAAGCGCCGCCCTGGCGGCGAGAGAGGGGGGCTCTCCTGAGTTGTGCTATGCGAGCCGCGTGCGGAGAGAGCGAGTCTCAGCCTCCCTCAGCCTCAGCCTCAGCCTGCTTCAGCCTCAGCCTCAGTCTGCCTTCAGCCTCGGCCTCAGCCTCAGCCTGCCTCAGACTCAGCCTGCCTCAGCCTCAGCCTCAGCCTCAGCCTGCCTCAGCATCAGCCTGCCTCAGCCTCAGCCTCAGCCTGCCTCAGCCTCAGCCTCAGCCTGCCTCAGCCTCGCGCGGCATTTCGCGCTGGATCCTATTCGACCTGGCCGTCCGGGGGTGGGGGGAGATAAGGAGGGAACAAAGAGAGAGGGGGATGCATCGGAAGAAACCTCTCCCCCAACGCGCCGCCCTGGCGGCGAGATATGTGGGCTATCCTGAGTTTGCTCTTCCGATCTGCGTGCGGAGAGAGCGAGCCTCAGCATGCCTCAGCCTCAGCCTCAGCCTGCTTCAGCCTCAGCCTCAGTCTGCCTTCAGCCTCGGCCTCAGCCTGCCTCAGCCTCAGCCTGCCTCAGCCTCGGCCTCAGCCTGCCTCGGCCTCAGCCTCGGCCTGCCTCAGCCTCGCGCGCATTTCGCGCGGATCCTCTCGACCCGCCGGCCGAGGGGATGGGGGGAGATAAAGAGAGGGAACAACGAGATAAGGGGGATGTATCGGAGAAACCTCGCCCCAAAAAGCGCCGCCCTGGCGGCGAGAGAGGGGGGGGCTCTCCCGAGTTGTGCTATGCGAGCCGCGTGCGAGAGAGCGAGCCTGCTCTGCTTCAGCCTCAGCCTCAGCCTGCCTCAGCCTCAGCCTCTGTCTGCTTCAGCCTCAGCCTCAGTCTGCCTTCAGCCTCGGCCTCAGCCTCAGCCTGCCTCAGCCTCAGCCTCGGCCTGCCTCAGCCTCAGCCTCGGCCTGCCTCAGCCTCGCGCGCAGTTCGCGCGGATCCCCTCGACCCCGCCGGCCGAGGGGATGGGGGGAGATAATCAGAGGGAACAAAAAGAGAAGGGGGATGTATCGGAGAAGCCTCGCTCAAAAAGCGCCGCCCTGGCGGCGAGAGAGGGGGGCTCTCCTGAGCTGTGCTATGCGAGCCGCGTGCGGAGAGAGCGAGAGAGCCTCAGCCTGCCTGAGCCTCAGCCTCAGCCTCAGCCTCGGCCTCAGCCTGCCTCAGCCTCAGCCTCAGCCTGCCTCAGCCTCAGCCTCAGCCCTGCCTCAGCCTGCCTCAGCCTCAGCCTGCCTCAGCCTCAGCCTCTCGGCCTGCCTCAGCCTCGCGCGCATTTCGCGCGGATCCTCTCGACCCCGCCGGCCGAGGGGATGGGGGGGGATAAAGAGAGGGAACAAAGAGAGAAGGGGGGTGTATCGGAGAAACCTCGCCCCAAAAAGCGCCGCCCTGGCGGCGAGAGAGGGGTGCTCTCCTGAGCTGTGCTATGCGAGCCGCGTGCCATGCTACGCGCGCGGGGGGGAGGGGGGAGGGGGGGAGGGGGCGAGGGAGAGAGCGAGGCGGGGGGGGAGAAGGCGAAGGAGGGTGAGGAGGAGGAGGAGGAGGAGGAGGAGAAGAGAAGAGAAGAGAAGAGAAGAGAAGAGAAGAGAAGAGAAGAGAAGAGAAGAGAAGAGAAGAGAAGAGAAGAGAAGAGACAATAAGAGAAGAGAAGAGAAGAGAAGAGAACGGACCCGCCCTACATCCCAGCCACCGACCCCATCTCGCCATCTGTCACGGGGTTTTCTAGTGTCGGCGGTGCTGGTCCTCCTGGAGCGCAGGGATCCTTTTTAAGCTTCGGAGTCATAGGTGGTGGGGAAGTCTTAGGCGATACGCCCGACCCGCCCTAAAAACTGGCCTCAGGGCGCGACAGGGAGGATCATGGGGGGAGGGGCGAGGATAGCACAGCGCGCACATAGCACAACACAGGGGGCGAGGATAGCACGCAGAAACTTGGACAGGGGCCGTTCTCGATGTCCCCGGAGCACAAAATTGCAAAAGTAGCCGAGACATCAGGACTTGGGGTTCAGAAGATGCGAAAAAAATCGGCGTTCGAAGATTTACTATACGTCAAACGCGAGCGACTGCAATAGCACAAGTCGGTTTTGGCCTGTGCTATCTCAAGGCGACCGAGTATATTTGCCTGCATCCTGGATGGGCTGAGCACCGAGCTTGGCGCGAATATGTCGCAGTAGCTCAGCTGCACCATCGTCTCTCTCAATGCGGTCCCAGTCTACATCCTTGGCTGCTTGTCGTGCTCGACCTTCCAGTCGTCTCCACAAACGAGGGCCGCATACATATCGTTCGTCTCGACGGGTGCCTCGGATGTAAGCTTTGACATCTCTCTCATAATCGTCCACCGTGGTGAGATCTCCGTTCCACTTCGGGATGGTGTCATCGTTGTTATTGTTATTCCTCGTCATGACTCAAACGATGAACTGCTATCCGTGAATCTGTTGTCCGTGGAGCTTTATAGCTCCGCTACCATGCAATGGTCCCGCTTAGAACCACTGCCCTGAACGTAATCCTTGCTGATGCTACTCTCTTCTCTTCCCTGACACGTGCCGAGGGTACTGTTAGCGTTCTGGTCGAATCTGAGGGCAGTGCTGGTGCGATGCTGCTCGCACTGTGGTGATGAACAGGATCTGTTTGTCAGCGGGCAGTTCGCTGTCCTGCGTCTCTCGGACGCACACCAGAAGTCCAGCGTCGCTGAGACGCTGCAAAGGCTTGAGCCAGAACGGTTTCGGATGAACCTGTTCTGGGATATTATAATGGGGATCTCGAGGGATCTCGGAGGGCCTACTAAGCAAGGCTAGCTGCAGTCTGGAGGCTAAAGGGGGCCCGATTCGCCGGGAAACGCTTGGCTAACATACATGGGGCTCCTTTGGAGCCTGAAGCATATATCAACGCTTGGCTAACATACATGGGGCTCCTTTGGAGCCTGAAGCATATATCACGCACGGCCTCTAGAGGCCATCTGTCGTAAGTAGGCTCTAGTGAGGCAGGCTCGGGGCTGTGAATTGCAATCTGAGAGGCCTGAATAGAGAAATAGAGAGAGAGAGAGAGAAAAAAGAGAGAGAGAGAGAGAGAGAGAGAGAAAGAAAGAGACAAAACAAAAAGAGATGAGGGTGCTCGGAGGAAGAGAAAGCGACAGGCTCAGTAGACAAGACACGCCGCACATACCGAGGGCTCAAATCCTCGGCCGTGGAGTGCTATGTACGGTGCTGAAACCTCCGGTTTCACAGAGACGGCTGGGACTACAAGTGCTGGCCCGTTGGGGCATTTACCTGCCGTAGGAAACTCCCGGCCCCCCTTAGATGAGGAGCTGCGCTTGTGCAAAGGTGGATAGAAACAGGGAGCTGCCTCCCGCAAACCACAGCGGGCGTTCAGGCACAGCAGACCGAAACGTCTGCCGAGCACTACACGTCTGCTTGCGAGGCAGAAAAGCGCGTTCCCAAACCACATATGAGACGTGCGAGGGCCGAGAAACTTGCGTGACGCGCAACAGGAACACGCGACGCCTCCTGCCATCCCTCCCCCATCCACCTCTTCCTCCCTCGTACGTCCCCCGATGATTCGCCTCCTGCTTCCCTGATCCTTACTTTCATCTCCCGTTGGCATGAAGGAGCAGTGCTTTGAGGAAAACGGGCCCAAGACCTTGCAGTAGCCATTGTGAACGGCGTCTAGTCTTATCCTGAATCATTATCAGACAGTCCCGGGGAAGGCCCCGTGAGGTCGAAGACCGCGATTAGTTTTTTTTCTTGTTTTCCCTTCGTGACCGCCCTTCTCCATGGCGAACCTCCGCTCCCTCCAAAACCTACCCAGACAACTCTCAAATACCCCACAAGGGATCCCATCCGTGGCGACGGAAAGCATCCCTCAACGGTCCAAGAAACCACGGAACACAAAGAGACACATCGGCCCTCATGGCAGCCCGACCCCCTTTGGCAGCTCCTGCCCCCGATGCCGGCCCCGGGGGCGCACTGGGGAGCGCATGCGGGGAGGGCGGCGACGGGACCTCGGCGAGGAGCTGCTGGCCCAGCAGGGTCTCCTGGGCGGGGCTCTGGCGAGGGAGGGCGCAAGGAGGAGGGAACGGAGGGCGGAGGGAGGCCAAAGGAGAGGGACCCAGCGTGCGACGTCCTGATTTTTTAAGGACGGCGTCCCTGGAAGTCCAGGCCCTTTCCCCAGGCCGGCTTTTCATCCTGAGTCGTTTGTTGACGGTCCTGGAGCTCGGCGAGGGCCCCCAGGGGCCGAAAATAACGAACAACTTGCCATCCTGTTTTTTTTTTCCGACGCGATCATGTCTGGGAGCGGAGGGGGTCGAGGCCAGTGCCACAGTGCCCGTGAAAAGCCCCTAAAGCATGCGAAAGACGACAACAAACCTGGACCTCCGAACCTCGAGGCCCTAGGCGGGGCAAGAGCTTCGAGTCTCAGTCCTCTCTCCTCCCCCCTCCCTCCTCCTCCTCTCAATATTCCTCACTCCCTCCTCCCCTTCCTCCTCCCCCTCCTCCTCCTCCTCCTCCTCCTCCTCCTCCTCCTCCTCCTCCTCCTCCTCCTCCTCCTCCTCCTCCTCCTCCTCCTCCTCCCCCTCCCCCTCCACAATTACTCAATATTCTAAGCCGCTCGAGGCGCAAAGTTCTTATGCCCCAGCGCCTTACCTTGCTTTGGGGCATAAGAACTGATATGGCTGCTGATGTTCCTCTCCGCCACCTCAATTCCGCCGCAATGGGGCTCGACGTTTCAGCGCTTTCGGTCCCGCGCCCGGTTGCGGCGACGCAAATGGCAGGACGACGACGACGTCGACGACGACGACGACGACGCTGACCACGACGACGACGACGAGAAAATCGAGGGTGGGGACGAGGACGACGGCGCGACGCGACCCGGCCAACCAACCTGACGAACCAGACGAACCAGACGAACCAGACCAGCCAGACCAACCAGACCAATCAGACCAGCCAGACCAAGCATACCAGCCAGAACCGAACGCGCCAGACTAACCGGGCCAACCAACCAAACCAATTAAAGGAAGTAGACGAAGCAGACCAGCCAGACCAAGCAGACCAGGCAGACCAATCAATGAGACCAGACCTGTAGACCAACCGATCAGGCCAGACAGACCAGACCAGACCAGCCAGACCAAACAGACCAGCCAGACAAGACCAGCTAGACCAGCTACACCAGCCAGACCAACCCCAACCAGACCAGCTTGACGGGCCGGACCAGCCAGACCAACCAACCAGACCAACAAGACCAGACCAGCCAGACTAACCAGACCAACCAAACGAAGCAGACCAGCCAGACCAACCAGACCAACCACACCAGCTAGACTAAGCAGACAGCAGAACAAGTAGACCAAGCAACCAGACCAGCTTGGCCAGTCGATCCGGTCAGGCAGACCAAACCAGACCAGACCAGCCAGACCAACCAGTCCATCCAGAGCAGACCAGACCAGCCAGACCAGCCAGACCAATCAACCAGACCAGACCACCCAGACGAACCCGACCAGCCAGACCAACGCGACAGACCAACCAGACCAACGAGACCAGCCAGAGCAGACCAGACAAGACCAACCAGACCAACGAGACCAACGAGAAAAAACATACCAGCCAGACCAAGCAGACCAGCTTGACCAGTCGATCCGGTCAGGCAGACCAAACCAGACCAGACCAGCCAGACCAACCAGTCCATCCAGAGCATACCAGACCAGCCAGACCAGCCAGACCAATCAACCAGCCAGACCAATCAATGAGACCAACCAGACGAAACCAGCTAGACCAACGAGACCAACGAGCAAAAAAACAGCCAGACCAAGCAGACCAGCTAGACCAACCAGACCGACCAGACCAGCCAGACCAATTAGACCAGCCTGGCGAACCAGACCGATAAAGCAACCCGAACCAGACAAACCGAACCAATCGGACGTACCACACCAGACGAACCAGACCAACGAGGTGAACTACTCGACCAACCAGTCGACGCGAGACCAGCCAGACCAGACCAGACTAACACGACCAGAGTAACAAGACCAGGATCGAGGAGCGGCCGCGTTTTTTCTCGACCTGGGCCGTTGTGGAGTACAGCTAAGTAAGCTCCATCGCCGAGCAGCGCCGCGCTGGGGGTCCATGCGTGACCACGTACCCCCCCAGACGGCGCCAGTCTGGAATCGTCAGAGATGGTGATGCTCTTCCTCCTCCCCCTCCTTCTACCCAACGCCATGCCAACGCCAGCTAAAGCCTCAGCACCAGGCTCAGAGCAGACCAACCAGACCAGCCAGACCAGATGCAAAAAAAACTGCAATGCAAAAAAACTGCAATGCAAAAAAAACTGCTTTTCGGTCGGAGTCGTTGGCGCTGCCTCCCTGGACCTCCCCTAAACCACTCTCGCCTGAATCCTAAGCTAAAGCCTCAGCACCAGGCTCAGACCAGACCAACCAGACCAGCCAGACCAGATGCAAAAAAAACTGCAATGCAAAAAAAAACTGCAATGCAAAAAAAACTGCTTTTCGGTCGTCGTCGTTGAAGATGCATCCCTGGACCTCCCCTAAACCACTCTCGCCCGAATCCTAAGCTAAAGCTTCAGCACAAGGCTCCAACCAGACCAGCCAGACCAGATGCAAAAAAAACTGCAATGCAAAAAAAACTGCAATGCAAAAAAAACTGCTTTTCGGTCGTCGTCGTTGAAGATGCATCCCTGGACCTCCCCTAAACCACTCTCGCCCGAATCCTAAGCTAAAGCTTCAGCACAAGGCTCCAACCAGACCAGCCAGACCAGATGCAAAAAAAACTGCAATGCAAAAAAAACTGCAATTCGGTCGTCGTCGTTGAAAATGCATTCCGGGACCTCCCCTAAACCACTCTCGCTTGAATCCTAAGCTAAAGCTTTAGCTAAAGCTTCAGCACCAGGCTCAAACCAGACCAGCCCGACAACTCCGACCAGATACAACTCCGACCAGCTTGTTCTTTGGAAGCTTGGCGTCCCGCCGTGCGCTACACGGCTAAGAACTTTATGAAAATACTCTCCCTCTTCCCCTGATGGCGTCCGGGTGATGGCCGCGCACCATCCGCGTAATGTTTTTTTCCACACCGGATCCCCGGGAAATCCCGGGAAACGACTCTCGCTGAGGCGCCGGCGTCATTTTTTCCCAAAATGCTGCTCTCGTTAAGGCGCCGGCCTCAGTTCTGCTCCCGAATCGTTCCGAATCGTGCTCCCGCTGCAGCGTGGGCCTCATTTTCGGATCGGCGTTTGGCCTCCGTCGTTCAGGATGGCGTTCTCGCCCCAGCGCGGGCCTTTTTCTCGCGCGCCCATCCGCCCGCCACCACCGCGCCGCACTACCACCACCACCACCACCACCACCACCACCACCACCACCACCACCACACCACCACCAGCACCAGCACCAGTACCAACACCACCACCACCAGCACCACCACCACCAGCACCACCACCACCACCACCACCACCACCACCACCACCACCACCACCACCACCACCACCACCACCACCACCACCACCACCACAACCACGCACACACGCACGCACGCACGCACACCACCACCCACTACGCACGCGCGCGCGGAGCCACAGGTCCGCTACGACACGCGTCCGCGGATAGAGAAAATCAGCGCCATGGTAAGGGATGGGAGGGAGGGGTAGGACGTCAGATATGACGCGAGCGCACCTAGCTTGCCCTCCTCCCCCTCCCCTCCCCCTCCCCCTCCCCCTCCCCCCTCCCCCCTCCCCTCCCCTACTCCTCCCCCTCCTCCTCCTCCTCTTCTTCCTCTTCTTCCTCTTCTTCCTCCTCTCCTCCTCTTCCTCCTTCCTCCTCCTACGTCCTCCTCGTCCTAGTCCTCGTCCTCGTCCTCGTCCTCGTCCTCGTCCTCCTCTCCTCCTCCTCCTCCTCCTCCTCCTCTCCTCCTCCTCCTCCTCCTCCTCCTCCTCCTCCTCCTCCTCCTCCTCCTCCTCCTCCTCCTCCCCCTCACTCCTCACTCCCTTCTCGTCCGCCTCCATCCCCCCTGGAGGCCCGAACACATGGAAATACATCACAGAGGCCTCGACCCTCGAGCCTGGAGCCACGTGATTCGAAACCAGCTGCACGCACCAGACTCCCTGCCTCCCCGAGCTGTGCTCGAGTGGGCACGGAGGCCGAGACACGGCTTCACGAGAGCAGACAGCCGCAACTGCGACGCCAAGAATTCTGGAGTGGCGTTGAGTTCGTTTCGACCCGACTTCCCAAAGCGGACAGGACTGGACCCGACTCCTCCCTAGTAAAGGCCCGTTCTGGGGACCAACCTTGAGACCAACCTTAAGCGACTCGCTCCAGTCATGCGCCGTTCGACCACTCGCTCACCTCTGCGCAAAAAGGGCGCAGACCTGAGTCGAACGCGAGCTAAAACTTTGAACAGCACAGATCCGCCAAATCCGAAAAACGAGCAGCTGGCCACCGCCCCTCCCTCTCCTCGCCATCCCGCGGCGGCGTATGCGCTGCTCGACCACCCGCCCACCTCTGCGCAGAAAAGCGCCGTTGACCTGAGTCGAACCCGAGCCAAACTTTGAACAGCACAGACCCGCAAACTCCGGAAACCGAGCAGCTGGCCCATCCCTCTCCCAAGAGAGCGCAGAATCAAACCAATAAGCGGGATCGGCGATCGAAATCGGCGGAAGTCGGCAGCCGAGTCGGGAGAAGTCGCATCGGCGGAAACATCGGCAGACTAGTGTATGCCTCCAACGTAAGGAGTCGGAATCCAAATCGGAATCTCATGTCGAATCGAATCGGAACCGGAATCCATCGAAGTCGAAACCGAATCGAATCGGAGGAATGCTGCGTTTGAAAAGAATGGAGAAGCAAACAAAAAGCAGCAGCAACAACAACAACAAGCAAACAAGCAAACAAACAAACAAACAAACAAACAAACAAACACACACACCACCACCACCACCACCACCACCACCAACAACAACAACAGCAGCAGCAACAACAGCAACAACAACAACAACAACAACAACAACAACAATCATTTTACCCGAACGCTCAGTGTTCTCCCCAGTGCCAGGGTTTTCTTGCGACACCAGCCAATACCCCCACTTCGTGGGGGGGCCGTTCAAGCTCTACCAAATATCCAAACGACTCTTCGAGACCACCCACACCCAGCTTCCCGCCCTATGACGTTGGGACACTTCACTTCGTGGCGTGCGGACGACCCTGGCTACTACACTGGCGTGGGGTACACACCCACAGAGGTTGATCACATCTGTTACATATGATGTGGTACACGGTACACGTGAGATGGTACGCAGTGCCAAGATAGTTGGTCACATTTTTGGGGCAAATTCGTGGGGATGCGATTACAGAAGTACATGTGTTACACTGATGTTATACAGTCCCAAGGATGACGCATGCATTGCTCATAGACTCATGGCGCTATGATCCTAACTCTCAGTGCCCAACGCGCGCGTGCACAGCCAGACGGAGGGAGAGAAACACATGTATACAAGGTTCGTGACATACGCACGGTCCACCATGTTGTAAACGATCGCATGCACGGTAAGTTCTGAAATTATACGCATGTACAAGCAGACATGCGAGGGAGAAAGGGAGATGGCCATCGACAGTTCCAATACGGCTCCAAGGCGGAAGACGGGGAGGAGGAGCAGGACAAGGAGGAAAGGAGAGAAGCGAGAAAGGAAGAACGCGGTATTATACTCAATGCCCAGGTGGCGGATGGCAGAGCCGTGCTGCTCCTCCAGCTCCTTGGCGCTAGAAATACTGACCGTGCCAGTCACAACCCGATACTTGGCCCACCAAGTCTTGCACGCCTGGTGACTAGCATTGCTACCCTTTGCCCGGAGCGCCTGATGCAAATACTACGCACTCTCGCAGTCGGCCAAGGGAGGCCGCGACAGCTCAGGGCCATACTGCTCGTGAAGGTCTTTCGCCGTCAAAGCCATGATCCAAGAACACAGGCGATACCTTGATCCGAGATGGCTACGGATATGTGCGTCAGCAGTCGGGGGCCTTCCTGGGGCCGCTTGGGGTCCTCTTGGGGAAGGGGGGAAGCCTCCTGGCGCGGTTTGGGGTCCACTTGAGAGCCTTTGGGGGGCTCCTTGGAACCATCTTGGGGCCTCTTGGGGGCTTATTGGACCCTCACGGCGGACTCTTGGGGCCTCTAGAACGCCTCCTGGGGCCATCTTGGGGGTCTCTTGGAGCCACCTTGGAGCCTCTCTGGAACCTCTTGGGGGCCTCTTGGAGTCCTCTTGAAGCCTCTTGGGACCATCTTGGGCGCCTCTTTGGGCCTCATGGACGCCTCTTGGGGCCATCTTGCGCGCCTGTTGGGGCCATCTTGGGTTTTAAAGATTCATCAAGAGACCGCGAATGGATTTCGAGATTTTTCGGATGAGAAAGTAGTGCGTTTTCATATGTTTTCTGAACATCGCATCTTGAAATTATTGAAAACCCATTGTGTTTGGCAGGATTTCGACATGCGCGCGCGGCGGCCGCGCGCATGTGCACTTCGTCTCATTTTTTGCAAGGGATGGTGGCCCTCGCAGGCGCGCAACCGTTGTTGGAGAAGTTCAAAGCACCTGAAGAAGTAGCACGCAAAGACCCTTTTGACAGAAATGTTTAAAAAGTGGTGTGTTTCCTATGAATCCGCAAGAGCGCGCGGAAGGACATTTTGACATTTTTTCCTGAAAAAACCATTGGGTTTTTGATGTTTTAATGTTAAAATCGTTACGAAACCTAAGGTTTTGGAAGGATTTCGTCTTGCGAGCGCGAATGTCCACTTTACCTTATTTTTTGCAAGGGATTCTTGAAATTTGATCAACTAAGAACAAGAATTTTCATTTTCTATTGTTTTTTGCAAGGGAAAACGAGCGTCAACAAAAAACCGGATCCGGGGGTAATCCACTTTTCTGAAGCTTTCGCAGAAAAATGATGAAAATGTAGCTGCGGCCTAGGTTTTGGGCGGGGGGCGTGCACCAGGGGGTCCAACAATAATAATTCTTTAGAAGTAATAGTGTTCAACAACAACAAACAACAACAACAACAACAACAACAACAACAACAACAACAACAACAACAACAACAATCATTTTACCCGAACGCGTGGTGTTCTCCCCAGTGCCAGGGTTTTCATACGACACCAGGCAATACCCCCACTTCGTGGGGGGGCATTACAAGCTCTACCAAATATCCAAACGACTCTTCGCGACCACCCAAACCCAGCTTCCCGCCCTATGACGTTGGGACACTTCACTTCGTGGCGTGCGGACGACCGTGGCTACTACACTGGCGTGGGGTACACACCCACAGAACCCAATGGTGTTTGGAGATTTCGGCGTGCGCGCGCGAAGAAAAAACGAATGTGTCCCGCATGGTATTATTTGACAGGGATGATGGCCCTGGCAGGTGCGCAACCGTTGTCGCAGAAGTTCGAAAAAGTTGCTCGCCAAAACCCGTTTGACAAAATTGTTTAAAGAGTGTTGGTTTTCCTACGAATCCGCAAGAGCGCGCGGAAGAACATTGTGACAATTTTTTCTTAAAAAACCATTGGGTTTTTGATGTTTTTATGTTAAAATGATTACGAAACCTGAGGTTTTGGAAGGATTTCGTCTTGCGCGCACGAATGTCCACTTTACCTTATTTTTTGCTAGGGATTCTTGCATTTTGATCAAGTAAGAACAAGAGTTTTCATTTTATAGTGTTTTTTGCAAGGGAAAACGGATTACAACAAAACAACCGGATCTGGCATAATCCACTTTTCTGAAGCTTTCGCGAAAAAATGATGAAAATGTAGCTGCGGCCTAGGTTTTGGAGGGGGGTCGTGCACCAGGGGTCCCAACAATAATTATTCTTTAGAAGTAATAATGTTCAACAGCACATCGGAGGCGGACCCCCTCGGCGGCGCCACCCCGCGGCGACGCGCCCCCTCCTCGCCCATGCCGGCGGCGTCGGCCGCCTTGGGGGCGGGCGGGCGCCGGCCCCCGACCGCGCGGCGACGGCGAGGAGCCCGGGCCCCGGCGCACGGCACCGACCCGGCAGAGGTGCTGCAGCGGATCGGTGCGAGGAGTGCCGTGGATGTGAGGCCCCGAAGCGGCCAGCGAAAAACGAGGTGAATTCCACGCGGATTTGTTTTAGCCGTCCTTCCTGGCCGACAGAAATCCGCACGAAATCACCTCGAAATCCGGAACGAAATTCTCCAGGACACCCTGGGCCCATCCTATCGTTTTCCGAACGACATCCGCTCTGCGACCTTGGCACCATGCCCCCTTCTGGAGAGTCGAGGACAAAGCAGGACGGAGGGTGCTCCACATCCTCCCGGGCACGCGTGCCCAGACATGACCGCGCCGTAACAAAACATCGGGACGGGAGGTTTTTGGCCAACTTCGGCCTCGGGGGGCCCTCGCCGGGCCCGGGGACCGTCACCAACAACGACTCGGGATGAAAAGTCATCCCCGGGGAAAGGGCCTGGACTCTCGGGGACGCCAATCAGGACGTCGCACGCCTGGGAGCAGGACGGACGGTGCTCCGCCGCTTCCCGGCCCACGCGCAAGGAGTGGCCCTGGAGGGCTGCCGCAGGTGAAGAGGCGGGTCGAGGAGTCAGGGAAGCACGGCCAGGAATCCTTGAGACAGAGAAGCTGCAGCTGGGACAGGGGTGAGAGCACGGCCGTGTACCTTAGTTGATATTCTATATGGGATCGTGGCCGTCTGGAACAGAACGTCGTCGGCATGGAAACGAGAGCACGGTTTCTGAAAAATAAGTTGTGAGGATGTCTCAAGTGAAGCGGCTGCCAGGCCCGGCAGTCTTGGGCCACCCGTCCCCCATGATTGGGACCCTCGAGCCAAACGCTGCAGTCATGGCGCTGCCAGAAGGAACGCAAACTATGGAACGAAGGGGCTCTCCTAGCCAGAGCGAGCCTCGGCTGCGATCCGGTCCCCGACCTTAGATGTAAGGAGTCCGGCCCGGAAACCAGGCCCCCTTCTAACGTCAGAGTGGTCCTTGCCCCAGCGCCCCCACTGCACTTGGGAAAAACGACTCTTGAAGTATGGGGGAAGGCGGGGACGACCTCGCGGATCGCAACCGGCACCTGCCACACTGCAGAACCGCTGCGCCAGCGGCCCCCGTCGGCGGCAGGCTCCATGGTCGCCGTCGTCGTCCTCGCGGCGTCGTCCTGGCCGCTGACGTCGTGCTCGTCGTTCTGCTCATCCTACTCGTCGTCCTCCTCCTCCTCCTCCTCCTCCTCCTCCTCCTCCTCCTCCTCCTCCTCCTCCTCCTCCTCCTCCCCCCTCTCCTCCTCCTCCTCTTCCCCCCTCTCCTCCTCGTCCTGCTCGTTAGTGCCACCCTCGTCGTCCTCATCGCTGCCGTCGCCAACGCGACCGGCAGCAGGAGCAGGAACATGGCGGGCCAGGAGTTCCCACATCGATTCCGCCGCATGTCAGAATTCATTCGCGGACCCGGCGTTCCCTTCATGCTCGATCTCCCTGTCTCTGGGAGCGGGTGGGCCGTCAACCAGTACATGCAGATCTGGAGTTTGATGTGCATCAGTGGGTTTCGCAGCCCCCTGGTGGAAACCTCACACTGGGCTGCCTTGACTGAATTACTCACGCTCACGCTCGAGCTCACGCTGCTTCTCCTCTGCCCCCGTCCCCATCCTCCCCTCCCTGGGGTCTCTGGGGGCCTGGAGAGGCGACAGACAGCCAGTCATGTGGACCCCTGGCCCTCCCCCCTGCTGCAGCTCTTCAGAACGTTCTGGAGCGGCCAAGAGGGGGGGGTCCAAGAGGGGGGAGTGCAAATCATGACCGGCGGCATGTGCGCGGCCCAGCGGGGGAGCCAGGGACGTAATGAAATAAGAAGAGGCGCCATGAAATCTGGGGAAATATCATGGCCCCCGCCATGAAATCCACACCCCCCCTAGTCATCACCCCCCCTCTGTTCCGCCCCCGAAACGTGGCCCCGGAGCGAATCCACCTCTTCCTCCGGGACCTGGGCACCTCGTCCTGAGCCGTCTCCCGACGGCCCCGGAGCCCGAAGCCCAGGGTGAGGGCAACACCGATGTCAAGATTCCTGCTGGGGACGCCAACATGTCCGCTTCATGTGTGCTCTGTGTCTCGCTGGTGGCGCCAGCATCGGACGGTCCTCTCTTCATCCTGCCCTGCCCCGTGAACCTGGGGCGGACGAAAGGGGGGGGGCAAAAAGATTGGACGCCCGAAGCGGGTACGGAAAAAATGGGCGCGATGCCCAACATTTGTCCAAAACCGACAGCGGCCGCTGTTGGTATAGGCCTCCCAGATGGGGTCGGAATAGATGGGGTCGGGGGATCGCGCCGCATCGCCGATACATCGGCAATACATCAGCGATGCATCCGCGATGCGCGGGCGATGCATCGGCGACGTCGGCGATGCATCGGCGACGTCGACGTGAAGCAAATCGGGCCCCACATCAAGTCGTTTCTCCGATGCATGGCCGATGCATCGGCGATCCGGCGCGATCCTCCCACCACATCTACTCCGACCCCATCTGGGAGGTCAAGCGTTGGGCAGGCGGCCTTCTATCCCAAATGGACAACGCCCGTGGCGACACAAACAGCGAGTCCTGTTCCAAATGAATCCGGAATTACACTTTGGCGAAACGGGCCCAAAGGGAAACGGGTCCTGGACCCGGGGGCCTTCCCCCAGGAAGAGTTTTTCATTCCGAGTCGTTTTCTGACGCTCCTGGGGCCAGTGGAGGCCCGTGAGAGCCCGACAACGGCGAAACAAAAACCAGGACACGTTTCCGTCAGGACCCGTTTTCCCCATGGCGAGGAAACGTGAACGTTTTCTTATTCGGCGTTTCGACATTGGGCGGAAGGGGAGGGGGGAAGGGGGGGTCTGGCTCCAGACCTCTGCTTCATGCGGCTGTTTGCAGCAGTGCGTCCCATGGGGGAGAGACTCCACCTGCTCGAAACAGGCGCCCCGAACAGCCAAGATCTACTCCATGTGGGGGGGGGAGGGGGGGGTGCGAGGGCCTGCGCCGATAGGAAAAAATGAATAAGAAAACGATCACAATGCTGTCGGTCTTTGTGCCCATCTCTGAGCAGGGAATGACAGTCCTGGCCTTCGTATAGGCCTGCCCTGCCGCGAAATGTGCTTAGACACTAAACATCATCTTACAACGAAAACGATGTTCTTAGAACATACACCCGATGTATTAAAACAAGACTGTCCCACCCAGACATGTTCTAAGACCATTTCGTGCAGACCACAGTGTGAAGGTTCGTAGAACATTCTTTGGTAGGCCTATAGGCGAGCTAGGACGCTTCGCCACTGCTTGAGCCGAAGGGCGGAGGCAGCGTGCAGCCAACTCTCTTCTAGCGCCGGCTGTGGCTGCATGCGGTCGAAAATTCTTACTGTCCCGATCCCCCCCCTTCGTCCGATCTGCTCGGGGGGCTGTTGAGGACACCTGGGCGGGATGACGAGCATATGCTAGAATAGGCACCGAACGAATCGAACAGGATCAACGTGCCGCCCCCCCTTCAACGCAGGAGCATTACTGTTACCCCGGGGGGTGGGCAAGAGACACCTCTACGCGCCAGAGGATATGAATAAAGTCGGGCCGCTGATCTAAGGAACAATGAGCCAAGAACGAGGCCCCTTTTCTCCAAAGAAGTCTATGAAGTCCGAAAGAGCCCCACGGGAAGCTCGCCGCGAAAAGAGGAGCGGAAACGAATGCAAATGTAAGGAACGACCGAGCACCTTTTGGAAAGGAGGTGTTCATTTTTCAGCGGCCCGACGGCAGTCTCTGCCCCTGCTTGCACCGACCCTAGACCCAAGAGGTGGTGGGCGCGGCCAGGATCGGTGCGTTAGTCAGTTGACGTCCCAGGGATCCGACGTCGGGAATCACATCTGCAGCACCGTGAATCATCTCAACCGGAGCCCTCCAGTCGGGGCGTTGACTTAGGGAACTTAAGTAAGGGAAGGGGCCCTTTTTCTTCCGCAATTTAAACTTCGCTTTCCCATCGAAAACCTAAGAACAACCTAAATCAGATGGTGAAATAATCAAGGAACGCGGAGCCCCTCCCCAAAGAAAAGGGTTCCTTCTTTAGCGCCCCGACTGTAGACCGTATCTTTCTGCTCCATGTTTCAAACCAGATCTAGCTGTAAAGGCCCCGGGCCCGGGGCCTGAAACCTGGCGAATCCAGCCGTGGCGACGACGATATAACGTTATTTTGAGCAGGGGCCGACCGCGTCAGCATACCACGACCTTTTCGTGGGAGAATAACCGATCTTGGAAATAGCATCTGAACATAAGCAGATGTATTTAAACAGGATGGTCTGGGCCAACAAAAAATATGCTAACGGAGTTCCCCACATAAGGATGTTATGGGGTTACATTGCTTCTTGTCTGCCACCCGCCCTCGCCTTCTCCATCTGCTTCTATCATCCCCCTCCTCCTCCTCTGTCTCCTCTTCGTCGTTGTGCGCCTCCCCCATCATCATCACTCAGGCGTGGCCTCCCTGGAGGGGTCTCCCTGGAGGGGTGGGAGGGGCACGAAACCTGATAAATAATATGGTATTCGAATACCCTGCTCGCTCAGGCGGGGCCTCCCTGGAGGGGTGGGAGGGGCACGAAGCCTGCTAAATAGTATGGTATCCGAATACACTGCTCGCTCAGGCGGGGCCTCCCTGGAGGGGTGGGAAGGGGCACGAAACCTAATAAATAGTAAGGTATTCGAATACCCTGCTCGCTCAGGCGGGGCCTCCCTGGAGGGGTTGGAGGGGCACGAAACCTCTGATACACAGTATGGTATTAGAATACCCTGCTCGCTCAGGTGGGGCCTCCCTGGAGGGGTGGGAGGGGCACGAAGCCTGATACATAATATGGTATTCGAATACCCTGCTCGCTCAAGCGGGGCCTCCCTGGATGGGGTGGTAGGGGCACGAATCCGGATAAATAGGCACGAAGCCTGATAAATAGTATGGTATCCGAATACACTGCTCGCTCAGGAGGAGCCTCCCTGGAGGGGTGGGAGGGGCACGCAACCTGATAAATAGTATGGTATTGGAATACCCTGTTCGCTCAGGCGGGGCCTCCCTGGAGGGGTTGGAGGGGCACGAAACCTGATAAATAGTATGGTATTAGAATACCCTGCCCGGTCAGGCGGGGCCTCCCTGGAGGGGTGGGAGGGGCACGAAGCCTGCTAAATAGTATGGTATCCGAATACACTGCTCGCTCAGGCGGGGCCTCCCTGGAGGCGTGGGAGGGGCACGCAACCTGATAAATAGTATGGTATTGGAATACCCTGTTCGCTCAGGCGGGGCCTCCCTGGAGGGGTTGGAGGGGCACGAAACCTGATAAATAGTATGGTATTAGAATACCCTGCTCGCTCAGGCGGGGCCTCCCTTGAGGGGTGGGAGGGGCACGAAACCTCATAAATAGTATGGTGTTCGAATACCCTGCCCGGTCAGGCGGGGCCTCCCTGGAGGGGTGGGAGAAGCACGAAGCCTGAAAAATAGTATGGTATTCGAATACCCTGCTCGCTTAGGCGAGGCCTCCCTGGAGGGGTGGGAGGGGCACGAAGCCTGCTAAACAGTATGGTATCCGAATACACTGCTCGCTCAGGAGGAGCCTCCCTGGAGGGGTGGGAGGGGCACGCAACCTGATAAATAGTATGGTATTGGAATACCCTGTTCGCTCAGGCGGGGCCTCCCTGGAGGGGTTGGAGGGGCACGAAACCTGATAAATAGTATGGTATTAGAATACCCTGCCCGGTCAGGCGGGGCCTCCCTGGAGGGGTGGGAGGGGCACGAAGCCTGATAAATGGTATGGTATTCGAATAGCCTGCTCGCTCAGGCGGGGCCTCCCTGGAGGCGTGGGAGGGGCACGAAACCTGATAAACAGTATGGTATTGGAATACCCTGCTCGCTCACGCGGGGCCTCCCTGGAGGGGTTGGAGGGGCACGAAGCCTGATAAATAGTATGGTATTCGAATAGCCTGCTCGCTCAGGCGGGGCCTCTCTGGAGGGGTGGAAGGGGCACGAAGCCTGATAAAAATATAGTATTCGAATACCCTGCTCGCTCAGGCGGGGCCTCCCTGGAGGGGTGGGAGGTGCACGAAACCTGCTAAATAGTATGGTATTCGAATACCCTGCTCGCTCAGGCGGGGCCTCCCTGGAGGGGTTGGAGGGGCACGAAACCTGATAAATAGTATGGTTTTCGAATACCCTGCTCGCTCAGGTGGGGCCTCCCTGGAGGGGTGGGAGGGGCTCGAAGCCTGCTAAATAGTTTGGTATTCGAATAAACTGCTCGCTCAGGCGGGGCCTCCCTGGATGGGTGGGAAGGGGTACGAAACCTAATAAATAGTATGGTATTGAAATACCCTGCTCGCTCAGGCGGGGCCTCCCTGGAGGGGTTGGAGGGACACGAAGCCTTATAAATAGTATGGTATTCGAATGCCCTGCTCGCTCAGGTGGGGCCTCCTTGGAGGGGTGGGAGGGGCACGAAACCTGATACATAGTATGGTTTTCGAATACCCTGCTCGCTCATGCGGGGCCTCCCTGAAGGTGTGGGAAGGTATAATATGGTGTGGAAGATATGGTATTGTATGGCAGCTATGGTATAGTATGGTACTATGATGTGGTAGGTATGGTATGGTATTGTACGGATGGTATGGACAAGGGAGCGGGAGGTGGAAGGTGGGAAGGTGGGAAGGAGAGGGTGTTCTGGGAAAACAAGAACCCCACTCAGGATGTGGGGAATTATAATAGCATGTCGTGCAAGCCGCAACAACAATCTCATAACACTCCGTGGTGGGCCTGCAGGCAAGCCGAGACGCCTCGCCACTGCTTGATAATTGACCCTGTCCCAAGAGCTGCCACTTGATAGCCCAAACCTCCCGCAACCTCCCCCCCGGTCCGGCGACCCCGAGGGGTGTGGTTTGCAAAGGGTATGGTTTGCAACCGGCACCCTGGGGGACACCCTGGGGGGCACCCTGGGGGGCGGGCAAGGACCTCGCCAAAGCTCTCCGCCGCGCCCCGAGGCGGCCCGACGAGGACAGCGCCGTGCTCCCTAGGCCCCAACGGTGCCGATCCCAAGCCACAACCCAGCGTAAACAGGAGGAAGAGGAGGAGGAGGAGGAGGAGGAGGAGGAGGAGGAGGGGAGGGAGGAGAAGAAAGGAGGGGAAGGAAGCAGGAGGAGGAGGAGGAGGAGGGAGGAGGAGAAGGAGGGGGAGGAGGAGGAGGAGGAGGAGGAGGGAGGAGGAGGCAGGAGGAGGAGGAGGAGGAGGGGAGAGGAGGTGGAGGAGGGGGAGGAGGAGGAGAGGGGGAGGAGGGAAGGGAGGAAGAGGAGGAAAAGGAGGATGAGGAGGAGAAAAAGGGGGAAAAGGAGGAGGAGGAGGAGGAGGAGGAGGAGGAGGGGGGAGGAGGAGAAGGGCAACGACGACGATGATGACGACGACGACGACGACGACGACGACGACGACGACGACGACGACGTCGAGAGGCGGGCGACGGGCTGAGCCTCGACGAGGCTCCGGAGCAGGCGCTCTGCGCCCTCTCCGGCGTCCGCGGCGGCGCGCAGGCGGCTCTGCATCGCAAGCCGCGCTTGGCGCCGGCGGAGCTCCTCTCGCTCCTGTGGGGCGCAGAGAGACATTCCAGTACTACGCCCCTGCTCAGAGTTCGGAAAACTCTTAGGCTAAGAACATGGACTTCACTCGAAGCGTGTTCTTAAGCAGCAGTCCACCAGGCCCAGGTCCAGGCATACAAGAGCACCCTGCGCAAAAAAGAAGCTCCAAGAGAACGCCCAGGGTCCAGCCCAGATTCTTGGCTCTCTAGCACGAAACCTGGAGTGGACGACAGTTGCTGGTTTTTCGCTTCGTAAGGTTTCTGATGGGTGACGCATGTACCTCCATTGGAGGCGCACGTCCGACACGAACATACAATACAACATCTTGTAGCACATCGCTTCCCGCCACACAGCTTGTACTGTGAGGTTTCCGAGCGTGCGCGTTGGCCCTGGGTGGCCGTGGCACATGTGACATCAGTGTGCCTGGGCGGTGCCGATCCTGGGCTATCGGGGCAAGATCAGTCAGCCTCACGTCGAGGGGAAATCGAATCGAACCGGAATGCGCGTCGGATCGGGCCGCATCGGTGCGGAGCGGAAATCGATTCGGATCGGCCGCGCCAAGATGCACAGCAGCGCACTGCAAGCATCGGGCAGCATCAGATCGTCGGAAAATCGGAATCGAAAATGGCCGAAACCGATTACGAATCGGATCGATCGGATCGAAAAGGACCCTGCGGGGTGGGAAAGGAAGTCCTAGGGAGGCAGCTTCTGGGAGGTCTTCGCGGGAACGACGATGACAGCTATCGGGCCAGAGCATGAGTGAGCAAGGATGAGGAGACGAGGGATGAAGGAGAATGGGGAGGGAGGGATAAGATAGAGGAGGTGGAGGAGGAGGAAGAGAAAGAGGGTGGAGCTGGAGGAGAAGGGAAAAGAAGGAGCAGAAAAGGAGGAGGACGAGGAGGAGGAAGAAGCGGAGGAGATAGGAGGAGGCAGCATACGGGAATGGGGGATCGATCCTCGAAGTATGAGGGGTGCTAAGGAGGACCGAAGTCGTGCTTCGGCAGCCAAGCCTCGACGGGATCCACAGGCTGTGCCAAGGCGACGCTGCTGGGTAGCGGGGGGCGGGGGGAGGAGGGGGAGAAAAACATAGGATGCCGATTGATAGGGAACCAGTAGAGGTGACAGTGTTGGTAAGCCATGTTGCAAACATCTATAGCCTTCAGCTTGATAGCTGAAGCTCGAGGACGCAACTCGCCTAGCAATAAGCGAGGCCACGTGGACGAACCACACATCTGCACCTGAAGTCAGCCACCCCTAGGATGCACGCAAACATAGATTGCCATGCGGACTCTGAAACACGATGCATGAATGCATCAACCGTGTAACGTTTACCAGGGTCGCGAATGTCCGCCTCCTGTCAGTGCAGTCGCACATCCAGCCACAGCTTATTCCTATACATATGTACATATATATATATATATATATATATATATATATTCTGGTGCAACATACGGTGCTGCCACCGATGATACCGCCTCTGCGACGCCTTTGATGCTGTCGACCCTCGTCCAGGACACCCACTTCGCAATCGACATAAATATGAGAACAAGAAGATACCGTCAACGATACTCCACATAACCCTGCAACGATGCTGCCTGACCAAGCTTCCGAGGCGAATCCAGCCAGGCAGGCGAGGGCAAAGGCTGACATCGAAGTAACCTTATCTATATATCGGTATGGCCTTCTCCCCTGACCCAGTGTGCAACCGACACAACCACCGCCGCCACCACTAGAGCCCCCGTTTGGACCCTGAAGTGGGGACGGAAAGAGCTGGGACGATGCACATCAGCAAAATTCGTCCAAACCGAACAGCGGCCGCTGTTGGGCACCTTTCGCCCCAAATGGGCAGCGTCCGCGGCGACACCGGCAGCGAAGCCAATTCAACATGGGCAAGGCATGTTGACAATCTTCATCCCCAATGTTTCCGTTCCCATTTCTGTCCACTGCGCGCGGGGAACACATCCATATCGTACCCACGGCCTCGCGGTCCATGGATACGGGGCAACTTTCCCCAGTGCATCACACGGAACGCATCCATGGGACTGCGTATCCATGGGGTCGCGCCTCGGTATCCAGGGCGATAGGGCATGGACGTGTCAGATCAAATGCGCTCAAAACCCGTCCCTGATAAAAATCCCGTTGCTGGTCGCTACCTGGGAATGGGGGGTGGGGGCCCCGGGTAACGCTTACGCTTGGGTGGGAGTGGGGGGGGGGTGAGGCACGTCAGGGCGGGGGTGCGCTGCGATTGCCATCTGCGTGCGAGCATCAGCATGTAGGGAGGGTGGGTCCAGGCGTACCCCCGTGCGTACGATCGTTACCGTTGCCCTGGGGGGGAAGGTGGGGCGGGTTTGGCCCAGGTAGCGGCAACTAGAAAGGAGATCAAACGGTATGCACATAAACTGTTGGAGGTCCGTGCGGATGTCTTGGACCTGCGCCGGACCCCTCCCCCCTGGCGCGCGGAGCGCGCCAGGGGCGGCGCCAGAGGCGCCGCCAGGGGACCCCAGCTCGGATCTAAGAAATCCGCGCGGACCGTCGAAAGTTTCTGTTTACGCATGTTACTCTTTTTCGAGTTCCACGGCCCCCCTCCCCACAAGGGGCTCCAGTGCAGATCCGAGAGATCCGCGCGGAGCGCCACCAGTCTATGCTTGTGGCGATCTTCCGTCCTCGAAGCTACGCACCATAGAGGATCAGGCAAACACTCGCCGAGGCCCCTCCTGGAGCGCCCCCGTTCTGCCGCCCGCGGGCCTGCGCTCCCTCGTGGCCGCTCGCGCTCTCGCGCGAGCAGCGCCCCGGGGCGGAGCTCGCGCCCCGCGGCCCGAAGAGCTGCCCACCGGCGCCGAACCGACAGTCCAAAGGGGGTCCAGGGGCACACAGATGGTCGCCCCCCCAGTATCATAATTACCTTTCGCCGTTCTGTTTGTCGTTCCCTCGCCTGTCCTTTCTTCGACGTGGGCGTCTGCGTCCCCTTCTCGCTTGGGTCTCCTCATCTGTCTGCCCCCACTGCATCGCCTTCCTTCATCTCCACTGGGCGGAGATCTCCGCTCGCCGTCCCAAGGGGAGGCCCGAAAAAGAGGGGAAAAAGAAAAAACACACAACAAACCTGTGTTCACAGGAAAAGATCCACGCCTCCGGAAGCGAAGGGAGAAGAGACTGCTCTTCTTTTGTCCTCCTCCGCGCTCGGAGGTTGAAGCGTTCTCTCCCGTTTCCATGTGAAAACAGAAGTTGTTTCCTTTTTGCTTTTTCCTTTTTCCCTCCTTTCCGTTGTTCGTTCCTGCGGCGACCTCCCCGTCCTGCTCCTCCTCCCTCCGCATCTTTCCTTCTCCTCCTCTCCCTCCGCCTCCGCGTCCTCCTCATCCACCGCCTCCCGTCCTTCCTCCCTGCCCTGCTCCTCCTCTGCCTCCTCCTCCACATCCGCCTTCTCCTCCCCATGCTCCTCGTTCCCACGGAGAAAAAGGATAGGAGTTGTTTCCTTGTTGCCTCCTCCCCGCCCTCGGAGGTGGAGTTTGTTTCTCTTTTCATGTGAAACCGTACGTTTATTTGTTTTATGTGTTTCCTCTTTGTCGTTCCTCGTTCCTCCAGCGGCCTCCCCTTCCTCATCCTCCGCCTCCACCTTCGCCTCCTCCTCTTCCACATCTGCCCCCTCCTCCTCGTGCCCCCACCCAGAGAGAAAAAGGAAAGGAGAGGAGATGTGTTCGTTTGTTCCTCCTCCCCGCCCTCGGAGGCGGAGTCATTGTCTTGATTTTCCGTTGTGGAAACACAAATGTTTTCTATTCAGTTTGTTGTGCTCGCATCTTGTTCGTTTTCCGTTTCCGCGGCGGCCTCCCCTGCGATTCCTACGCGGACGGACCAGTCAATTATCCTCTTCCTCCTCCTTTTCCTCCATCTCCTCCACGTCTGCCTCCTCCGCCTCCGCGTCCTCCTCATCCCCTGCCTTTCCATTTCCGCATCCTCATCCTCTTCCTCCTTCTCATCCTCTCCCTCCTCCGCCTCCGCGTCCTCCTCCACCGCCTTCCGTACTCCTCGTCATTCTCTCTGCTGCTCTTCCTCCTTCTCCTTCTGGAGGCGTGCAGGGCAAATGTATGGTTTTCCTCCTTCGCACCTTGGTTTGAGGTTGTTTTCCTTTTTTCCTGGTGGAAGCACAAGTGCTGTCATGCTTGTCTCGTGTATCCCTCGTGTTCATTGTTCGTCCCTGCGGCGGCCTCCCCTTCCTCCTCCTCCTCCTCCGCCTCCGCGTCCACCTCCACCGCCTCTCGTCGTCCTCCTCCTCCTCCTCCTCCTCCTCCTCCGCCTCCTCCTCCTCCTCCTCCTCCTCCTCCTCCTCCTCTGTTCCTCCTCCTCCTCCTCCTCCTCCTCCCTCTCCTCGTCTTTTTCTACATCATCCTCCGCATGGCCCTGCCATCCCACCCCTTGTACACAAGCGTTGCACTTCGTAAGCTGCGCCACGTAGATTGCATTACAACAATCGCAGCGGAGCATGCGCGGTGAGGCCACGAGGGCGGAGGAAGAGAAAGAGCGAGGCATATCCGCGAAACGGTGGCCGAGGTGGATGGACACACGGTAGGATGTATCGAAAGAGGAGGGGAAACTAGTAGGGCGATGTTGAGTAGGAGTAGAAGGAGGAGGAGGAGGAGGAGGAGGAGGAGGAGGAGGAGGAGGAGGATAGGGGGAGGAGGAGGAGAAGGAGAAGGACGACGAGGAATAGCGGGGAACGCATGCGAAAAGGCAGAGGGAACTGAGGTATAATGCACCATACGCGAGCCCACTACGTGAAACGCATCACAGCTGGAGCGCGCGCGAAAAGACGGCGCAGGAGGCTGAGGTGGAGGGCAAGGAGGCGGAGAGCAACCTAGGAAGAAATTTTGGAGGTGGACGCGGAGGAGGAGGAGGAGGAGGAGGAGGAGGAGGAGGAGGAGGAGGGGACGGAGGAGGAGGTGCAGGGGAGTTGGAGGAGAAAAAGGCGATGAGGAGGAGGACGAGATTAGAGGTTGGAAGTTGGAGATTGGAGCGAAGGCGAAAGGTATGAACCTGGGGTGGGTGGGGCGAGCACACAAATTCGCCAGCCCAACGGGCCAAAGGCGTGCTAAGATCTCCGGTAACTGCTAAATAGTACTTCTACTTCGCGCGCGCGGGGCGGCCCCTGGGGGTCCCCGGACGAAAAGTACCCCGGGCGATCCCCGGCAGACTCGGATCAGAGATGGTTTTCCTCCTGGGCGCCGCCCCCGTGGCCCTCCAGAGAGCCCCAAGAAGGGCCACGAGGCCACCAAGAGCCCTCCAAGATGGTTCAAGAGTGCTCCGAGATGCCACACGATCGTTCCAAGACGCCCACGATGGCCCCCAGACGCCCCAAGAGGCCTCCAAGAGCACTCCCCAGAGGCCCCCAAGAGGCAAAACTCAATACTTTTTCCGTAGATTTTGGGCAGATTTTGGCGTGTCCATCTTTTCGGCTTCCCGACGCCCCAAGACGGCCCAAGAGGCCCCCAAGATCGCCCCAAGAGGGCCCAAGAAGCTCCCAAGAAGGCCCCAAGATGGCCCAAGAGAGCTCCACGACGGCCCCAGAGGCATCCAAGATGGCCCAAGAGGGGCCCAAGAGGGCCCCAAGCGGTGCCCCAAAGGGGGAACACAAAACAAAACTTCGAGCCCTCGGCCTTAAGAAGCTCCCAGGAGGCCTCACGAGGCCCCTGAGAGGCCCCAAAAGCCCCAAAGAGGCCCTCAGGAGGCCCCCAAGCGACGCTGAAGAGGCCCCCCAGCGGCCCCAAGAGGCTCAGTCATGCAAAATGGGCCGGCGGAATGAGCGAAGCGATTCAATAAAAAGACACAAATCCCAGGATTCCCAATTCGCCGGCCCAACGGGCCAGGGCGTGCTAAGATCTCCGGTACCTGGTTAACAGTATTTCTAGTTCGCGCGCGCGGGGCGGCCCCTGGGGGTCCCCGGACGAAAAGTACCCCGGCAAGGTCCCGGCAAGTCCCCGGCCCCGGCAAGTCCCCGGCAAGGTCCCGGCAAGGTCGGGTCAGAGATGCCGGAGTTCTGTTTCGGAGTCCAAGAGGGCTCCAGATCGGTCCAAGAGGGCCCCGAGAAGCTTTCTAGACGGTCCAAGAGAGGCCCGAGACGGCCAAAGATCGCCCGAAGACGCCCCAGATGGCCCCAAGACAGCCCAAGAGGCCTCCAAGACGCTCCAAGGGCCTTCCAAGAGGCCTCCGAAGAGGGCCCCAAGTTGCCAAAATCGTTGATTTTCATTTGTTTTTTCTATGTTTTTTTGCGTTCTGGCCTTTTCGCTTCCGGACGCTCCAAGAGGGCCCAAGAGGCCTTCAAGACTGCTCCAAGACGGCCCACGAGGCTCCCAAGACGGCCCCGGAGCGGCCCAAGAGCGCCCCCCAGACGGCCCAAGTGCTGCCCAAGGCGGACCAAGAGGCCCCAAGACGGGCCCAAGAGGGGCTCAAGAAGGGAACCGAGAACTGAAAAATCGAGCCCTCCGCCCCAGAAGGCGCCCAGGACCCCGAAAGAGGCCCCAAGAGACTCTCCAAGACACCCCCAAGACGCCCCAATAAGCTCCCGTGAGGCCCCAAGAGGACCAACAACGTCAGGCCCCAGGCCCCAAGAGGACCAACAAATACCGCCAAGAGCCCGCCGAAAGCCCCCCAAGAGACCGTCACGAGAGCTCAGGAGGCCCCCTGGAGGCCTCCCGAGTTCTCCAAGAGGCCTAAAAAGAGGCGCCAAGAGGCCCCAAACGGCCCCACCGAGGCTCCAAGAGGCCACGAACGCGCAAGCAAACGCATGCGATGGCACAATACGGGCCGGCGGAATGAGCGAAGCGATTCAATCAATAGACACAAATCCCAGGATTCCCAATATTTACTATATTTTCTTGTTTCTCGTCTTCCCCCCACTGTCTATAGATTCCTATATTATCCGGGGAATCGTCAATTAAGTCTGTCTGTGTGTTTTCTCCTGATAGTCCGGACCCTGGATGCCCAACGTCTGCCAATCGAACCACAGATGCCCAACAGGCGTTCACTCTGGATCGATCTTCTTCGGTGGCAACCCATGGGAGTCTCCCATACCATCTTGTCGGCTCTTGCGAATCGACGCTAAATCGACGCTAAATCGACGCGAATCGATGCGACATGCTAGTCGACGCTAGCCGACGCTAAATCGGCGGTATCTCATCGACTCCCAGACGCTAAGCGACGTTAGTCGACGCTAAAACTGATGATGTAGGAATGTATACCAGGCCCCCATGATTTGCATCCGAAGCAGATGCCCAACGGGCGTTCATTCCGGATCGATGCTCCACGGTCCCCTGGCCCGAAAGGCGGCCCACAAACGCCGAAGGCTGGGAAGACGGCCAGGGAGGCCGCTAAGTGTCCGAAGAAGGAAAACCGGTACAATCATACGTTTGGACCCCCTCCCTGGCGCGCGAAGCGCGCCAAGGGCGGCGCCTGAGACGCCGTCAAGGGGCCCAGCGCAGATCCAAGAAATCCGCGCAGACCGTCGAAAATTTATGTTTATGCCGTTTTCCTTCTTCGAATTCCACGGTCCCCCGGCCTGAAGAGCGGCCCAGTTGACGCCAAATGGACGGCAATTGACGCTAAGACCGACGCTGGATCACCGCTATCACACCGACTCCCAGACGCTAACCGACGCTGAAGACTGAGTTAAGTGGGTATGCCAGGCTCCCGTGATTTGATACTGAAATATTCCACGATCGCCCGGACCGAAAAGCGTGCCGGCAAGGAAGGCCGCACCATAGCTGCTTAATTCTGCCTGGGCCAGTCTGAAGAGCCGGCGAGACCGGCGAAAACTCAAACGTACCACTGGCAAATGCCATATCACATCATACGGATTACACATCCAATGTCGTGTTTTTCCAATACGGGGTCCTCGGAAAAGTCGACGCATTCCCCAGGACCGGTTTTTCATTCCGAATCGTTCTTAATGGTCCTGGGGCCCGGTGAGGGCCCCTAGAGGCCGAAAACAACGAGAAACGTCGGTATTGTTTTTGTTCGATGCGTGGGATCTTCGAGGATGGACAGACCTCCCTTTAGTAAAACGTGGTTTAGTGAAAACGACCTCGGGCCCAAACCTGACGGGCGCAAGCCTGGAAAAGAACGGCCACGGCGCCCTCTCGAGAACCAAAAACGGACAATTCACTAATCGACGTGTCACTATTGGGGGTTCTGTCCAGCCCTGAGATCTCTGGGCTGCTGGATCGTGCGGCGCCGCAGGCTGGGACAAATCCCCCCCGCCACGCCGCTGGCGAGGCCTCGGGCCGCCAAGATGGGGGCGGCGGGGTGGCGCTCCCGGGCGCGCGCCGCGGCGAGCAGCGCCTCGGAGGGGGTTCGCACCCGCGGGGAGGGCCTCCTCCTCCTGCTCCTCCACCGCCTCCGCCTCCTCCTCCTCCTCCTCCTCCTCCTCCTCCGCCTCCTCCTCCTCCTCCTCCTCCTCCTCCTCCTCCTCCTCCCCCTCCTCCCCCTGCCCCAGCGGGGGTGGGGAGACCACAAAAACAGCGATCCCGCTGCTCCCTGCGCCTCTCCCAGGGCGAGCTGTTGGACCAGAGCTTCCGAGCGCATCCAGCGGCGGAGGCGAGGGCTCCCCCCTAGGAGGCCCAAGCACCGAGGCAGGGGTAGGGGGTATCAGTACCTTCTCCTCCTCTGAAGGGGGGGGTACACCACGCGAAATGGTTAAGAAATCATGGGTTAAGAAATTCATGGCCTCAGAACTCGAATAAAAACCCACAATTCCTATCAAAATCTTAGGATTCACATTGGAACATTAAGAATAATCGAGACTCTGGCCGAAAACTCAAGTTTCCTTAAGCATCGCCTAAGGTGTATTTTTGTTTCCCCGATAAGCAGAACCATTTTTCCAGCATTCTGGATCCTTTCCCGGAAGACTTCATTGCCCGTCCCATGAGAAGCGGCGGAGCAAACTGGACTCCCTCCCTTCGCTCCGCCTGAAAAGAACGCAATCCGCCGGGAACAAAAACCAGTCCGCGGGGAAAAAATGCAGAACCATGGGGTCGGAGCCCATTCTTCATCATTCGCAATAACGCCCACATCCGGCCTCGTCAAGATCCGCGCCGGCGCCGTGTGGGGACTAACCATTCCCAATCATTTCCATGCCGCAGCGGCGCGAATCGTGACGTGACTGGGTGACTGGCCCTCCACCAGGTCATGCTCTTTCCCAGCCCCCCGACGTCATGATTTTTTCACAACGTCGGCCCCCGAAGGTCTCGACCCATTCCTTGGGTTCTTATCCTGCGTCGTAATGTGACGGCCCCGAGGCAGCCAGACGACGAGAATTGTGAAAAACAGCGTGCCGTGATTTCTTCATGACTCGAGGGGTCGGGGTTATCGGTAGAGGGTTAAAACACTTTCTCGCTGGGGGACACCTTTGGACGCCCGAAATAGGCACGGACAAAAAAGGATGCGATACCCAACATAATATGTTGCCCCAAAGCGACAGCGGCCGCTGTTGGGCAGGCGCCCTGATGCCGACAGCGAATCATGTTCGGAATGGGAACGAATTGCTGCTGGTCTTCGTGCCCATTTAAGAAGGGATATGTCGACCCCTATCCCAAACTTCGTGGGGTTTTCGAATGTACGGAACATTTGGGGCCCAACCCTGGGATATACGAGGAGGGGCGTCCATCTTCGACAGGGGTGCGTCCGAATAGCTCGCTGGGGGTGCATCCCAAGGTTTCCCCCCATCTCTTAGCCGACTAATTTTCCGTCGAAAAGTTGGGGGTTGGGATAGAAACATCGCCTGCGACCTTAGAGTAAACACAACAACACATAAACATAAACTTTCGACAGTCCGAGCAGATTTCTTGGATCTGCGCTGGGCCCCCCTCCCTGGCGCGCGGAGCGCGCCATGGGGCGGCGCTGGAGGCGCTGCCAGGGGGCCCCAATGTGGATCCGAGAAATCCGCGTGGAGCGCCGAAAATTTACGTGTGTGTGCCTCCTTCCTTCTTCGAGAACTTCCGCTGATCTTCGTGCCCGCTGCTTCCGTTCTCGGTCCCCCCGGACAGAGCTTCGGTCGAGGAGGGAGGAGGAGGAGGGAGGAGGGAGGAGGGAAGGAGGGAGGAGGGAGGAGGGAGGAAGGAGGAGGAGGGAGGAGGAGGAGAGGAGGAGGAGGAGGAGGACGAGGAGGAGGAGGAGGAGGAGGAGGCGCCGCCGGCCTCGGCCGGCCGCAGCTCCTCCCGGCGCAGGCCGGCCCCAGCCGCTCGGGCGAGCGCGGCCTGCGGTGCGGGCGCGGGGCTCTGCAGGGGCAGAGCCCCCGTGCGAGTCCAGGGCGGGGACGGGGAGAGGGGGGCAGGGAGGGGGAGGGAGGGAGGGAGAGGGAGGGAGGGAGGAGAAAGGGAGGGAGGGAGGTAATCAGGAGGAAGCTGGGGGACGGGGCAGGGGGGGGTCAGGAGGGAGGGAGGGGCACATGACAGATGGCACACGTACGTGTGTGTAGTTTTGTAGAAAGACAGAGACAGGGATGATATGTTAAAGAGAGATAAGGAGAGATACATGTACATACAAAGAGCATGACGACATAACAAGCATGTAAGCACACACGCACACACACACACCTATATGCTTATATACTCATAATGACAATATACATACATACATACATACATACATACATACATACATACATACATACGTACATACATACATACAGACAGACAGACAGACAGACAGACAGACAGACAGACAGACAGACAGACAGGGACAGACAGAGAGGCAGACAGACCGACAGACAGAGAGGCAGACAGACCGACCGACAGACCGACCGACAGACATACATAGATACACACATATATATATAGACGTATGTATATGCATATGTATGTCTATATATATATATACATACATACATACATACATACATACATACATACATACATACATACATACATACATACATACATACATACATACATACATACACACACACACATACATACATACATACATACATACATACATACATACATACATACACACATATATCCGCAGCGGTTTCGCCCGTCTGCCGCTGACCCCCTCTCTCGGGGAATGGGGCATGCAAGAGTTATGTTGTGAGGCCTGGGCGCCGTCGTGAGGCATCGTCTGAACTTCGAACGGGGGCCACTGGAGATAGGAGCGTACCACAACCATCAAAAACCTAGGGAACATCGCAGATGTTGGCATCTTGGTTCCCTCTTGGGGGTGCTCTTGGAGCGCTCATTGAGGGCCTCGTGGGAGCCTCTTGGACCGTCGTGGAGCCATCCTGGGCGCCTTAGAACACTCGTCAGCCGTGTCAGACGCCTATTACACTGTATTGCGAACCTTTTGTTGGGGATTGTAGCCTCGAAAGCGCGAGCACTGCGTACTTTACGCGGATGTATGACTCCGGGGACGCGAAAAACGAAGAATGTACGAGGCATCGCGGTTTTTGGGGCGCACGCATTGCGTATATGATTTACAACATAAAAAAAGCAACAGTGTGTAGGACAAACGAATAGTGTGTAGTCTACTAAGAATTACAATTTCGGGAGCGCGAGCACAACATTGTTTGCAAGAGTTGCGTATGGCCTCGGGGACGCGAACATGTAACCCTTTACAAAAGGGTTATGGCCTAGGGGGCGTGACAATTGTGTCATTTACGATGGGTTATGGCTTCGGGGGCGCGAGTCTCTTATCAGATTGAGGGGGCCGACCAGTCATTCATTGTCCCTGGGCGGATTTTGCTTGTTGCGTTGTTGTTGAACTCCCACTATTGCAGAACAATTATTGCTGATCCCCCCTTCCGGTGCACATGTTTTTTTCACAATTTAGCCAGAAGCCCCGCTGCCGCCCGAGATCCCATCGCATTTTACTCAGGGTTCGCGTTCTCGCTTGGGACGTCCTAATTACTTATTCAGGAATCGATGTCTCGGCGCTCTGGAGTCGCGCTCTCGCTGGAGACTCGGTTGCAATCTATTTAAGAATACCGCCCTTGCGTTCGAATTTCCCGCAGTTTACTCAAGCGCCGCGCCTCAGACACTCAGGCACCCAGGAGTCGCCCTTCACAAAATACTTAGGAATCGGGATCTCACTGCCCTTCGCGGCCCCGTTGCAGCCCTTCGTGGCCCCGTTGCTGCTGCTGGTGGGCCCGTTGCAGCCCTTCGTGGCTCCCTCGCTGCCCTTCGTGGCCCCGTTGCAACCCTTCGTGGCCCCCTCGCTGCTCTTCGTGGCCCCGTTGCCGCTCCTCGTGGCCCCCTCGCTGCTCTTCGTGGCCCCGTTGCAGCCCTTCGTGGCACCCTCGCTGCCCTTCGCGGCCCCGTTGCAGCCCTTCCCGGCCCCGTTGCTGCCCTTCGTGGCCCCATATATGTATGCCTTTCGTGGCTCCCGCTCGTTCGCGCCCGCCGTGGCCCCATATGCATGCCCTTCGTGGCCCCGCCGTCGCCCTTCGTGGCCCCGTTGCTGCCCTCAGTGGCCCCGTCCTTGCCCTCCGCGGCCCAATGCACGCATGCCCTTCGTGGTGGCCCCCGCTCGTTCGCGCCCGTCGCGGCCCCGTGCGCATGCCCTTCGCGGCCCCGCTGTCGCCCTTCGTGGCCCCCTCGTTGGCCTACGTGACCCAAATGCTGCCCTCAGTGGCCCCGTCGTTGCCTTCTGTGGCCCCGCAATATCTGCCCTTCGTGGCCCCCGCTCGTTCGCGCTCTTCGTGCCCCGTTACGCTTTCCTTCGTGTCCCCGCTGTCGCCCTTCGTGGCCTACTTCGTGCCCTTCGTGGCCCTGCTGTCGTTCTCTCTCTCTCGCTCTCGCGTTCGCTCGTCGTCGTCGTCGTCGTCGCCGTCGTCGTCGTCGTCGTCGACGTCGTCGTCGTGGTCGGTCCCCTGTCCGTCCTTCTTGGGGTCGGGTTGCCGCCGGTCAGCGCTACCGCTGGCCAGGCCGACAGTCAGCGGCCGCCCCGCCGTTTGCCTGGGCCCGGCCTGCAAGGAAGAAAAGTACATCCCTCAAAAAGGACACGATCGAAGACGAAGAGGGCGGGTATCGAGGGTTTGGGAAATACGCGTCAACGGACACTCGAGCAGATAAGAGCGAACAACCTTAAAATGAGTGTCGTTTGCTATTGTTATTGTTATTGTTATTGCTATTGCTATTGTTGTAGTTATAGTTGCAATTGTAGTTGTAGTTGTAGTTGCTGTTGATGAATTCTCACTTCTGAAGAATAATTTGTTGTGGTTGAATTCTCACTTCTGAAGAATAATTATTGTTGACCCCCCCGACCTGTGCATACTGTGTTTTCTCAATCAGAGTGTGCCCCTCGACGCTAGCACTTTTTTTTTGACAAAGAAAGTCTTCCTGCTCAAACTGGGCCCCTGGCCCCCGGGTTACAACAACAACGGCTCCCGCCTGAGACTTCCTTACCATTTAGCCAGGACCCCCGCTCCCGCGAAAGACTTCCTCGCATTTTATTCAGGAATCGCGCTCTCGCTTGGGATTTCCTCACAATTTATTCAGGAATCGCTCCTCCCCCGGCCTGCTGGAGTCGCGCTCTCGCTGGAGACTTGTTTGCAACTTACTGAAAAATGGCCTTGCGTTGGAATTACTTGCAATTTGCCCAAGCGCCGCGCTCCCGACACCCGGGCACCCGGGAATCGCGCCCGTTGTGGCCCCATGTGCATGCCCTTCGTGGCCCAGCTGTCGCCACTTGTGCCCCCCTCATTGTCCTACGTGGCCCAGTTGCTACCCGCTGTGGCCCCATAGTTGCCTTCTGTGGCCCCGCATTATCTGCACTTCGTGGCCCCTGCTCGTTCGTGCTCTTCGTGGCCCCGTACGCATTCCCTTCGTGTCCCCGCTGTCGCCCTTCGTGGCCTACTTCGTGCCCTTCGTGGCCCTGCTGTCGTTCTCTCTCGCTCTCGCTTTCGCTCGTCGTCGCCGTCGTCGTCGTCGTCGTCCTCTTCGACGTCGTCGTCGTCACCGTCGTCGTCGTCGTCGTGGTCAGTCCCCTGTCCGTCCGTCTTGGGGTCGGGTCGACGGCCCGCGGCCGCCCCGCCGATCAGCGCTGCCGCTGGCCAGGCCGACGGTCCGCGGCCGCCCCGCCGCTTGCCGGGACCAGGCCTGCAGGGAAGAAAGGTATACCCCCCAAAAGGGTTCGATCGAAGACGAAGAGGGCGGGTATCGAGGGTTTCGGAAATACGCGTTATTGGACACGCGAGCATATAAGGGCGAACAATCTTAAACTTATTGTTGTTGTTATTGTTCTTGTTGTTGTTGTTGTTGTTGGTGTTGGTGGTGTTGTTGTTGTTGTTGTTGGTGTTGTTGTTGCTGTTGTTGTTGTTGTTGTTGTTGTTGTTGTTGTTGTTTGTTGTCATCGTCCCACCCGCGACCCACCAACGACCCACCGCGCGACCCTCCCCGCGACCCACCCCGCGACCCACCCCGCGACCCACCCCGCGACCCACCCGTGACTCAACCCGCGACCCACCCGCGACCCTCCCCGCGACCCACCCGCGACCCACCAACGACCCACCCGCGACCCACCCTGCGACCCACCCGCGACCCACACAACGACCCATCCGCGACACACTTGCGACCCACCCGCCAACCACCCCGCGACCCACCCGCGATCCACCCGCGACCCATTTGCGTTTTGCGACCCACCCGCGACCCACCCGCAACCTATCCACATTGATTTAACGGAAAAAAACGGCGCCTGCGGCGAGCTCGTTGTATAACGTGTAAAACTTCGGCGCCTGCGGCTGGCTTCTCCAGAGTCTCACAAACTGCCGACATCCCCACCGTCCCCTCACTCTCAAGCGCATCTGCGGGGTGCTACGTATTCTTGTGTGTCCCTGACCCCCCTGGAAATTCTGAGAACCCCCCAGGTGGTGGTAACCAGGGCCCCTGTCGGTTCCCCCCCTTGCGCAGAAATAAATAAGTTACAATAGGATGCAGCATCTACGATTATAAGACGGGAGACTTGAAACTGGGACTGGAGCACGGAGCAGCAAGCCTAACCCGCGGAGCCTTGTGGCCCCACAAGGGGGCCCGCGGACATATATATATATATATATATATATACAAGACTGCAGTGGCGCTTCGCGCCATGCACCTTGGTCCTTGAAGTTTGGTATGCAGGCGGAATGGCAGGAAAGTCAAGCCGACAATTGAGCGATAACTCCTGTTTGCTTTTTCGGGTATCGCCGCTATAATGATGTGATTCGTTATCCTTCCTCCATGCTTATTGTTTCCTATGTTCGCCATACCCTGCGCATTCTCCCCATCCTCCTCAGCTCTTTTTTGCGGAGGCTCCTCCTTGGAGAGCCTCTAGGGGCCTCACAAAAGTTGTTTCGGGATTTCTTAAGGCCTTCTGGAGGCCTTCTGGGCGTATTCTGCTGGGGGCTTCCTCGGGCCACCCTGCCTCCAACCGCCGTATCCCTGAACGACCGAATCACGATTTGGAATTCTTCGGAGGGTGTCTTTGGGCCATCTTGGGCCGCCATGGGGCTCTCTGCAGGCCATCTTGGACCCGTGTTGTGCCGTTTTGGGGTTCTCTTGGACTGCCTGGAAGCCCTTTCGGATGGTTGCGGGGCGATTTGGGAGCCTCCCAGGCGGCTTCGGACGCCCAGAAGACCGCCGTCTTGGAGCGTCGGGAAGCCGAAAAGAGGAGAATCCCAAATTCCACCAAAAACCCACAGAAAATTAATGATTTTTGCTTCGGGGGGCTTTCTTGGGAGTGCTCTTGGAGGCCTCTTTGGGGCCGTCCTGGAGGCCTCTTGGGCCATCTTTAGGTCACGTCGATCACTCTTGGAGCGCTCTTGTGCTGTCTTGGGGGTCTCTCCGATGACCCCCCTGATCGCCCTAAGTGTGCTGGGAAGGCTTGGCAAAACGCCTTGCGAGGCCCGGTGGCCGCTTCGAGGCCCGTTCGGAGCTCCCTAGGGCCCCAAAGCCCCAGGTCCCGGGAGTCCGGTTTTTTGGGGGGGGGGGGGGGGATGGGTTTTCCCCCCGCCCGGGCTTATAAAAATATAGGAAGAGGAAGATTTATATCTGTATATATATATATATATATATATATATATATATCTTCACAATTATTAATTTCGTTACGCTTCGCGTTCTACTATTGACCCATGCACCTACATGTTTTATGTACTCTGCGGTTCGCATGTTGATGTGGCCGCAATGCTGCTACGACCTGGCGCAACCCCGATGCCAATGGACTCGACGCGTTTCGTCCAAAGCGAACGTCAGTTTCGGCACTCACCCAGCACGAATGGAAGGCAGCTGCGGTCTTCAATTGTCTCGCGCTGGGGGTGGCGCTCGCAAAAAGCGGACGCAGCCGTGGCTCAAACGAGAGCACCATTCTCACGCACGAATGCGACCGGCGCTAGAACGGTAACACAAATCTTGAAAATGGATGTGGCTGGCGCTTGGGCGAACACAATTCTCCCTTGGGGGCCGTGAGAACCGTGCGAGTGGAGCGGCATCGCAATAATTGATCAGGGATTTGGCTGGCGCTGCGGAAAGAACACCACGCTCCGTAAATGATTTGGCCAGCGCGCAGACGGCAGCACGACTCCCAGACAGGGACGTGGCCAGCGCTCGGACCAAAGCGCCAATCCCAACCGAGAGCGGGGCTTCTGCGCGACCGGCAGCATCATCTGCAATGAGGGGCGCGGCCGGCTCTGAGGCGACAGTGCCGCTCGCATTCGAGAGCGCCGCCACTGCCGGGGCGGTTGCGCCAGTCCTGGATCGGGATGCGGCCGCGGATGGGCGAGAGCACCGTTGCCGAAGTACTGCAAGCCGCGCGAGCGAAGCGGCGGCGCCATGCTGAATGAGGGACGTGACGGGCGCCACGGCAAGAGCGCCTCTCCCTCCGAAATCCGTCCTCCTTTTTCTCCGTGCCCCCTTCCTCCTTCTCCTTTTTCCGTTTCCTCCGCCCCCTTCTCCTCCTGCACTTCCTCGTCTTCTCCTTCTCTGCCGGCCGAGCCTGGCCGGCGCCCTGGCGTGCTGAGCGAAAGGCGACCGCGACGACGACAGGGACGACGGCGACGACGACGACGACGACGACGACCGCCCGAAAAACTGGATTCCCGAACCTGCCGACGATGCGGTTTCGCCGCCACTTGGAAGGCAGCGTGGCCTTGGCGACGCGAGAACTCCCAGGGTCGCGGGCGATCGCACCCGCGCGACGTCCGTGGAGGAGGCAAGGGCGGAAATGCAGGGAGGGAAAGATAATCTGGGCCAACGTCTGACGTTCAGGTTTCTGTGACTCCGCTCCAGCGGGGAAGCTGCCCCAGGGCCCAAAATCATAGATTCGTGTTCTTAGCTTTCCAGTTTCAGTAGGCGAGCGGCCCTACTTGGGAACCAAAATCTGATGGTCACTGTTCTCAACTGTTCCGATTTGAGCCCGGTCTTCTGCAGTGATGATTTCACGCCTTCCTCCACCTCCACCTCCACCTCCTGGTTCCCGAGGCCGTTCCCTGGCGCGGGGCCATCATTGCAAAGGGCCGGGTTCAGATCGGAACAACAGAGAAAGAGAATGTAAGATTTTGGCTCCAGGGGCCGCTCGCTAACCTTAACTGAAACACAACAAAGTTGACGTCTGCATTCGGGCCTTGGGGCCGCTTCCCTACTGGGCTGGAGTCACAGAAATCGGTACGTCAGATTTTGGTTTCTGGGGCCGTTCTCTCAGCCAAAGCCAGCGCTGGTGGGAGGAGACAGAGAGAGGCTCGAGGTCGAGGCCGGAGGGCCGAGGGGCGAACCCACGCTCGTCAGATCGCCCTGCGATGGAGCGCAGTCCGCGCGATGCAAGTTCACGGCCGCCACAGTCTCATGAACCGCAATCATGTATGCGCCGACACGACTGCAGGGGTAGTGCGTCGTACCCCACAAGGAATTGCACCGACGGCCCCAGAGGCACGGTTCGCATCCCGCCACCTCGCCCATGTCGGCACGCCCCTGACCTGGATCGTGAGTTCGAGGCGTCTTTGGTGCCTTTCGGGGCCTGGCTTCGTTTTTCTGAAGGGCCCCTTGAAGCCCTGAGATGGATCGTGAGTCGGGCGCCTCTTGAAGCCTTGGGGAGCTTCCTGGGAGCCTTTTGGAAGCAGTTTGGAAGACTCTGGGGGCTCCTCGGGACTTCTTGGGGGTCCTTTGGGGGCCTTTTGGGCCGGCGGGGGGCCCTCTTTGGGGCGTCCCGGGGCCTTCTTGGGTCGTCTTGGGGGGCTTCGGCCGTTGGGCCCCTCTTGGGGCCCTCTTGGGCCGTCGATGGGGGCCTCCCATGACCCTCTTGGGGCTCACATTGGAACCCCTCCGGGACCCTCCGGGGTCCCTCGTGGTAGTATTAGGGGCTCTCATGGGCCGTCTGGGAGCCTTCTCGGACCGTCTTGGGGCCCTCTTGGGGCCTCTTGGGCCGTCTCGGGGCGATATCGGGGGCCTCGCGGGCAACCTTGTACGCTGTTGGGACTGAAGAAGCGAGTATGCTAAACATGCGCATTGTCTGATAGGAAATTGACGATGTTTGCCGCTCGGCGGCCCTCTTGGGCCGTATGTAAACCCTTTGTAACCATGTAGAGACCGTCTTGGGCCCTCTCGGAGCGCTCTCGGGCCGCCTTAGGGCCGTTTCGGGCCTTATTCTAAGGCCGTCTAGGCAGTGCCGTTTGGCTGTTTGGGGGGGGGGGCCCGATGTAGGCTTCGGGGCGCTCTCTTCGGGTTGTCTCGGGCCGTCCTGGGGCACGGTTGAGCTCTCTTGCAGGCCTCGTCGGCCATCAGGGGAAGCCGCAGGCGTATACCTGCGGGCCCTGGGGGGGTGACGATGACATGCTGGCTGTTGTTGTGTTCCAAGAAGTTTCATAGGTGCAACATGTATATATATATATATATATACATAAAGAGAGAGAGAGAGAGAGAGAGAGAGACAGAAACAAAGGAAGAGCGAGAGAGAGAGAGAGAATAATAACAAAGAAAAGAGGGAGAGAGGGAGAGAGGTAGAGAGATACTGGGCTCTCTTTGCAGGCGCGCTGTTGGTGTCGGATGGCCGCGGGTGATTCCCGAGCCGAACGTTGCCTCGCACAGCTAGCCCACGTGGCCATCCACTCCAAAGTTGAGCGGGGTCCCTGTCTGCAAGTAGAGAAAATAAGAGAAAGAAAGAGAGAGAGAGAGAGAAAGAGATAGAGAAAGGGAGAGGAAGGGATAATCAATAACAACAGTACAATGCTGCAGATACAAGGGATGATAAACGTGGGGGTGGAGGAAGAAGGGGTGGAGAGGGAAATAAAAGGAGGCATGCAGGAGGATTCGGAAGGGGAAATCGACCCGAAACACCAGCTGCAAGCCGCAAGCCTGAATAGTCCGAATCATCTTGCAGCAGATGCGGTTGCACCGGCAGCAGCTTCAGCAGAGTTTATCCATACTTCCAGGGTAACATGTGCTAATCAACATAACTCCCCCTCGATTAATCAAGATACTCACAGATGTCATGCAGCCCGCAACTCAAACAAGCCAACCCCAACTTCGAGGCGCAAGAAAACGCAAACGCAACGTGGCCGATCCGCTGTTTCCTCCCGTGCCCCCCCCTGAGTTTGGGCGCCAGCTTCCGCTGTTGGGCAGGCGACTTTCACTCTCAAATGGACTACCTCCGCGGCGACACCGGCAACGAACCGTGTTCGAAATGAACAAGAACTATTGGCGGCATTCGTACCCATTCCTTCACGTGTCGCCGCGCCGCTTGTTTTGAACGCGCCCCAGTGGATGACGCGGGCACCGCGGCACGCCCACAGCAAGCCCTGCGCCGCGCGCCCCAAGCAGACGAAGCCGGCACCGCGGCAAACCCCACGCGGAGCCCACCGCGTGCGAGGCGGCGTTCGCTCTGGTGGCCGAGGCGCCCTCCCCGAGTCGTCAGGCCGCGCGTGGGAACAACGGCGCGGCGACGCGCACCCGCCTCGATCGTGCCGCTTCGAGCCCCGCGCCCCTCCCGCCCCCCTCGCAGGGGGAGCCCTGCTGGCCCCCACCCGCGTGGCCCCCTGGGCGTTCGGCGGGGCCTCCGGCCGCCGAGAGAGGGCGGCTCCGGAGGTGCTCCGGAGTGCTCTGCGAGGGGCAGTGGTCGCCGCCGCCCCGCGGGGTGGTCTGGCAGCACGGCATCCGTCGCCGCGCCGCTCGGTGCTCGACGCGTCCGAGTGGACGACGCCAGCACCACGGCAAACCCACGGCAAGCCTTGCGTCCGAGGCGGCGTTTGCCCCGGTGGCCGCGGCGCCCTCCCCAAGGCGTGAGGCCGCGCGTCGGCACAAACGGCGCGGCGACACGTGCACGACCTGCTCTGGTCGTGTACACGGGTATCGACCGACGTGTGCGCGTGAACCACCGTGCCACTGTTGATCGTGCTGCGTTGCCGCTGTCACGTGCTCCAGGCGCCACCGCCGGTGTAGGACTCAAATGAGTAGATGAGTTTCCCACATGGCGTCCGAAACGGATCGCCCGAGCAGGGCGCATCCTCCCTTCCCACCCTCCCCCTCCTCCCTCCCACCCCATCTCTCGTCTTCACCCAGCAATTTTCTCCTCCGTTCACCACCCTCCTCCCCCGCCTCCATGAATATCCTCCTTCTTCCTGCCCTCCTCCCTTCCCCAAAGCCGCCTTCGGCGACAGTCCATCCGAACACCGACCGAACCGGCAACACAACTGAAGCCGACCGAAACCGACAGACCGCAAGCAGCCTAGACGAGCGCAGCGACGCAGCAACAACACCGCAACCGACCGAGTAGAACCGACCAATGCCGCTGTCTGTGAGGCAGCTGACCCGACTTCGCTTCGCGACCCCAGGGTAGGGGGTAGGCGCGCACGCGGGCACGCAAGGGAGCGCAATGTCCATCTCCTCTCCTCCCTCCTCTCCCTCCTCCCTCCTCCCTGCTCCACCCTCCCCCCTCCTCCCTGCTCCCCCCTCCTCCCTGTTCACCTGCCTCCTCCTCCCTCCTCCCTCCTTCTCCCCCCCCTCCCTCCTCCCTCCTCCCCCCCTCCTCCCTCCTGTCTCTGGGCTCCTCGCGCCTCCCCCGCCCCTTCATCAGCGGACGTCGACGACGCCGACCACGACGACAGCTCAGAGCCAGGGGCGTGCAGCTGCGAGCGTAGGGGCACAAAAAAGTAGCATAAACATAACAACTCGGAGATCTGCGCGGATTTCTCGGATCGGCGCTGGACCCCCCTCCCTGGCGCGCGGAGCGCGCCAGGGGCGGCGCCGGAGGCGCCGCCGGGGGGCCCCAGCGCCGATCCGAGAAATCCGCGCGGACCTCCGAATTTTTATGTTTATGTCACTTTTTGTTCCCCTAGGCAGGGGGGGGGCCTCAAGCTCGTCGACGCTCGCGGCGGCGGACTCGACGAGGAAGCTCAACTCGCGGCGGGCCTCCTCGACCTTCGGGGCTCTGCGTTGCGCCTTCGATAGGCCTTATCTCGGTCTCTTCGCACCCGCCGTCTGCGTCGGATACAGGACGAACGTCGAGTCCGTGTCGAACCGATGTCGAATGCGCATCGGATCCATGACGAAGCCACGTCGAATCCGCGTCGAACCCGCGGCGGGCACGAAACTATTAAAGTCGTGTTGACAGATTTGACAACCAGGCCACGGACCACTCGACATCATTCAGGAGGGGGGTGCGCTCGGCAAGCGGAGAGCTGGCATGAAGGAGAAGGGTCCTGACGAAGACGGGACCCCAGGCTCTCCATCCTGTGCCGCTCTTGGCTGCACGCCCTGGATCCCCAGGGAGGGCCATGGGAGCACGAGAACGGCGAAGAACCTGCCGGACCCGTTTCCTCCAAGACCCGTTCCCTTTTGGCGGCGCGAACAAGGAGATAGAGAAGGGGCGAAGGCTTCCTCCTTAGAAGGGGGCTGCTTCTTAGACGGCCCCAGCCCTACATCTGTAGACGAGGCCCGCGCCCTGTGAGAAGCGGGCGTGCTCCGGAGAAGCGCTCCTCCCCCCTGAACCCCCTCCTGCGCGTGGCCGATCCTTTTGCCGAGGAGGACGAGAGGCCCAGAGAGCACAGCTACCCCGAGGCGCAGGCCGGACCCGCCGGCGCTGGCGCAGCAGTCGGCGGCCCAGAGGCTGCGGCTCTGCGCCAGGTGCCCGACAGCGGATCGGAGCCCGTCTCCCCACGGCAGCGCCCCCCCCAGGAGGCGGAGAGACAGAGCACAAGCTTGCGGGGTTCCGCTCGGGCTTTCGCACTCTTGGCCATCCCTGGCTCAACGTGATGGGCATGACGACTGGCCCACGACCACGCTATCGATTCAAGTCGGTCCTGAATCCACAGCTTCTGCTCCTCAAGAGTCCCATCACAACGGCGTCGCCCCCATCTAGAAATGATCGGCAACTTCTTGCTGTCGGAGCAAAACTGCGCGCTCTCGCTCGAGGTCTTCCACGAGTGCTACCTGAAACTCAAGATACCAAAACGTATATGCGGCAGTTTGTGATAAGAGTGATGACGGCAGGGGGTCCGTCGGCGGTCTGCGAGGGGAAGCCACTGTGGAGAAGCCCGCCGCAGCCGCCGATTTTGCAACGCACTGCACATTACACAGCGAGCCCTGCGCCAGCACCGGCCATTCTGCCGGAACAATGTGGGCGGGCCGCGGGTGGATACTCGGCGAGCCGGCAGGCGAACCGCGGGTGAGTCGCGGGTGGCTCGCGGGTGGGGCGCGGGGCGGGGCGCGGGGTGGCGCGCGGGGCGGTTCGGGGATGGGGCGCGAAGGGCGGTTCGGGGGTGGGGCGCGGCCAGGTCGCGGGTGGGTCGCGGGTGGTTTGTGGGGCGGGTCGTGAGAGTCGAGGGGTGGGTCGCGCGGGAGGTCGAGGACCTGGTCGCGGGCATGTCGGTCCCGGGCCGCCGACGAGAGCAGAATAGCAACGTCAACCCGGCCCGCGGAACCCCACTTCTGCCAGGCACCCCAGGGCAGTGCAAGACCGCTCGGCCACCTCGCCCTGATGTTATGCGGCGGGCTCTGGAAGCCCCGAACCCCGAGACGTTGCCATCTCTTGGGGGCGCGTTCTTTACATCCGCTGCCTTGCCCCGACAGTCCGCCGCGGAAGAGATGGCAACGCCCTCGACCCGCGAACGCGAGGCCCATCCTGGAGCGCCCCATGCGCCGCGCACTCTGCCCGCCTCCAGCCCGGCTTCTCTGGCCCAAAGGGCAGGAGTCTGAGGCCGTACCGCTCGCCGGCCCAGCTTCTGCCGCGACTCTCGACATACCAGCATACCAATACTGCTCCTTCGCGGACCTGTCCCAAGGGGCGCCCAGCTCCAGCCGCGGCGACGAGGGTCCTCCAGAAGAGTCGGAGACGCGAAAAAGGCGAAGAGCATCGGTATCGTCCCACTATCGGTGCACGGACCCCTCCAGAGGACAATTCTAGCGGCTTGTCTGCTCTGCAGCGACGTTTCACTGCCCTGGGGTCCTGACGACTGCCCCCGAACGCCCAACGCAGAGGAGCAGCTCGCTCGCTGAACGTTCTCCTCCAGGGGCTCCCTCGCGTGTGTGTGTGCCTCGGCAGTCCGCCCCTTCGCGCAGAAGGCGCCCAGCGGTAGTAGTGGTGCATGGGTGGTGTATGCTGGTGTATGGTTTCCATTGTGGTGGTGCACACCACCCGCCTTAAGGAAAACTTGACGGATCGATTCAGCAGTCCTCTCTTCCCCATCCAAAAATGGCTTGTGACGGGGCCGTTGCCGCCGCGGGGGCTTCGATTCAACGTTGGATGGAGAGGAGGAGGGCGGGGGCGCCGCTGCGAGATGACGAACCCATGGCCAGGCAGTCCCATGAAGACTCCGACGCGACCCCGAAGCGCTCCCTAAAACCCGCTGCCCATGATCGTCGAGCTGTTCTTCAATCATGTGATTTCTGCATGGCACTGCGGCTTAGTCTGGCCTGGTCCAGGGACTCATCTGGCTTGGCCTCGCTCCGCAGCTCTCTCAGTCCGAGAGCTCCTCTAAGGGTTGAAAGTGTCGTAGCATGAAGTGATCATTGTGAGCGTTGCAGGGCCATGTTTGCACAAGCGCGTGTTCCACTACTCGCAAAGCAGCTCCTCGCAAATGGCCTGCATCACCCGCGGGGGATACACGATCTTTGACACCGAGATAAGCACGTGTTCTCCAAACGCTCGCGAGCAGGCAGCCGGCGAGTCGTCGAACGCGCTCGGCGAACGCTTGAGCTGGAGCCCACGGCCCTCGCACAGGCCGTCCACGCGGCTCCCCTCCGTAGAGGAAGAAACCACGACATAAGCTTTTGGCGCTCCGCGCGGATTTCTTGGATCCGCGCTGGACCCCCCTCTCTGGCGCGCGGAGCGCGCCAGGGCAGGCGCCGCCGGAGGCGCCGCCAGGGGGGCCCAGCGCGGATCCGAGAAATCCGCGCTGACCTCCGAATGTTTATGTTTATGTCATTGCTCGTTTCCCTAAGGCGAGCGGCCGGCCGCCCAGCGCGAGGCCGCGCGGGGGGGCGGCGGCGCCCGCGCCTGCGCCTCGGCGGCCCGCTCGGCCCTCTCGCGAAGCAGGCGCCCCAGGGCGGCCTCGGCCGCGCGGCGCTCCTCCTGCGCGGGGCGCACGGCGGGGCGCTCGCCGAGCGCGGGCGCTCGCCTGGCGCGGGCGCTCGCCTGGCCCCATAGGGGAGCTCCACCGAAGGCCCCAGTGGCAAAGTTCGCACGGCGGCCCCCAGCCCCATTTCGGCGCACCCCGCACACGCTCGTGGCCCCATGGGGAGCTCCACCGATGACTCCAGTGGCAAAATTCGCATGGCGCCCCACTCACACATTTCGTGGGGGCTGCGCCGGCGCTGGCGCTGGCGGGCGTCTGGGGAAGCGGGCCGCCGCGGCGGAGACGCGGCGGCGGATTCCTATCTGCTTTTCGAGCCGCGGCTTCTGATATGCGGGCAGACATCCCTGGCCTATGCAGCACCGCCCTGCCCAGCTGTGGGTCCATCAGCTGTGTACGGCGGTGGGGTATCAGTGCCTTCGGCCGGCGAATTACCCAGCCAGCTAGGGTCCAAGTAGAACGCCAGCCGCCTCGCAAGCCGCGGCTGGCGACCTGCTCGACCCCTGCCCTTGGCAGCCATCCCCACCCGCCCCTCACACCCCCGCTCGTTCTCCCAGACCTTCCCGAGCCATCCCGGCCCTTCCCTGCTTCCACGCCAGGGGTCATTTCCACACTCACCATCTTGGAGATGTGCCCCCGAGGATCTCGAGGAGCGTTGGATGTGGATACCTACGCGCCCCCGAAGAGCGGAAGATGCCTACGTCCAACGCTCCTCGAATTCCTCGGGGGGCACGTCCTCAGCTCTCACGCTCGGTCCTTCCCTCCTCTCCTCGCACGGCTCCTCGCGAGTCCCACGCTTCGCATCGCATCACCGTGCAACCCCTTGCCTTTCCGTCACCTGCCCTCTCTTGCACCCCAAGCTAGCGACGAGATCAGAGATGAGGGGGGCCCCGCTGTAACATTCATCACACGATTGAAAAGTAGCCCCCCTCACCTCCCCCCTGTATCTGGTACCGCTGGGAGTTTCACGAGGTGCCTGCTCGGGGCAGCGGCTGTCTTCGAGACATTCCTCGTGTCTATCGTAGGCATAACGTGAACGCTATTGCATGATGACCCACGTGCCAAGACATTTCACTTTCTCGTCATTGACCTCGCTGGTCGTCTCAGCTCGAAACCAAAGCGAGTAGTCGCTTCTGAAGTATTAGCTGCTGGGTGCGCTGCGCCACTCATCAGATGCTCATTGCTTCGCTGCGTACCTGCAGCAGCACTGTAGCAAAATCGCTCTTGGATCAAATGTCACGATCGAGCTTGCTCAGACGTCACGGCACACGCAGGTCAAGCCACAACACTGAGTGCAACAGACCAACATTCAGAACCAGCTGATGCTGGCTGCGGTGGAGGTGGAATGCTTGCGAGGTTTGGCTCTCCCCACGGCGCCACGAAATGCCACAAGGCCAACAGGAGATTACTCCACTGCAAGCCAAGCCGATCAAGACAGAAGCGGATCCATGGGATGGCGGAATAGAACCCATACATCAGACTTCGCATCCGTAACGTCACCAATCGGCGTTTGCCCGCCCAGAACCTGATTCGGGTGATGGTGAGCCAGGACGGACAGGGAGGTGTACGATCTCAAAGATAGCCGAAGCGGACGACTGCGCAGGGCTGCCACGGTAGGTTCGTGTGGCGTCGGCGCGCGTGAAATGTTTGACACCGCGTCGGTCGTTCAACCTTGAACCGATCGCGGCCCCGATGGTTCAAGGTTGAATTCATTCGGGTCCAACGGCGTCACCAAGTCCCTCAGTTCTACCGCATCGCAGAATTCAACCTTGAACGCCTTCGCTGGCGTCGCCGGCGCGCCAACGCCGCTCGAACCTACGGTTTATTGGAAGATGAAGTAGACGGTGAACTGGATGGATCTGTCATGGCGCGGCTGTGGCTGGCTACTCTGGCGTGTGCCATTCTGGGTGGAGTCCACAATCTATGTTCGCAGGCGTCTCAAAGAGGGGTCTGCCCAGAGCAGCTGGCACAGAGTATCGCCCGCCATGGTCAACAATGCATTCCATGTCGCCTCTCCCCGCCCGCCTCCGATCGACCTACGTACGCGTATGTTGTCTTGCTCTGCTCCACCTCCTCCTCCTCCTCCTCCGCCTCCTCCTCCTGATCCTCCTCCTGCTCCCCCTCCGCCTCCGCCTCCCCGCCCCTCCTCCTTCTCCCCCCCCGCCTCCGCCTCCCCGCCCCTCCTGTCAGAGGGCAGGCGGCGAGGGTTGGCGGATCGGCTGGTTGGCGGGTGTCTGATTGGCGGGATGGCTTCTTGGACCAGGTGGCGGGCTCGCTGGCTGGATTCGATGGGCTGGTTGGACTGGCCAGGGTAAACTACTTCGGCACAGCATGACTAGTAGCACCAGCAATTGCGGATAAGGACGAGGGACGGGCGCGGGGTTTGTCGCGGGTGGGTCGCGGGGTGGGTCGCAGGGGGGGTCGGCCCCCATCACTCTGCCTACTCTCCTCTCTCACCGGATCCTGCCCGAACGGGGCCCTTTTTTTCCCACACGCTGGTCCCTGAGCATACAGGATTGCATACTCGCCAGCGCGGACGTCAAACAATGACTTCTTGCAGTCTATACGGCGCAATCCAAGTGGTGCAATCCAGAGTGTGCAATCCGTGTGGTGCCAAGCAGTGAAAAAAACTATGCCACGTCATGCGCAAAGCGGTGCGGTGCGATACACTGCCAGTGCAATGCGTTGCAGTCCCATTGCAGCGCACTGCGATTGCAGTGCAACGGCGGGGGGCTGCAACGGGGCGGCGGCGACGGGCGGCGTCGAGGCGGCGACGAGGCGGCCGGACCGACCACCAGGCCCCAGGCGACGGGCGGCGACGGGGCGGCGACGAGGCGGCGGCATGCCGGCACCGACAGCCGGGCCCAGCTCCTCAGAACGCAAGTGGGAAACCCTAAGGTGCAAGCCACAGCTGGAGAACACTGCACCACACAGATTGGGCTTCATAGATTGCACGACATAGATTGCCAAACCAGTGCAGAGCAAGGACGCGTAATGACAAGGCTTAAGAAGCAGTGCGACGCAATGCCAAGCAGGTGCAAAGCAATAGAACGCAAAATAATACAAAGCAGCGCAACGCAATGCAACGCAGTGAACCTTCAAGGATGTCAGTGCAACGCAACGCAACGAACACAATGCAAATCAATGCAATGCAATGCGGAAGACGCAAGTCAACGCAATTTAGAAAACGTCCATGCAAACCTATGCAGAGCAATGCAACGCAAGCAATGCAACGCAATGCGGAGCAATGCCAAGCAATGCACATCAATGCAACGTAATGCAAAGAAATGCAAGACAATGCGAAGCCACGTAAATTAATACAAATCAACGCAATGCAAACCAAACCAACGCAAGACATGATAAGCACAGCAGCACCGTGTCAAGGAATGTAATGCAGTGCGATTCCAAAACAGAGTGATTGCAATGCGATGCTAACAATGTCAAACGATGCAACGCGACACAAGGAAATGCAACACAAGGTAAAACAATGCCAACCAATGCGGATTAGCAGTGCAGTGCAGTGTAAAGCGATGAAATGCAAAACACGGTATAGCAATGCAGAACAATGCCAAGATATGTAGGCCCAGACGACGGGCGGCGAGGAGGCGGCGGCGGGGCGGCGACGGCGACAACATGGACCCCAGACCGCCAGCGAGGGCCAGGCGACGGGCGGGGACGAGGCGGCGACGGGGCGGCGACGGCGATTGCATAGCCGCCAGACCGCCAGCCAGGCCAAGTTTCTTGGACCAGACGTAAGAGACGCCCTGAGCGCTGGGGAACAAGGTGTTTGGATATACGATTGTTTGTCAATCGGATCTGCTGTGGTGTTTACGTGTTCTCGCCGCAGCGTTGGCCCCGTTTTGGGATTGACACTTTGCTCCCGTCGTTCAGAACGAAGCTATCGCCCCAGAGCGGGCCACACATCGCTCCGCTCCTTTTCCCTCCTCCGCCTTCGCATCAACCCCCTGGGCGGATTGACAACAGTCGACACAATGGTACGGGATGGGGGGAAGGGGTAGAGTGTCCGATATGGCGCGAGCGCGCCAAGCTTATCACCCTCCCCTCTCCCCGTTCCCCTCCCCCTCACCTCTGACGGCCGAAAAAGACGACGTCCGCGCGCTTGCCCACCTCTCCTCCTTCTCCCCCTCCTCCTCCTCCTTCTCCTCCTCCTCCTCCTCCTGCTCCTCCTCCTCCTCCTCCTCATCGCCCCTCCTCCACCTCCCTCCTCCAAACTCTTCCTCCCCGAACCTCCTCCTCCTCGTCCTCCTCTCCTCCTCCTCCTCATCGCCCCTCCTCCACCTGCCTCCTCCAAACTCCTCCTCCCCCAACCTCCTCCTCCTCCTCCCTCTCCTCCTCCTCCTCCATTCTTCCCTCCCTCCCTCCCCCTCCATCCCACCTCCGCCACCCCCCCCCGAGGCGTGTCAGCAGAGCGGACCGGGCGATCCGCAGGAGACTTCATCACCATTTATGGTTAAGTAAGTTGCAGCG